>WBMY01016834.1:17521-32011 GCA_013397315.1 Donacobius atricapilla
GAGTGGTGTTTTTTTCACAGCCTTTTTTTTTTTTTTTTTTTTTTTTTTTTTTTTTTTTTTTTTTTTGCCCGCTTTGTCTCAGAGCATGTTTTCATCTCGGAGAGGAGGATGTGTGCAAATCAAGATCCATATGTTAGGAGGAATAAACAAGTTAGGCCGGTTGAAACCAACTGTGAGGCTGGTAAAAGGCTCTTTGTAGGCAAATAGTGTGTAGCTTAAAGTGTTGGCAAAATTAATTAAGACGAGGCATGGTTTCTTCGCGGAGGGTTTCTAAGCACGTGTTTTAACCTTGATAGAATCCGTGCAGTTTTTCTTTTAACACTTAGGCTGTGTCAAGATGGTAAAAATATACAGAGTAGTGGCTGTTACTGAAACAGTTCAGTGTTTTATTAAGCGATAAACAACTCTTCCCTGTGTCCTCTGGCGTGCTCTGTAAAATAGAGGTTATTGGGAACAAGTCTTGATCAGCCTCTTTTTCTGATCCTTCTACTGTTTCCCAGCTGAGTATGACCTTACTTCAGCATTCCTTGTTTTCCTTCAAGCAGAATCCATTGTCATTGTGGGTTTGTTTTCTGTTGGGGTTTGGGGTGTTGTTTTGGTTTGCTTGGAGTTTTTTTGGACCTGGAGCTTTTTTAGAAATGTGCCTTGAGTTTGACTCAGTGAGTATTGATCACTGAGTCTTAAAGCAGAACATCTTCTTTCTCTTTGCTGTATTGTTTATTAAACCTAAACATTACAATGAACTCACTATTTTTCATTCTAGCTAATGTTTTGATACAGTAAATTTTATTAACTGCTGCTGTGAAACCTTGTGGCTGAAGAAGGAGGTTTTAGAGAGATACCAGTTAAAGCATTCTGGAATTCATATGCCAGGAAGTGGTCACAGTGAGTTGTTGGGAATCTGAGTTTTGGTCTTTGCTGTTCCCATCTCTCGGAAAACGTGTTGGGAGCTGGCTGTAACTCACCCTGACACCCTTCCACTAGACCTTTCTGTATGCTGAGTGGCATTTGATGAAATGATTTATCCTCTACCCATAGGTGGTCATGCCCTGCTTGAAGGGTTGAGGAAGTAGAGACAACACACACCATCATCTGGGTGTACTTTTGCCATATTTCAAAGCAGACGTTGATTTCCGTAGTCTGGAGATCCATCTGAAGGCTGAGGGAAGATGAAGCAAGAGACATTTTGCAATTGGAAACTTCAGACATCACATGGTTGATCAGGGTTTTCCACAACCTCACTAAAAGGAAAGAGAAATCACACGAGCAGACAAAAGTAGAAGCTAACTTGGGCAAAAATGCTGTTAAAGTTCTTTTTTTGTTCTGCACTTTCATGCCATTTTGCAAAGTACCTTCTGCAAGTTCTTGAGATCTTGAGCTTACCAGCTCTCTAAGGCAGATTTTTGTTCTATTTAATATCTCACAGTTCAGCTCTGTATCCTTTGAGAAATTATTTGCTTCACACTTCCCTGTAGCATTGTTCCTGTAGGTAAACTGTGGAGACAGTCAGAACATGATACTGCTCAGAATGTGGCAGGCTCTCACTCAACTGCTTTGTAATTCACATTTGCACCCTTTAAACTTTGGATGGGTAACGTTGTCTTCTATTAGAAAACAGTGTTTGGTCTTATTATTATAATAACAATCCAAGACTTACAAGAAACAACGTGCAAGGAGAACCCCAGCAGAATTTACATGGTGGCTTAGCACGTGGGAATGAACTGATTTGGATTTATAATTAAAGCGTTGCAAACTGAAAGGTGGGTGTTCATTCTCAAAATTAAAGTGCTTGAGGCAAAATCTCAGTCAACTAGCGATGTTTTAACCCCAGAACTCTGTGACTTCCATGTGGTGAGGTGGACATGTGCCTTACATAGGACTGAGTTTTTGTCAAAAATAAATTGGGAGCTTGGGTCATGGTGCCCAGAGTCCCTTCCTTTGCTGCAGGCATCTGAGAGAACTGGCCACCTACCTTCTTGTGGGATTAACTTATTCAAGATCTTTAATAAAATACCTTGTTGAAACGTGACATCCATGTCAGATGAAAAAATGCCCCCTTGTTCTTAGGTATTACTTCCAAAGGAAATCACATGCAATTAATATTGGCAATTCTTGTATCAATGGCTTCTGCACAAGGCCTTTTATCTCTTACCAAAAGCCTTGGGACAGTAAGCAGCTGAGGTGTTGGTGGTTCAGATTGCCTGCCCACTGCACCAGCTTTGAGCTCAGCAATTTTTGGTTAACACCTCTAGTCCAGAGCACGGCAAATCCACCAGCCCTTACTTTCACTGTACCATGTGGAAAAATTTAGTTTTCTACTGCGAAAAAAATTTACAAGCAGAGCTCTAGTCCCTAGGACTGGCAGAGTGTTCCTCATCAAGCCCAGGACCAAGCTTTAACAGACATCTTCTTGATATCAAAGTCTTACAGGAAATGGAATAATTGAGGGTCCCCAAACTGTCCAAATGTAGTCACTTTTTTCACCAGCTTCATGAGAAGAATGTATGTATGGAAGAATTCCTGCCCTTTTCAACCAATTCTTTAAGTTGCTAATCCCCAAGTATGATGGAGAAGGGTAACAGCACAGACAGAGAAGGCCATACAGTTTTGGCTCTTTTCAGTAATTCTTTGAGCCTCAGTAACTTCCTACAAGTAACTGTAAGGAGGCCTGCTGAAATATCCCAGTAATGATTATTTTGAAAGTGGTTCCCTTGTGAGTTCCATGCTTTAGTGCAGACGTTTGAGTTTTAATTTGGCCTTTGGATATTTTGTCACTTAAAAAAGAAGATTTTGGAGAGGAGATCTGATCTGAATGTGAGTGGTGGCATAAAATACAACAGGACTGGTCCTGTGTTAAGTGTCTCTGGAACGAGGACAAAACAATTCTGTCCAGGAAATGGTGTGGCTGGAGACGTGTGCTGCAATGTGGCTCGAGTCACGCTGCGGGTCCTTATTGGACCTTCTTGTCGCTGCTGGGCTTCTGTTCCCATTTACAGCTCATTTAGACTTTGCTAGATTTGTGGGGGAAACAGATGCACTCTGCAGACTTAATTTTCTTCAGAAGGTACAGGGATAAAGCCGTCCAGATTCTTGCCAGGCAGAACTACGTGGAATTACATAATAGCCGAAGAGATAACCACTTGTTTGTTCGGGTTTTTTTTGGTGTGGTATCTGTTCCAAACAAAAATAAATGGCAGAGACCTTGGCTTTACAAGCTAATTTACCATCTGCCTCTCATCTAGTATGTACAGCCTGCATCTTTTGTGTAAGAATCATATTTCTTCCGGCTTCGCATGTTTAGAGTAATGACAAATGTTGTTTATAATTGCAGCGCATCTGCTACAAAAGAGAGGAGAAGATAGAATATGCAGTGGTCAGGTTCCTGGGCAAATGAGAATGGAGCTGTGCTCTGTTGCTTGCTGAACTTTAGAGGGTCGCCTTTTATGCCAGACAGAAGAAAGAGGTTTCAAATTAAGTGATGCACCTGGTTAATATGAAATTTAAAGGAAAAAAAAAAAGCCAAACTGAAGCTTTTCAATACTCTTGTTAAGCAGTGGAGTTAAATTCTGCCCTGTTGCATCAGATTTGTGATTTTGAAGCAGTCAAGTGGATGGGACTGCACCAACAGAGCCTGGCCAGTTTAATTTTTTTTCAGTCATGATGCAGTTATTACCTCAAGTGCTTTGAAAATTAAGCACTCTTAATAACACCAGCATGGCAGGGCTAGAATGGGTAAATCAGTACCCAATTAAAAGAAAGGGGATTGAAGCTAAATATTTGCCATTAGAGGAAGAGCATTTTATTTTTCTGGGTCAAAAAGCCACAAACGGCAGCCAGCTTATTGCATATGAATATCAAGGCCTGACTGTCAAAAATGCTATTTGAGGCTCATAAAGCTGAAGCCTGTGGGTGGCTGTCTGGGATGGAGTTCCATGTCCTTCTCCACTTGGAGAGGTGAAGGTCCTATGCTGCCACCAGAGAAATGTGAGTCAGAAAGCCGAGGACAGTGCAGAGGGGCACATCTGTGCACAGCTGGCAGTGAAAAGTTACTCCCCTGGGTTTTCATTTTGACCCTGAGTCTTGCAGAATTACTTGAAGAAGAAGAATTTTGCCCCAGAGGAACAAATTGACAGTACGTAAACACAAAGATGATCTGTGGGAGACCTTTTGGAAAGCGACTTGGGTCAGTCTGTTTTGTAACCAGAGCTGCCTGAGTGCTTCACAAAGAGTGTCCAGTGATAAAGACAGTAAAAATTAGACTGTTAGCAGAAACTGGAGCTGGTGGGGCTTTGAGACAAGAAGGGATTCCTCCTGCCCTGGTGTGTGGCAGCCGTGGTTCTGTAATTCCAAGTCCAGCTGGTGGTGAGGCAGGGCACCCAGCCAGCTGCATGGACCAGCAGGAGGACAGAGGGATTTTCCAGCACCCTCCTAAACACAGATGACCCTTGGGCAAACCTGAGCAGCCCCAGTGTCTCACTGACATTCCTCCTCTCTGGCTGATTGTTGCACACACAAGAGGTCTCCTCACCAGTGGGTTTTGGACACGCTGCCCATCCAGTCAGTCCCTCAGACTCTGGTCTCCTTCAGCTGTTGGCACCTGGACCTACAGAAACCCCTCAGATTTGCAACCTCTTGCTCCAGCAACCGGTGTGCAGGAATTGCTGCTACTGCCTACTGAGTCCATGGTGGTGTCTCCTGCACAGGAACTCCCAGGGGTGAGGGCATTCCCACATGAGAAGTGCTTAGCAGGGGTGCAGGTTGGACTGCAGTGATGCAGAACTCTGTCAGACAGGTGTGGCTGCCTCCTGACGTGCTTCTGGCCCCTTTCATCCCCATTTCCATCTGCTCTCCCAGGCCTGTTCCTCCTCAGTCCTTGATCCATCCCTTTCCCTGCCTTTGGCAGTCCCCTAAGTGTCCTGTGATGGGTTTTTCTCTCTGTAATTCCCATAGCCACCCCATGGCTGGTTTTACACCATCCCAAACTTCTGTTCCCCCTGCCTGGCATGGTAAAGTACAGCATTTCAGGGAGAGATTTTCCCTGTGGACACATCTTGGTGGGTTTTCCTCCAGGAACAGTAGTCCTGTCCTTTTCATTTTAACATCTTCAGCATGGCCAATTCAGGGGGCTATGTCCTCTGAGCCTCAACTCAGTCTCTGTGCTCTGACTGGCTTTTTATCACATAACTGAGGAAAGACCATTTTTAGGCCTTCTTGGCTGATTTGATTTTTCTAAGCTTTGAATTTAAAAAAAAATTGAATAATATGGCTGGCCAGTTGTTTGTTCAAGCCCGTGGAAAGTTTCCCTGTGGTGTAAATCATCGGTGAAGTGGAATTCACATTAGGCACATTTTTACCCTCTCATGTGAAAGTTTCAGGAAAGTTGTGAGTGATTGCAAATAGGGAATGGAGTCTGCTGCACTTGTGATTGTAATAAATCAGGTTCTGCTGTCTTACAGGCTGAGTTAGAACAATATGTGTGAGCTGCTATATCACAAACAGTCAGAGCAGCTTGACAGACATCCCTGAAGGAGGCTGACTATTTGATTTCTTGCCTGGGAGAACGACAGTGTAAACCTGAAGGAGAAATACATAACCTTCTATGTGCAGTCCATGAACCCTGGGGTCACTGTAAGACTTGGGGTTCATGGGGAAAGGTCGTGTCTTGTGCAGTAGTCTGACATCTGGGGACACCAAAGGAAAGATGAAACTTCTCAATGTACATGATAATACTTAACAGATTTACTCTTTAGTCTCCAAGCAGAAGTATGGGCTTCAGTCTCCTGAATCCCATACATTCTATTTGCATTGTAAAATCAACCAAACAAATAAAGCAGGCTGTCCCATATAGGGCATGGCTGTGACATTTTAGCACTCATCTTCTGATTCTTATTGACAGGCAGTAAAAATAAGTTCCTTCAGCAAAGTGAATTGGGACAAAAGGTGGCACGCGTTTTACAGTAAATAAAAATAACTTCAAAGCCAACCTACAATTCTTCTCAGATATTCATACTGTGCTACTCTAAAAGTACAGGCCCAAATGAATGTTGGAATCACTGCAATGACACATTGGACAGAGTTTAGCCAAGGAACAGGTATCAGCATTCTGCCAGGGCTGTTGTCTTATGATAGAACATTTTGGACCAAATTAACAGAAATTAATAAAGTTTGATGAAGGAAGGGTATGGCCTAATACCCAGAAGGAACTTTTTCACTTGTTTCAGTGTTTCACTGCTAAAACTACATTCTAAAAAATACAGAAGTCAATGAAATTATTTGAAATGTCAGCGTTGAATGTCACCAACATGCAAGGCATGTTTATATGGTGGTAGAATGTGTCAGGAGACACCGTCTCATATAGTCTGAAAGCATCAGAGGACCCCCTTTCAGAGTATTAAAAGTAATATATTACAAGTATATTGTATGTGCATTGTCTTCCCCGATATAAATATGTTCAATATATGTACATTTAATCTACCTTTATAGATACCTGTAAATGTAAGTGAGTTTATATATACACACAGGCCATATCTGTCTATATCTATAGCTATCTATATAATCTAGGTTATATATAGATATTTATAGGTTATCTCTGTTTTCATATTTAGCTGTATGTATGCACGTACACTCAGGTATATTTATTTATGTACAAAAGCTGGCTGCATATCACTGCAACAAATACTTTGAAGATAACATTTTAATCGAGGTGTATATTCCTCCTCCTCCTCCTTTGTAGTGACAAGGTGATGCAATTATGGGAAAATAGCAGCAACCTATTTTTTTTTTAATGAAAAGCAAGAGAGTATCAGTTGCTTAGAAGTGGTTCAGGTCTGTTGCTACTGGATTAATAGCATAAGAGGCTAAAATAGCAGGAAAAATGAATGTAAAATGGAAGCTGTTTTATCGGAGTGTCAGTGGTGAAAAGAATGGCATGAAGAAATGGCAGCATTTTGCAGATGCTTTTCAATAGGGGCTTATTACATTACATAAGTTGAGTAATTTTCTGCTCCCAGTCATTTCTCTCGTAATCAGATTGTTTGTGCTTTGTTCTTGTTTCCTTTAGAAGTTGTAAGAGTTGGTTGGAGCTCTCATGTGTAGCAGTGGTGGGTCCAATTCAGACCTGTTTGGGCAATTATGCCCGTTTATAGCTGCCAACATCATTGTCTGAATTTCCTCATTAGCTGAGCGTTTTTGTAGCTTGCTTTCCTGTTGGGTGTAAAGGAGGGTGTGTTTATGTGCCAGGTAAATGGCTGCTACTTCTGTTTGTTTGAACGGTGGTTTGCTGGTGGAAGCCAGGGGGAGTTGTGTATCTTGGAGTGCAGGAGGAAAATACTGAGGTTTTAAGTAGAATAATGTGCTTCGTTTTGCAAGAGCTACCAAGAGAGTGGTACAGAGAACAGAGATATGGTAGAGATGTTCTTCTGACTGATTTTTCTGGGGACTAGGAACATTCCTTAATGGCACCAGAAAGGCAGATAACAGTTCTGCAGATCGACAGCTGGAGGGCACTTCTCAGGAAGAACTCTCTGCACATGGTGGGCGTCCACGTTCCCTTGTTGGCTGCATTTGCCTTCCCTGAGCATCTCTGATGTGGGAAAGGGAATGGGCTAGGGAGGATATTGCCTGCTTCTGGTCAGCCTGGGGAGGGTCCACGCTGTGTACCCCTCACACATCCCAGAGCTGTGAGCTGTCTGTGGTCACTTCATCACTGGGGTGAGGAGAGTGGGAGAGAGACGACAAGAGCTGTATTGGCATTTTTGCCGGACACACTGGCACTCCCACATCTCGGGATTTGCATCAGTTGCCCAGTGTCTTTTAGAAGATGGTCCCACCTGTCCCTCCTCCAGCTGCCCCATCCGCAGTGCAGCCACTCTATGGAAATGCTGACACTAAAACCACGCGGAAAGCGGTGGCTCCAAACGCTTCCAGGGTGTTTACAGCTGTACACAAGGAAAGGAGATTGGGGCTAGAGTCAAGATTAACCTCTCCTTTCGTCTTGCAGTATCATTATCTAATGAGATCAGGAGCAAAGCCCGCCAGCTTAGTCAGTATTAGAGCGTGGGCACCCATTTCAGGAGGAAGCCTTTGAGAAGAGCAATCCTGAGCTGTCCACCTACACCATTTTCTGGGCGGCCTTGCAGGATGGAAAAAGTGACAGCTGCAAACCTCCCCAGAGGCAGAAGCATGTCCTCCTCATGTGCATTGCCTGCAGACACTTCTGCCCCCCTGCACCACCAGTCTCCAGGGCTGACCCCAGCCTCTGCTGTCCCTGGTCTGCTGGGACACAAACAGAACAGCTCTGTTGGAATTCGTGAGGACAAGGTCTGGTTTTGAGCCATCCATGCTGTTTCCACCAGACCAAGTCCCTTCTTGGGGTTTATGTGCTTTGGGACTCATGCCTTGTTCTCTGCCCTTCTGCATCAGTTCTGAAAGTACTTTCTGGTTTAAGTTCAGCAAACGCCCCTCCACGACTGCCTTGTGCTCTTTCCCCAAGCATTATTCTAATGTAACAGATGGTGGGATTTCTGTGGGCAAAGCCAAATTTTAATTTTTATTATGCTTTGAGTAAACCACTCTATGTGACTTTTGCTTTACTGACATTATGAGGGTCTTCAGAGCAGTGCTGTGGGAATTGTAGCAAACCCTTCAGTTGTATAAGGACAATTTATCATCAGCAAATAAATGGAGAGTATGGGAGACAGGAATTGAGTGGGTAAGATCCTGTCCCTACTCTAAGATCTTGAGCTTAATATTTGATGTCAGTAGACTAAGAGTGTGGGACCAGGGCATGTGGAGGCTGCTGTGCTAACAGTAATATCAGCTGTAAATACACAAGAACTATTACATATATTACAAGTACAGAAGTAGAAGCTCATCTGTTGGGGGCAGACAGCACAGCTTAAAAGCAGTGAGTTGGGTTCCACTCAGGTCTTCATTGGAAGTGGAGCAGTGACTCAGTTTTAACACATACACACAGGAATTTAAAAACATGGCAATATTTTGAAAATGTTGTGATCTGGTAACAGAGCAATGTTCTGTACTTGTGCCATTACCCAGATTGCTACGGCCCCTGTCAGAATAAGGTAATCTCACCTGTTGGCACAAGGACAAAAAAAGACATGGTGCATTCATCACTTGCACATAAAGATCAAAAGCATTTAGCCAGCACTGAAATCAAAACCAACAGTATTAGAGGTGCTTATTTTTCCATTTGCAGGCAGGCTACAGCTGTTATTGCTGTGCCTTGTTCTGTCACATACACTTAGAATAAAATTGCTTCAAAATCCTGAACTTGTGCATTGCCCATATGGCACTGAGCATGCTGACCTGAGAATTGTCTGTTGCCTGGAGTACCACAAATGCTTTGTCACTGTAATTCATGTGACAATGAGATTTTAAATTATCTTGAGGTATTATTTATTTTTAAGGTGTTTTTAAAAACATGGATTGCATGAGTTGTTTTACCTAATAGGCAGCAGAGCGAATTTTTCCTCAGGTGTCTCACAGCAGTGAGAAACAGGGCTGGACACATTCCTAGAATCATAGAATGGTCTGGCTTGGAAGGGAACTGTGAGATCATCTTGTTCCAATTCCCTGCCATGGGCAGGGACACCCACCAGGCCAGGCTGCTCCAAGCCCCATTCACCCTGGCCTTGGACACTTCCAGCAATAGGGCAGCTACAGCTCCTTTGAAAAACCTCTTCCAGGGCCTCACCACCCTCACAAAGGAGAATTTCTTCCTAATATCTAATATAAATCTACTCTATTTTAATTTGAAGCCAATTTTCCCTATTGTGTGAAATCATTCCATCCTTTTTAAAAAAACCCTCACCATCTTTTTTGTTGGCTCCCTTCAGGCACTGGGAGACCACAGTTAGGTGGCTAAAAGCTTCTCCTTTCCAGGCTGAATAAGCCCAGTTCTCCAGACCTTTCCTCATAACAGAGGTGCTACTCCTTTGAATCCACGTAGTTCCTTCTGTGTTAGAGCATGTGTACAAATTAGACAGCAACCCAGGCTCCTTTTTTTGACAAAAGATTTCACTGATGGTCAGCAGTCTTTAGGTTGCTATGAATTTCATCCAAAAGATGCTAGACAAGTGAATCTCCACATTTCCCAAGGGAAATTGCTGTGGTGAGGTGGCTGAGCATCCACACAGCCACTCCCTCAGTGTCTCCTCCATGCCCCCAGAACAGGGGAGAGCAAAAGCTGAAAACTAATGGATGAAGATCAGGACAGCTTAATTAGTGAAGCCGAGCTGCCTGTGTCCCCTCCCAGCTTCTGGCACACCCTGGGCTCCACCAGAAAAAGAAAGCCTTGACTTTGTGCAAGCCCTGCCCAGCAATAGCCAAAAACACGCAGCGCGTTATCAATACTGCTTCAGAACTGCTCTGTGGGGGCTGCTCTGCAGGACGTTCCCTCTGGCCCAGCCAGACCCAGCAGAACAGCTCACATTTAATGTTTACAGCATAGTTGTTAGCATCTGGATAAAATAAACCCTACGCTGACATTGTGAGTTCCCGACGCATTGGCGTTACTGCGGGGAAAGTTTCCATCTTCCGCTCCTTTGGGTGGCGCAATATTGGCATTGCCAGTTGCATTGGCCTTGTGTCTAGGTTGTCATGAATCCCTGCTTTTGATCCCTTGAGCCTGTGGCAGCTTCTGAACCAACACAAGCCTCTGCCACTGTATTGATTTTGGTGGTGCTGTGTTGTTTGGCAGGAGGTGAGTGTGGAGAGTGCCTGTGATTTTTAGGATCAAAGCATGTTTTGAGGTGACATGGATATTCTTCTAACTGTGCCTTGATTATTTCATCTAGAATGAAAGTATTTGTGGGGGAAACTGTGTAAACACCCTGGACCCTTTATCTCCTCTTTATTTTCTGTGCGTACTGATGTGTTTAGAAGTAGCAGAGATAAATGACTTACAGAAGAAGTAAAGCATAGGTAGACCAGTGATACAAAGTCATATAATAAAGGAACAAAGAAACCTCAAGTGACAAATCAAGTTGAATTTTCTGGTAACGCACCCAACCAACACTTTTTTGAAATGTCCCTGTCAGTTCAGTTGATGGTCAGGAAAAAAAATGAAAACATGTTGCATTGACTTTAGGAGAAAAGATGTGTACTGGAATATGGTTTACAGAGACGTCTAATTAGAAGGATATGAGAAGACCAGCATTTTTTATGTGTGTGTCTCTCTTACTAATGATCTACATGAGTCTTCAGGCCATTAAAACAGTTCATTTCTTTTGATGGACTTCCAGTTTGTGGAGAAAGCAGCTGCTTTTACTACCAAATTTCTCCTGTCTAATTAGACCAGTTGAGTCAGACAGCTTAAATCAGCCCATAGCTTACCCTTTGCCTCTTCACTGAGAAGCTGAATAACCTAATTGTAAAGAAGGACAGAAAATGTCAAAAGAAGTTACAGTTGTTACTGGGAAATGAACCAGTGCAGAGTGAAAAATACAAGGGAAAAAAGGCTGTTAACACAGAGGGCCTCCTGATGAGCCTATAATGAAAATCCCTCTGGAAATTCTCAATATCCTCTCTTTGTTGGAAAATGACAGTGCATCAGAGTAGAAACTGGTTGTTTGTTCATGGTATTTTCTTCTGGCTACATTTTCATGTAAGAGGTTTGTTAGATCGAGGACTTTATAGTTAGGAAGAGGGAAAACTCAGCTCAGTGGATGACATGGGCTTTCAAAACTCTACGAGACCCAAGTTGTAGTTCTTGATCCAACTGAAGGACTTACACTTGGATCATCCTCAGCTCAGTGAGTCCCACTGGCCTCTGGAGTGATTTGTTGCTGGTTTGCCAAGAACATAACCAAGCAAAAAAAAAAAAAAAAAAAAAAAAAATCTGTCTCCAAAACTCAAAATTGAATTTTCTCTCTGCCTCTGAATAAGGTAGAAATCCTCTAGTGGAAGTCATGCTCTTGTGATTTGAGTTACTGCTTCCCACCTTGCTCCAATAATAATTATGTAGATAATTCCAAAAAGACAGAATTCCCAGAATGCTGAATGACTCTGATGCCTTATTTTAGTATGTCTTGAAAATGTGCATCAAAGTTCATCCTTTTTTATTTTTAAACTTCAAATAATTTTAATGCGTACATTTGAATTTTTTTAGTCTGTGAAATCAAAGGTAATCAAATGAATGATATTTATACTATAGTTAAAGTGCGTATATCAATTTTTTTTTTTTTCTGATTTGTGTGTGAAGAGTTTTTCTCTTAAAAACTCTTGATTTTCCCACGGGACATACTATTGATGAAACATTTAATTGCTTAGGATATGTGGTTAGCAGCAAGACTCCTGCTTTGCTTGTGCTACTCTATAAGCTTCAACTAATCCATAACATAAAATGTAGGTCAGCTGGAGCTTTTAAAAACAGATGGAAATTCAGGAGTTTATGGTAGTGCAATGGAGGTATGGTCCTGTGGGGCTGCTAGCTTCTCCAGATGCAAAAAAAAAAAAAAGCAGAAATCAGAGTGGTGAAAGATGCTCATTCTACCTAATTTCCATTCCAGAACCAGCAATGGCCTGCGCCGTGGCTTTTGTTCGTAACATACTCAGCACTGACATGCTACAGAAGATGACCATTACTTCTGAGGTGTCTAAAGGTTTTTATATTTAGTTTGCTGACAACAAAAAGTATTTTAATTTGGGCAGCCTAATTAGTGTAAATATTCTAGAAGAGAGAGATCAAAACACCGTTGTTCCAAGTAAGGTGGGGGAAGTGGAGGTAACCCAGGGTTTATTTCTGGACACAGTTCAGTATTTTTTGCATTCAGGATCATGGGTTGTATCTTCTACTAGACTGGTGCTGAACAAACTAAATACATTATCCCGCGTTTCTGTCCCATTAGTCCCGAGTGTTTGGAGGAGAAGTGATCAGAAGCAGCGTGGCTGTTTCTGAAAATAGAAGCCTCCCAGGACACGCGCTCCCGCTGTCCATATGGCAGGGAGCAGGGGTGTCCTGCTGCCATCGGAGCTGCCTCAGCCTCAGCAGCTCTCCCAAACACGACTCCTGTTCCCGCTGACAGAGCTTTTCCCGGTTTGAAAGCCCATCAGGAGGTTTCTGTCCGTGTCTCTGCTCCTGGGTGTGTACGCAGTAGGGTTGAAGACCCGGTGCGTGAGCTTAAAATTTACTTTTTAGAGCACCTCTGATATTTATCCCCGAGCGTATTTCAAGGGTCCTCCTGGCTCCAGTTCATCACCTTCCTGTGGGAGAGAATGGGACAGGAGCAGTGGGAGTGTGAAGGGATGGAGGTGCATTTGCAGTTTGCAGTGCAGGGTTGGTTTGAGAGGGTGGGGAGAGGCAGGGCAGGGATGTGCAGGAGTTGTTCAGAGGCCGAGGTGGCCTGTTCTTCAGAGAAAGTTCCTGTCATCACTCCTGCAGCTGAGTTAGACTAATGTGAAAAAATGGAATTTGTGTGGAGCCAAATGTGGCCCGGTGAGTTTCCAAAGCTGACTAATGGGCTGTGATTTATTTTTTTTCTTGATATCAGACTCTCTGGCAGCTTTCAAGTTGCGGTGACTACAGCTGAAAACATTTTTCAAAATCCAAGAAATGTCTCTCCTTGTGTCTGTAAGGGCTGGGGATAAAGCTTTATCTTGTGAGCATGTGAACCATGGCAGAAGTCTGTTCTAGACAAAACTCTGTTTCTAAGAATCTGAGATAAGTTTTTTTTCCCTCTGCGGTTTACCGGAGACATTTCATCACATTCCACTTTGACTTAGAGTTTGTGATGAAGATCACAGAAGGCTTTCCTTTGTGCACCAAGCTCTTTGGGCCAGATAGGCCCGGTGTGGAGGAAAGAGATGCTAAATAACTTCAGCTGCTTCTGCTGTAACTCTAGAAAGCCCCAGGGCTCCCCTCTAACCCTTACGCAGGTGGATAGGAGGAAAGAGCCAAAGTTTTGCTTTTGCCTTTTCCCCTTCCCTCCTTCTTGCTCTGGGTGCATGTGAGTGGGCAGGTTGGGAGAGATTCACAGGGAAAGGGGCTCTGAACATCAGCACAGGAGAGCCAGAGCAGCGCTCTCTGAGGGAGGAAGGCTTTCTGTCTGCAGAGTGACCCAGCTGGATCCACGCTTGGCAGGGAAGGCAGATGGGGCAGTTCAGTTCAGAACAGCTGCTGGGATGTTTCAGAATATCTCCCACTTGAGCATTTTTTAATTTTATTTTTTTTTTTTTTTAAGAAGGGGCTGTTGTGAAGGATTCTGGTTTTATTTGTTTGTAAGACTGTGAATAACACCATTTGTACCTTGATGTATGAAGGGCCTGCAATTATGAGAAATTGCTTTCTGCCTGATTGTCGCACGTAAACAGCTTTCATCTCACACTGTGTCAGGCTCGTGACTCTGGTTTGTCATTTGAGGGAATGTGTCAGCTTTTCATTCCAAACTGGGTTGGCTTTTCTTTTGTCAGGAAAGACCTTTCCTGTGTGCTGAAGTAATAGAAACAAAGGCAATTTACAAAAAAAACAAAAAC
>WBMY01016834.1:32032-88128 GCA_013397315.1 Donacobius atricapilla
AAAAAAAAAAAAAAGGCAGCGAAAAGCAATTATCAACCAAAGATTAGGCTATGGATATTGCTTGGAAAAGACAATTCTACTAGATTCAGGAGAAAAATGAAGCTGTGCGTCATTCATACTTTTTTTTTTTTCTCCTTTCATACTTCCTAAGGGTTGAAGATAAATTAGGGTAGCTATTTTCTGTGCAGGCGAAGTACAAGCTATGCCCCAGATCTCCAAAATACTTCAACATGTAAATACTGCTTCTGGAGCCATCAGGTCCTGCTGCAAGTGGAGATTTATTTGCATTCGTGTTTGAGGGTTACTTTCGTTCATTGACCTATTTAATTGTCATGCTCTGTCCCCTGCTGCAGGCATATGGCTCCATGTGCCTGTGGAGAGAAGAGGAGCAGCTTTAACTCTCTCAGGCAGAAACACTCCACAGAAAAACACCCAAGAACTGAATCTTGGCATGGATGTAACATGGTAATAATAAAAACAATAAAAATAATTGCAATAATAACAATAATAAAAATAATAACAAAAGAAGATGAAGAAGAAGAGAAGAAGAAGAAGAAAAGAAGAAGAAGAAGAAGAAGAAGAAGAAGAAGATGTGGCCCCTGGACCTACGTGTAATAGTAATCATCTTGTAAACCTCAGTAGAAGGCTACAGGACCAAATAAAGGGAGACAGAAAAGGTGAATGCAAGGGAAGACAGGTTACTTAGATGCTTCTACTCCAGTCATAAGCATAAAAACCACAGAATTAATGGGGCTGGCACAAACCCATCCATCTCCCTGCACAGTGGGGAGGTGTAACCAGCAGTAGCAGGGGCAAGGAGGTTTGCCACAATATTGGTGACATTTACTCTGTCCCTCCTTTCTGCTGGTGGAACATTTCTCAAGAAATCCTGAGTTCTGTGTCCACCTGCAAACACCTCAGGTTTTTGTCCCTTGTAGGTGTGGTTTCTCCAAATAAGGGGACTTGTATAGTCTACTAAACCTTCAAACTCAAAATTAGGGGGCTGCAGAGCTTGCAAGCCTAACAGAGGCTTGTATCTAATTAGTGATTCTGAGGAAGAGCAGCATTCAGATACTAAAATAATGTGATGGGCAGCCAGGATAACAGAGAAAGAGCATGGTGCACATAACTCTTATTTCAGAGTTTCAAAGGAGTGGAATCTTTACTTAGTCAGGGCTTTTTTTGTTTGACTGCGCAATGTGAACTGTCACATCCAGTGTCTTGCATAAGTTTAATATCTAGTCCATGGATCTGGGAGAACAATGAAATTAAAGGACTTTTCAGATTCTTTATAATCTACAGCTTGGTTTAAGATTGTCCTGGTGCTAGAATTCGGTTTCTTGCCTGATTGGCCATCTTCTCATCATTCTCTTTTATTATACAACATGACCTGGGGATTTTGTGTCGTAAATCTTGGCTTGGGGGCTCACAATCACCCTTCGGGCTCCGATTTATTGTTTTTCTGACTTGCTACATGAGGAAGCTGCTGTTCAGCACAGAGGAAGCACACTGGTGTCAAACATCAGGCATTCATACAAACAAAATTCAAAACTTGCTTTTAAGTTTGTCCTCAAACGTTTAGCTTTTGATTAACATCTTCCAAAGCTCATTTGAGTTTTTCAGGCTCTGAGATGCACTGGTTAAGTTTGAACCCACTGCTTACCAGCACAGGGCTGTGTGCTTGAGCTAGTGGATAGCTTGAAGAAAAAAATGTGTGAACTGTCCCCAGTCATCAGAGCGCAAAATGAGTGCCAGGGATTAAAGACAGAGTGAAAACACAGCATCTGATACCTTTGTGCATCCTGAACATGGCCAGGCTGCTCTTCCTGAGGAGCTCCCCGGGAGCATCTGAGGGTGTGGAGTTCCAATCGAGCCTGAAGATTGGGAGTGTGGAATTGCTGTGACTGTGCAAGCAAATGAGGGACCACGATCAAACTGACATTTAAACCCACAAGAAAGATACTGAAGTCAGCCATCATTTTCTTGGCAGTGGGTGGGATTTCTCTCAGCATCGAGAGGCTTGGTGTCTCACCTAAGCTAATTGTCCCACTGTAGTGAGGAGAGAGGCACTTCCACAGGGTTATTTATCCCTTCCCAGGGCAGGAATGCAAAATAAGTAGAATTAATCAGCGGTTCAGTGTGCCAGTTCCTATGCACCCATAATTTATGGGCCCTAGAAATGAATTTAGGTTAAGCATCAAACATTTTGGTGTATCAAATTAGCTAGATTGAGCACTCCAAGCCTCACTGTGAGCTTGGGCTAAGCCCTGCATCTGAGTTAGGACTAATCCACCTCATGACCACTAAGTGGGAAATCGGCTGTGGATCAAGAGCAATATGTTTGAGAAGGCCTGGCTGTGGGCTATATTAAGAAATGCAGTTTAGATGACTACAAAAAAAGAGCTTTGCTGCCCACAGGGGGATTTCTTCTCTTTTTTTAAAGCTTGAAAGACTTTATTATTTTAGGTTGTGAGGAATAAATTCCTCATTTCTGAGTTGGAACGAGCTCTGAGGCAGAGGAACTTGATTTGGTTACTTCAAGCACTCACTTGGCTTTTCTGCCCTTTCTGTCCTGATGTTTTGGTGGCTGGCATGCTGTTTTATAGACATTTACATAACGAAGGTCGTTTCTCTGAGGCAAGGTACAAGAATACATTACAATTGCAAATTCCCTTAATTGTCCTAAAGCGGGGCTCAGCGCTTAGACAATGGAAAATCCTATTGTTCAGTGTCCCTGAGAGACTGTGTGAACAGAACACAAATACATGGATGTGTTGATTCTGAAACTAAGAGTGAGAAAATGATTGGTGGAAAAGGTTTATTCACTTTTGATACGCAATGGATGGCAGAAATTAAGAACTAATGACTTACGAGTTCACGTATAGGCTTTATTTGGAAGGCTTAAACATGTTTATTATTTCTAGTGTGAGTTTGCCCCTCCAGGCTTTGTAGAGGTACAGTTCAAGCAAGTATAAGATTAGGAAGGTGCCTGCTATTAAAGCAATATATTTTTTCACTCTGTTTCTCAGGAAAGCTGTTTGTGTCCCCCAGATTTTCTGGGAATTAAAAGATGCCTTTTTTCTTCCCAAGTATCTGTACCTATAATTCACTTTAACTTAAGCTTGTTTGAACTCAGTGTGGAGCTTGGGAAAGAAACCTTCATTTAAATAATCCCCATCAATAGGGTTTTTAAAATCCAAATTATTTAAATAGTCATCAACTGATACAGATAATCCCTTTCAACTGAGAATTTACAAACTACATCTATAAACCCTGTTGATAGCAGGGAGAAGAACGTGTTCTGTACTCAAGTAGTGGGTGGGGAACACGGTGCCCTGGCTGGTTAAAGCAGAATTAAAAATATCTGGCAAACACCTCCCTGACTGTATTCCAGCTTAGGGAAACCCCCTGCCTTTGATCTTACATTGGTTCAGGTGAAAAGCCCCAAGTTACTTCATCTTATCACTGGATGAAGCAGGTTGGTGTAGTCCCTTCTAGGAAACACAAAGGTGTTTTTCTGCCAGAGGCGCTTCTCAGGAGTGAGAAAAGGCTGAGATGCAGAAGGTGAGTAGTAGATTGAGAAGGAGCAGGCAAGAGAATTTCTTTCTGGCATATTCACACCTGCGTGTATGGAAAAGGATGATGTTAAAATTATAAGGGAAAATGTTTCCTAGCTGATGTTTTATTACATCTCCAAATGGAAATCTGGCCTTCAGCTGTTATCTCTGTGTCTGTGTGTGTTTCTCATCTTGTGCTTATCCGCAGAGCTTCTGCCAGTGTTTCCCAGCTGTTCAGTCTTCTGATAGAAACCTAGAGAGTCTGCAAATGAAATGCCTGACAGGTCACCTGAGGATGTTTCTGACATCTGGGTGAACCCTGCAAGGTCCTTCTCCCAGCCGTGAGTCACTAGGTCTCCCTTCAGCATGATATGGAAGGTAGTTATCCTGGTTTTCCCTTACTTGTGCAGTTGCTGTCCAGTTTTCATAATCCAGGGAATGGCCATTGAGGTGCGACTCTGGTGGATCTCAGGGCAGCAGCAAAGCCATGAATTGTCTAGGAGCGTTTTTCCTTCATAGGAGGATTCCTCATTCCTGCCTCAAGGGGAAAGCTGTGGCAGCTTGGTTCCACATCCCCTTATTTCAGTTTTGTGCTGGAGAATTCCCTGGACTTCTGCGTAAGTTTGGGGATTTTCTAATTGATGTAAGAGGAGGTGAGGTGAGAGCTGAGCCTATAAGCTTTTGAATAGGAAAATACAATGGGGATTCTTTAATGGGTCAATATACAGTGCCAAGAAATTTCTGTGGTTTCTTGTAATGATTTAAGAAACAATTGGGCTGATAGTACAGTAAGAGAACAAAATTGTGGATTGAAGTTTAAGCTGCTGTTTAAAAAGTATGTTTCCCGTTGAAAGCAATAAAGTAAGGCAGGCAAGGAATACAGGAGATGCCAGAGATGTCCTCTGTATTTCCAGCTGGATATTTCTCAGCAGGAATACATCCTATCTAAAAAAAGCACCACAAAAAGATGCAGGAATATAGTCCTGGTGTAATTATTTAAGTTTTAATAAAGGAATGCTTCATTTCTGCCTGGCAGGGAGTGTGGAAAGAGGAGGTTATGATGTCTCTGGGTTCGATTTTTAAGTGCCAAACGCTGATTTCTTTGTGGCTCAGTTTCCAGTTGTTTTAGAGCGTTGCCAAACTCGCGCTGCTTGAGTTGAAATTTCCTGTGTTACCTTTTGCTTCAGTAAATGCTCTGAGAAACCTTTGAGCAGTTTCAGGCCAGTGGCACTTGCAGGGCACCAGCAGCGATTTCCTGCCTCCAGAGGAGCTTGTGATGAAAGAGGAGCAGCTCAAATACATTGGGAAGGGCAAATCCTGCTCTAATTGCGGCGAGCAGGGAAAGCCTGCTGTGCTCACCCGGGACCCAGGACGGCGTCTGAGTGCCTGCTGATGGAGGCAGAAATAGGTTACAACACCTAGAACCTTCCACAAGTCTGTGGCATTTCTCTGAGCAACAAATGAGGATTACTGATGATGAAATGCAAATGAATGAAGCATTTCAGTCAAAAAAACTAGAGGTGGTATTTACCTGAGGAGATTCACTGTGAGGCAAGAGTGGGTTTTGGTTATGTTTTAATTGATGCTGATTCAGACACATCCTGAAGCATTGTTCCTACCCCGAGGATGAGGAGGGGATGGCTTGCTTCTTTCCAGATTACTCATAATTTCTATGGGAATGGTCAAACCAGACCTCCCTATAAATCTCTGTAAAATCCATGAAGAAGCAGGTAAAACCATCAACATGTTTCTCCCTTGCTGATTCCAATGGTAAAAATTTTGTTGACTTGAGCAAGGAGAGCTCCCTTAGTATTTTCATGAGAGACATGAGGTCACTTCTGTCCGTTCATTGAAAAAGGGGCTTTTGTGGGCTCTGTGGTGCTGCCAGGCAGGGAGAGAATTCCACCCCTGGAATGGGGGTCTGGTCAGGCCAGGCAGGTGGTTCAGCTCTGAATCTGGTCAAATACCACACTGCCTAATGTTTGATTTCTTGGGAAATTCTAACATGGGAAAACAAAACACATTCTGCTTCTCAAGAGAAGCATTTGAACTCCAGAATGTAATGTGAGGTGAAATTAGGACCAAAAAGTTCTGTACCACTAGAATTTTCTGTTTCAGTTTTGATTTGTTTCTGCTGTGCTCTATTTGTAGGGGCTTGGGTTGAGAAATTTGCTGAGAGGTTGTTCTGCTTCGTGATGGTGTGTTAATGTCAAATCCATATTTTAAGTAGTTCTTGAAAACTGATATTAAAATTCCCACAGATATAAGCCCCTAAATATATATTTTTAAAGGTTCTGTCACAGTAACTTCAGGAGGGGACATAGGAAAACTGAAAGATCTACGCTGGTTGACATTGGAAATTGAAACAGTTTTAGGAGGAGTGAAAAATGAGAAAGTCACTAATGCTAAATGAGAAAGTCACAATGCTAAACTTGTTCTTGATGTAAGTCGAGTCCAAAGGGGGAGAGCTGCTGTGGTGCTGGAACTGATGTGCATTCACCCTGGGGTGAGTTGCCTTTGAGGCCCAGCTGTAGAAGTCCAGGGCATGTGGAAAACTCCTCAAACTGCCCTGAGGGGGTCCCAGACCCTGGCTGGGACCCCAGGAAAGCATTGCCTTGGACCTTAGTCCATGGGAAAAACTTCCAACACTCAGAGATGAATTGAAAACAACAAAGATTTAAAACAGATAGTAGTTTAGTTTGTCACAGGGTGAAAATTTGTAGTTTTGGGTTTTTAGTATGGAAGTAGATCTGAACAAGATGGAGAATTCTGGGCACTGTCTCTTCTTCTTCTACCCCATCTCCTGCTGTGACGGTGGCACAGAGACATTGGTAGAATGGATTTGATGTAGGAATGGTGTGTCTAGAATAGGTGATAGTTATTGGCACAAAACTGTAAATATAGTAAGCTTTTAGAGTTAATTGTATTAGAAATCTTTAAAATGACCTTAGACCCCCTGTCCATGTTCCTGTAGCTCCATTTCTTCAGTGCACTGAGACTGCTGTGAGGCCTTGAGATCAGAAATAGAATAAACACCTTTGAAGACCAAAGCCACAGGTTCCATCTCATCTTTTAAACCCTGGTACAGGACTTTGAAAACAGAACACCCCTAATTAGGGGGTCGACAGGGTGAAAATCCCATCACCCAGCCTTCCATTAAACTCTGCCATATCCAAACTCCTTGTTGCAGGGACGGAGGAAAACGCAGTGGGCTGGGGCTGAAGGTAGTGAGGAATTCCTGATATATGGCAGGTGGATGTGAAACAGGCCCTGCACTGTGAGAACACAATCCCCTCCAAATGCATAATCTGTTTCTCGTGAAAGACATGTGGCCCGGTATAGAAGTTTTAGGTCAACTGATTCAGTTGAAGATTAGCCTCGATATTCTGAAAGGGAAGACTGTGGTTACTTAGGGGACTTTAATGCCTCATAAAGGATTATACTGGGGCACCACACTACTGCCACAGTGTCAAATCTTTTTGTGGGTTTGCTAAATTAACCTTTGTGATGGAAAAGCTTATTATGCGCTTGCAGTCAAAGGAAGAGACGGGTTTGAGTTTGTAGCAACTTAAAATGCCAGTGATTAGGATCCTAATCTAATATTCATAGTTTTGGGGGCTTTTCTTTTATTTCTTCTTAAAGCATATTTCTCTATTGCATTGCAAGTGACTTGCTGAGAATTTCAGGAGGAATTTCTTCATGGAAAGAGTGGTCAAGCATTGGAAGGGGCTGCCCAGGGGGGTGGTGGAGCCCCCATCCTCTGGAGATGTTCCAGGATGTGGCACTCCATCGCATTGTGCTGGTTGATCAGTCAAAGCTTGGGCCTGATGATCTCAGAGGTCCTTTTCAAGCTGGTTCTGTGTCTCTGTGATGAGTCCTGCTCTGATTTAACATTGTGTGCAGGGTACTTAAAATGGAAAACTCCATCAGAGGGACAGAAACACATGCAGGTCATGAGGGGGAAGATACTGCAGTTAAAGGTAAACCAATCATCCTTTGTGAAACTCTGGAAAAGTGACTTTAATGCATGTAATGTTAAATCTCACAGTCATAGGTAGGGAGAGAAAAGGTTTCAGTTTTAGGTAACGATATCTATGTTACCACATGTTTGCAGCTGCTGAGTCTGTATTTTAGGTTGAATGTCCCTTGTTGATGGCAGTGTACATTTTTTATCCTCCCTCATGAGTTTGTGCAATATTTACTGCCTGGTGCATAATGCACAGACAATTGGTGGTACATTCTGACATTTGAGTCCCTTTCAGGTTTAACAGGACTGGGAGGGAGCTGGTTCTTATTACAATGAAAAGGTAGAATGAAGGACTTTGTCCTTACAGATCCTGTTTATTAAATATTGCCATGTCTGAAAGGCCTGATTGTTCCTTGCACTTTCCCTTCCGATGCTGCTGTGGGTGGTGGCATTAGTGTGAAGGACAAGCTGGTTGACCTTGTGGCGGTGCCATGGAATTCTCTCTTCAATGTCGCTGTTCCTTTTGATAGATTGTCCTTGCTTTCCTTTTCAGGACTTGTGCCATAAACAGGCAGTGTGGATGCTCTGCTGTTTTCATACCCCTACTGCCTCGTGGCTTCCAAACAAGTTGTTTGCTTTAGGTCCAGGGCAGGATTTATAGTGAAAAATTACTGGCCTGTTTAAAAAGAAAAGGCACTCAAGAAAATGGTTATTTTGATCCGTTTAGTCAGTTATGTTTTCTAGGACATCTGCCATGAAAACAGTGGGATCAGGTATTTCTAGAGAGGTTTTGTGGTTACTGCGTTCTCCCTGGGCTGGGGTGTGCGCAGGGAAGAGGATTTGCTGTGGATTTGGGAGACCCCACAGCAGCATGACAATGTTTTTGGTGCAGAGTTTGCTCTCTTGTGGCATAGGAGGAGTGTGAATCGAAAACGGTGACAAGAAGAAAATTTAAAGAGAATGAGTGGAGGTGAAAGCAAATTATGAAGTTAGGAAGAAAGAGAAATCAGAAGATAACCCACAATTCTTTTTTCTTGGAGCTTGCAGAGAATGTGGGTTTTTTTACAGCATTTCCATGTTCCAGCTACAGCCTGTGCTGATGATCAGAGGTCTGGGATAGTTTACGTGTGGAATGTACATTCTGCCTGCATATCCACCAGCGTGGCAAAATGGATTGCCAGGTCCTGACTCTGCCCCTGCATGTAAATGGATTTTCCACCCTTCTGTTTTGGTTCTAATTGAACCACATAAACACTGTCAACATATGAGATTGGTTTTAACACCTTACTTAGCATTTTTTTAATTATTAAGAGCTTTAGCTAGAAACACTGATAATTTAAATAAAGTAAGCAGCCAAAAAAAACTGGAAAGAGATCCTGAAAAATTTAAATGCTGGTCAGGGTTCTCTCCACCTTCCTTACACAGTTTTTATGCCTGTACATGGAAATCCTGCAGGGCAAGGTGGATGCAACTGGTCCAGATCTGGAATTCTTATTGGAGCAGTTTGCTTACGCTCAGAGTAACATGGAGTTAAGGCTTTTAATAAAGGTTTACTGGCAAAGATAATTAACCCAGAAATAAGTTGAAATGGTTGGAGGAGGTGTTGTCACTCTAAAACATCCTTGCCTGAGGATGTAATTATAGTGGCATGAAGTTTTGAAATGGATTAATCTAAATGAGAAAAAGCCCCTGCGTGTTCTTAATCTGGAATAAATGTTTCCCTTGAAATTGTTTTTACAGTTATTTTGGTCAGTCTCCCTGTCTAGAAAAACCTTTAGAGTTCCTCTGGTAAGAGAATTCTTGTGGCAATAGAATGAAGAAGTTTGTGTATCTCCTTTTGATGAGTTTCTTGCCATACAAGGAATTTTTTCAATTTCTTTTATGAGAGAAGGCAAAGGTCTTTGAGACCTCGGCTGTCGCTCTCTCTAAGAAGTTGCTGTTTTGGTGAGAGGGCAGAATTTTGGCACTGAAACTGCAGTGGCTGGAGGACAGCCTGCTCCTAGGCTGTTCGCTGTGGAGCACTGGTTATTTTAACAGCATCCTGGTAAAATACTCTGAGAGGGCACTTAGAGAATGGCAGCAAGGCTTCACAGCCCTGTTCAAAAATCATCTTGCAGTGAGCCCAGAGTGTGAGACCCTGTAATCCCATTTGTGTCGTGGCAGGAAGCTGCTGCTCCCACTCACAATTTGGCTTTTGATAGTTACTTTTGATAGTTATTGCAGCGTGCTGATGTTGGCATCAACCTGTCAGAGGTAGCTGTTAACAATGCCTGTTTGTCATCAATAGTCAGCAGAAATGAGCTTGCATTGCTCCCCAGATGTGATTAAAGGTTCAGTGAACTTTCCTTTCTTCTTCTTCCAGGTTATAAGACCCTTTTGAAAGGAATTTCAGGGAAGTTCAGCAGTGGAGAACTCGTTGCAATTATGGGACCTTCAGGAGCTGGGAAGTCGACACTTATGAATATTCTGGCAGGATACAGGTCAGTACCAATGAAAATCCCAAATTGAGATAAGATCACTGAGCCTGAGGGCACCTTGGAGACAACAGCAGAAGAAATTTTAACCTGGAGTTTGTCAAAAGCAGGCACTTCAAAGATTTTGGATTAGATTCTTATTGCTTATCTTTTTTTTCTCTGTGTCCTGTTTTGGTCACTTGGGATTTATCTCTTAACAGGTCTGATCCAAAAATAAGAAGCAATTTAAAATTCAATAAACACACATATAAAGAAAAATCTCCTTTTTTGGCTGTGTAACAAATCTGACTCAGTGTCTTATGTTTGTGATGTTTTTCAAATCACATCAACACTTGAAAAATCTACTCTTTTTAATTACTGCTTCATAATGTTGGTGTCTTCTTCACCAAAATGCAGTGGTGGTGCTTCATCTTTCTAAATCCCCTCTTGTATGGCCATGCAGGGTGTCTCTATCTTCTTGTCATTTTGGGCATAAGGAACAGGATGTAGAAACCTAAAAAACCCCAGCTTTAATTTCTTGATGTTTTTTCGGATATTTATATATGCCAGCGCACATTTTGAGTAAAATTTTTGGCGTCATGGCATGAAGCTTTATACGAAAGAAAGCGTAATCGGGAAATAATTGAATTTCTATCCAGTCTATCAAATTTATTTCACAGTGGCAATAACTGCCTAAGACTTCCACGTGCTCAGCCACGAGGCAGCACAAGTGAAGGCAAGACTGACCTCTGGTTGTTTTGCTGCTTGGTTTCAGAGAGACGGGAATGAAAGGAGAAATCCTCATCAACGGGCAGCCCCGTGACCTGCGCTCCTTCCGCAAAGTCTCCTGCTACATCATGCAGGATGACATGCTCCTTCCTCACCTCACTGTCCAGGAGGCTATGATGGTGAGCTTTGTTTCCTGCTCTAATTTATCTGAGCAGGAGAAAACGGAAAATGGTTTGTGTTGTGCCCTTGGTCTTACTCCCGGCGGTGCCACAAGATGTTGTCCCTGTCTGATCCCGCTCAGTGAAAGTTCTTGGAATTTGATGATGCCTTGAATTCCGTTTCAGGCTCATCCTTCATGGGATTCTTTGGCTTTATAATTTCCAGTTTGTGCCCAGCATTATGATTTGGAAGGAGATCTGAGTGCCTGCTCCTAGAGAATAGAACCTGAAATTCTTCACAAACGAGCCTTTGTAGGGACCATCTGTTTGCTTGGGTGGTGGATGAGTAACCTCATCTTTCTCTCTTTCTCCCCATCTTTCATGTTCTGACTGAAAATTGTTATTTACACTTCAGTGTGATCTCTCTGCCTCTTATACTCTTTTGTGCCTTTTTGAAAATAAAGGCATTTCATAAAATCTCTTTCATTTCTTCATGGGGGAAAAAACCAGGAACAGACTAAGTCCAAGATGTACAGGCAATGTAAATTCTTCTCATTGTTTTGCATCACATCAGGAAGTTTATGAATTGCCAGCTTGACCAGTTAGTCTGGAAGTGTATATAGCTCAGCTTGAGAAATGAGCCAGTTTTTCTCAGAAATTGTTATCAAAGTAAGGCTTAGGTTGCTCACACTGTGCCAGCTCAATTCACAAATTTTAAGGCCAGAAGAAATCACTCCAGTTTTTATGTGGCTAATTTTCTGCAAAAGCTCTTTTCAGTGGAGAAGTTTATCTTCTCTTTTGTTTACTTGAGTGTTTTCATCAAAATCCCATGGGACCACTTTTGCAGAATTAGGCCCAGATTATAGTTGCTGTCTAAAATTAATCAATCAAGGCTCTGACAAAAAATAATTACTTAACAGTTTAATTGCTTTTAATAAAGGTTAATCATGATGTTTTGTTGAGCTGCCTCTCAGGACAGCAGATGACATCTTTCACAAGGTTATTTATTTCTGTGCTCACTTGTTTGCATCCTGGTGAGTGGCAGAGTTCAGTATCCTCACAATGTGAATGAAGCACAAATAAACTGTGTTCCTACCATTGCCTGGGAAGTTTTTGGATGTGCAAAATATGTCACTCTCCCAGCTTCCTGTAAAGCTCTTTGACTTGTAGAATGGCCTTTTTTTTTTCCTAATACAATTATTCAAATAATTTCCTGTCAGGTGCTTTGCCTAAGTCAAATTAGACTCAGTTATTTACTGCACAGAAAAATGTGGTGCTCGTGACTGGAACATTGTAGTTCAAGTTCAGATTTTCTGACTGGGTTGAAAGAAGTTTTTTAAGTGGTACCTTGGAGTGTTGTGCCTGAGACGTCTGCCTCAGAGCAGTTCAAAATCAAATTCCATTGTTTTGCATTCCAGGTATCTGCTCATCTGAAACTTCAAGAGAAAGATGAAGGCAGGAGAGAAATGGTATGTACGCTGCCCATCAAACCAGAATTTGGGGGATGCCAAGAAGTGAGCTCTGTAAAGCAGGCATTTTTTTTCCTAACACTGATCTGCTCTGGACTTGTAATGACAGAATAAATCATATCTTCTAGGTTGAGATGTGTCATTAGGAGGGAATGTTCACTGCAGTGTCTACAGAAGCTACTTTCAATAGGAGACTGGAATATTGCAAAGGATTTACTGAAACAAATTCACAGGTTTTGCAGGATTCCTGTTAAGGCACCTTAGCACCTTGGATTCTCTTATGTCTGAGGGCTCAGGCATCTCATGTGGGGTGAGATAAATCACCCAGCTGGACCTGCACTAGGAGCTGTGCTCCTCTAACCCATCTTCGGGGAAAAGCACAGCTTTGCCTGAAATACGAAAACTGTGGCAACTTTCTAGGTAGAGCAGCTGTTTTTGTGACTGTCCTTTGCCTGTGCTTATTTCCAAATTGGAGCAATTGGCATTTCTTCAGACTCAAAAGAATCCTTGAAAATCAGAAAGGGAAACGTACAGTAACCGGCTTATGTTTGGTAAACACAGGTTGTTTTTTTAATTGGAAAATAAATTTATATAGAAACAGCTGTTAACTGAGTTGTACTTTGGAAGCCGTAGTTCATTTACACTTTAGTGAAGTTAGGCCAGGCAAGTTAATTCACTTGTTCACACTGTCACTGTAATTACAAGCAACTCTTTGAGTTAAAAACTCTGCTGTGTTTATTCAACACATGTTGGAAGAATTTTCTGGTTAGTGTTACTGGCCTGTGCAGGAGAAGATAATTCATTTTATTGTTGTAAATTGGAGTGTAAATGTTTATCAGAGATAAATGTTACGAATTTATATGCTTGTGCTAGCAGGATTGCAGACTTGTTTAAAGCAGGGACAAGTGAAAATCCTCCAGTGAACCAGTTTATGTTTCTAGTTGTCCTTGCTTGTGCTGCCTGAGTCCTGTTTACCCTTCCCAGAGATAAAGGGAATGAGGCATTTGGGCTTTTTCTTCTCTGAGAAACAAGGCTTAGCGGGTTTTGTTGTTTTTTAACTCCCTTTTATTGGGAGAGGGAACTCCTGGAAATCAAATCAGGACAGGCAAAGGGTCAGGCCCTGGTTGGTCCCACTAATTTTCACCAGGTCAGGCACTCTTTCTGGAAAATTCTCTCCATCCATGCAGTTGGTACCTTGAAAAATAGTGGGCTCTGTTTCCTAAACTTGAGTGAAGTATTAAAAAGTATTAAAGTCTGGGCTGCTTTCTGCCTTTGAAGTGGTGGAGTTTGTTAATTGCATGAGTAATGTAGCTCATGGATTCACTCATTTTTGCGTCCATGCTTTTACTGTGGCCAAGGAGCCACTTCCCTTGAGAAGGGCTGCCAGACCAGGTCTACAGTCACTGAAACAGAAAGAATCATAGTGCCTGGTATTGCCCTCCTTTGGCTCCAAAATCCCTGGGATGAGCTGTGCCCTTCCTGAGGATGTGCCTTGAGGAAATCCCAAACATCTGAGAGTACCTGTGACAACTGAATTGACTCTGAGTGGAATGAAAACACTTGAAATCAATGGCTGCACTTGAAAGAGGAGACTGTGGAGAACAGATGAGATAAAGCAGGTCGCTGCTCCACAGAAACCACCGGTTTCTGTTGTAGAGTCCCTTGCAGAGACAACCCCAGAGCTCTTTAGAAAGAAGCTTCTTGGTTTCACTGTGTGAGAACCCCTCACATGCTGCAAAGCTCTTCTGATGTCAGTGCCATATCCATGAATACACAGCTGTAGAAGAACTGATTTCCGCTCCTTTTTCACCTCTTTGCTGAGTGAGGTCATGTAGGACAAACAGGCAGAATTTGGGTCAAAACAGTAAGTGCTAGCCTGTTAACGCTGAGCCTAATAAATGCCACATTAGATGGAAAAAGGCTTTAAGTGTGTGGGTGATGAAACAAAGTCGTGAAGCTGGCTCGCAACCTCCATGAAAATCAAGTGAAGGGGCTGGAGGTTTTTTATGTTCTAACAACGTGGAATGTTCTGTTCTCTTCAGGTGAAGGAAATCCTGACAGCCCTGGGTTTGCTGACGTGTGCCAACACGAGGACTGGGAGCCTTTCTGGAGGCCAGAGGAAGCGTCTTGCCATTGCTTTGGAGCTGGTGAACAACCCTCCTGTCATGTTCTTCGATGAACCAACCAGGTGCTTCAAGGCCAGAAATTAAAGATAGACCAAATATGGTTTTGCATAGTAGAACAGTGTGGGTTTGTTATCTTCTTTTCTTCTGTTAGAGCCGGGATTAGCGTTTGGGAGCTGCAGATTTCGTGTTTGGACTCAGATGTTTATTATTTCTTCTCTACGGTACACTCTCACAAGTTGTGAGTTTTATCAAACAAAGTGAAAAATGGCTCTGTCTCTCACTCTTTCCAAGGTCTTCTAAGCACAAATTGCCCAACTGTGAGATGACACCTAAATTATTTTTACTTTTAACCCAATAACCAAACACCCGTGATCCACAATACAGATTTCTTTACCCAATTAAAAAATACCACTCAAACCCATGAAGAAGAAAGGTGAAGAAGAAGGACTGGCCCGCACCCTAAAACATTCATCTTGCTTTATGTATATTACTATGTACTAAAACCTTAAACAGTTAAGTTTTCTACCATGTGATATCACACACTTCTATTCAAACTCCATACCCACAATCCCAGTGCTATCACTCAATTTTGGAAGCCTGTTCCACGGCCTCAGTTCAAATGCAGTGTTTTCTTGGGGGTCAGTGCCTGTCAGCACAGAAAGGCTGAAATTCTCACCTTCCAGGGTTCCAACAGAGCAGAGCTACAGAAAAGTTATTCACCTCTAAATCCTTGGAAAAGGTTCATTTTGTGTTGCCTGCAAGCACTGAGTCACGCCAAGAAATAATTTGATTTGAGTTCTTGGTACCTTGGGTCGCTGCTTCAACTGCTGGACTGTGGGGCTGTAAATAATATTTAAAGCAGGAGGAAGGAAAAGAGAGAGGTAAATATTGTGGCATGGATTTTCTTTTTCAAGCAAAGACAGCTTGAATATAAACATTTTAAAATGTGACTTTTGGTAATGAATGTGATCAGTCTGGGAGGAGGCTGGGAAAGCTATGAATATGTATCTATTCATTAAAGTTGGGAGCATTTAAATCTGCAGCCCTCAAATGTAGAAGTCCCTTAAGGCGGCTTTGAGAATATATTTTTTTTTCATTCTCAGGCATGCTTCCAACTTAATTAAAAGCCTGATGGAGAAATACAAGCATAAGGTTGGCATATGATAAAATGAAACTGCTACACAGAAAAATTGTAAAAGGATAATAATGGGAGACCAAGTAGCAAACGCATGTGCTGGTTTTGAGTGGTGCCTGTGGATAACAAACTTGTTTGTTTTTTTTTCCAGTGGCTTGGATAGTGCATCATGTTTTCAGGTGGTCTCTCTGATGAAGGCTTTGGCCCAGGGTGGCAGGTCCATCATCTGCACGATTCACCAGCCCAGTGCAAAACTGTTTGAGCTCTTTGACCAGGTATTGCTCTCAAACTTCCTCTTCATGTGTGGTTTAGGGTGGTTATGCTTTCAAGGCTACGCTCTTTAATCAAAAAATGTGATTGAGCCATCTAGCTGATGGCTACAAAACATGTAAAGTAATGAAATGAATAACAGCAAAATATATATTTTAATTAAGTTTTTTTCCATCTTCTCTGCCTGTTTCCTTTATTTACGCGGAATGTTTGTGAAGAATCTTGCTGTTAGGTTTGTGAAATCATGATTATTTCTCATGCCTTCACCCAGCACTGCTCCTGTGTGCAGGACTCACTGAAGTAAATTAGAGCAGTATGAAAGCAGGAGAGCTGCAGTGTCAATGTCTGCAATGTTGCAAGCATATCTTCTCATCCTGGATACACAGGTGTAGATTGAGAAGAGTTAATTCACGTGAAATAATAATAATCGAATTTAGTATTGAAAATGGATTGAAATTAAGTCAGTTGCAGAGCTTCTCTCCAAGCTAACAATGGCATATGGACCATGTGTGTTTAGATTAGATAAAAATGTATTTTAGTCTTGTTAGAGGGTTTAGATCAGTGCTGTGAGAGCTGAGAGAGAACCCCCACCACCGCAGGTGAACAAACTCTTGCAGATTGCCAGTCTGGCAGGGAGGTTTATTTAAAGTGAATATTGTGGCGGAAAGTGAGAGTGATTGAGCTATTTGCTGTTGCTGTGCTGTCCCAGCTCTGCTTCCATTCCTGCATTCACCAGCCTCGTGTCCCAGCCCAAAATATCCATAATGTGTGGAAATTAGATGGCTTGGCTCTCCAGCTCCTTGCCTATTTTCAGCATGTGCCAAAGGCTGGAATTAGTGTGTTTCTGTGTTAATCTATTTGAAGTCCTGCAGGCAGTGTGTGCAGAATTCAAACTCCAGGCATTAAATTTTCCATTAGTTGTAATCCCATGCAAAATTAATTTCAAGTGGTGACAGATCTTCCCAAGGTGTTCCTCCCACAGGGACAAGGACATTATTAGGCAACAGGTTCAAATAGTTTGATACTATTTCACATTTTTCTTATTTCTTTTTCTTCTATTTTCTTTTTAATTTTCTTTTCTTTTTGTTTTCCAGCTCTATGTTCTAAGTCAAGGTCAGTGCATTTACCGTGGGAAGGTAACAAACCTCGTCCCTTACTTGAGAGATTTGGGGTTGAATTGTCCAACCTACCACAACCCAGCAGATTTTGGTAATGACACCTTGAATTGTTTGTTTCATTTATTTTGTATTTTATCATCACCTTCAGGGTAAAGGGATCACACCATGGTGTGATTTATTCTTCTGTACATATATTCTTATGTACTTTGTCCATATATGAACCAAAATTCAAAACAAAATTAATCAGATTTTTTTTTCCCAAGTAATTTGAATGCCATCTAGTGGTACAATTTAGTGAATATTTCTCTCTGTTAGAAGTCCAGGTTCAGGAAATGAAAGATAAAGCATATTCTTTAGTGTTTCATAGTAACTACTATTAGTGGGTTTTTTAAATGGCTCCAGAATTCTACTTGTTTTCTTTTTATCTCGAGCAATACCACTGTGGTATTGTACAGGTTAGAGAATTGGGGTTTTTTTCAGTGTTGTTTCCTAATTAAAAAAAAAAGAAGGAAAATGCCACAAAAATAGACTTCAGTCATTTTTTGTTACCTATATTCACTGCCTTTCCTCTGAACTGGTGCATTTAACTTCCAGGATGAAGGAAGCTCCCTGAAGATTTATGGGAAGGTGCATTTAAATGTTGTTTGTATAGATACGAATTTGCACGTGGCATTTCGAAGCTTGCACTATAAAAAAATACCTGGTTTTGTCAGCGCTGCAGCGTCGAGGGGATTTAACGACAAGGCTTGCACCTGGTCAAAGTTGAAAGCAGTAACTTAAACCTTCACAAAGCAGTGACTGAAACCTTCTGTTTTTGTAGTGATGGAGGTGGCCTCTGGTGAATACGGGGACCAGAGCAGCCGCCTGGTCAGGGCTGTGAGGGAGAGGATTTGTGACACGGACTACAAGAGAGACGTGCCTGGGGAGAACGAGCTGAACCCCTTCCTCTGGCACCGGCCCTCTGAAGAGGTATTTTGTGCATCTCGGCTCACAGAGCTGCAGGGGGAGGGAGGGAGTCGAAGTTCTCGGTCAGCAGAGGCACACTCAGCTGATGTGAGTGGGCTTTTGTGAATGAAAACCAAGCCAGGTACTGCAAAGGAAGGAGTTTATTCTGTGGTGTGTTTCTGCAGGACTCCTCCTCCACAGAAGGCTGCCACAGCTTCTCTGCCAGCTGCCTAACCCAGTTCTGCATCCTCTTCAAAAGAACTTTCCTCACCATCATGAGGGACTCGGTAGGAATGGCTTTGTGATAACTTTTGTAGCCAAAAGGTCTGTTCAGCTGGGTGTGAGGCAGTACAATACACCTCAAAGATCCTGCCCAGCAGCCCACCCGTGCGTTATCACAGAATTTCAAAGGGAAGAGGCTGATCTTTCAGTCTTGCTGTCAGCTCTACCGCCTTCATTGTGAACGACAGCTTTAAACACAGCACTCAGAAGCACCTGGCCTAAAAACCCAAAGTTTAAATCCCCTCTGTGCTGGCAGGTCCCTTACATAGTTATTAATCCTACTGAAAAGTAAGTAGGAAGTTGTAGTGCTGTGTCACAAAATTAGGTTTTCCAGAAAATTCAGGATGGCAGAGATAATAATTTCAGTGTGATGTAAAGTTACTACTTTAAGTCTTCATTTTTGGAAATAGAAAATTGGTAGATTGAAAGTTTGCTTCTTTGCCATAACTTGTTCTCCTTTCCTGCTTTTTACAAGTGCATTTGTCAACGAGGATTAATTAAGTTAATGAATGAAGATCAGGAGAAACCGTAACTGATTTGCTGATGCATAGATTGAGGGACATGGTTGTTTTTAATAGTTTTTTTCCTTCTGGACTCTAAAGGCTTGCATTTTTTCCCAATGTTATTATTTATTTTGTTCTTCCAAGCCTCTTGTGGGAATACTGTGTTGCAGAGAAGGCACAGAACGCTAATTTATTCCTGATGAAGTTACTTTGGTCTATACAAGCCTGAAATGCCTTTTCTGCTTCTCTTCTGCTCTGGGAAAATTTGTCTTTTAGTCAGAAAGCCTCATTCCCCTGATGAATAAGAGCCAGTGTCTCCATGATATTATCAGAGAGTGAGATTTAAAGTTGCAGCATTTACAGTTCCTGCCCAATTATCTGGAAGAAATTTCCGTGTTCTTCCAATTTTTCTTACCCAGTAGGAAATTAACATTTCTCATGGCAGGGCATTGGAACTAGATGATCTCTAAGGCCCCTTCCAACCCAAACCATTCAATGATTTCTGGATAAGATTTGCTGGACATAAGTGCTCCTTTCCTGCAATCTATCTGATTTCAGCCACACTGTCACTGTTTTTGAGCCCAGACTTTCTGACAGATGCCTCTCTTTGCTTTTCCCAGGTCCTGACACACTTGCGGATCACCTCGCACATTGGCATTGGGCTGCTCATTGGATTGCTCTACTTGGGCATTGGCAACGAAGCCAAGAAGGTCCTCAGCAACTCGGGATTCCTCTTTTTTTCCATGTTGTTCCTCATGTTTGCCGCGCTCATGCCGACCGTCCTCACCTGTGAGCAGCGGGCACCGCGTCACAGCACCGGGGAGGGGATTGCAGGGGGTGGGAGGCTGCTGGGATGTGCCTGGTTTGGGATAAGACAGCGTTTGCCTGGTGGTTCTACTCCTAAGACACATCTTGCACCCAGAGAGTCACTCCTGTGCCAGCAGGAACAGCCTTGGCCAGTGGCACTTCTCCCTCCCCAGTCTTCCCAGTGTTTTTCAGCACAGCAGCAGGAGTTCAGTGTTAACAGTCTTGGACTGGAATTTCTCCTTATCCCAGTGCATCTCAGCCGTGCCCTGAGCTCATGGTTGGACATAGGGAGGATGGAATAATTTCCCTGGGGCTTGCAAGTTATGACTCCTGCATAAAATCAGCTTTTTCATGTGGTGTCAGAAGCAGGCTCCTGCAGAAATGTAGTGTTTCATACTTGCTTTTGGAGTGCTGTTACTTTGGATTCCCTGTTGGACCAAAAGGAATAACCAAGTTAAGTTTTGGCGCCACTTTTAATTGAAAAGTCCTCTTTAAGGGAGGTTCAGCTCACCTGAGTAGACTGGCCCATAGTCTCAACAGCGAGCAGCTCTAGGGGCTGACCTCCAAGATTTCATTACAAATCACTGAAACTTCTGCTGCTCTGCCAAAGACCTGAGAGTTCCAGTCCCATCCTGGGACTGCAGCAGTGCAGGATTGGGTGTGGATGAACCATGTTGTTACTGTGTGCAGCAGCATTGCACCCTGCCAGTCTAACTGAATAATCTGTGTTCTCTGCAGTTCCCCTTGAGATGGGAGTGTTTCTCAGAGAGCATCTGAACTACTGGTACAGCCTGAAAGCATATTACCTCGCCAAAACCATGGCTGATGTTCCTTTTCAGGTACGTGCTCTACTCTTCCATAAAATAGAACCACTTAAGTTCATGAGTGACAAGCCCACTTGCCAAGAAGATTAGGACTGGTATTTTATGCATTGGAATAGTGGGGAAAATGTCCATCTGTGTCTGGTGAAGCTTCAGGGATGAATCAGAAGCACCCTTGTTGGTTTCTTATCTTCTTTTCTTCGTGTTAGAGCTGGGATTAATACACAGGAGTCATAGTTTCGTGTTTGGACTCAGTGTTCATTAACTCTTATCTATAGTACAGCCTCACGAGCTGTGAGCCCTGGCTAGCAAGGTAGAAAATGGTTGCTTCTAACTCTTTCCAAGGTCTTCTTAAGCATAAACTATCCAATAACGAGATGACACCTGTATTATTTACACTTTTAACCTAATAATTGACCCCCCCAGGGTCTGCAATGCAGACCTTTTTCACCCAATTAGAAAAAAACACCCTGCACTGGTGAAGAAGAAGGTGAAGAAGAAGGACTTATCCTCCATATTGTCCCATATATATTACTATATACTAAACCCCCAAATTCTAAGTTTTTCACCCTGTGAGATCACACAATACCATTCAACCTACACACTCACAACCCCAGTGCTAGCGCTCAATTTCAGAAGCCTGTTCCACGGCCTCAGGTCAAATGCAGTACCTGCTTGAGGGTCAGTGCCTTTTAGAACAGAAAACCTGAAATTTTCAGCCTCCAGGGTTCCAACACGCCCTGAGAGTGCGGGACTTCACAAAAGCTGAGACCTGACCCAACACTCTTTTAATAAACACATGACCTGCTTTGCTTACTTGCAGGAGGGGAACTGTGAAGGGATGGGAGTGGAATCTGTTTTCCAATGCCCAAGTAGAAGGACAGGTATCACACGCCTGTCACGGAATGCAAAGGCTGAGAGCTGTGGATTTATTAGAGCCCCCCCACCCCAAGCTTCTGTCTTACTCAGAGTGGCAGTGAATGTCTGGCTGTCGGGGGCTAACTCCCAGTGCTTGTCCTTGCAGATCATGTTCCCTGTGGCTTACTGCAGCATCGTGTACTGGATGACTTCCCAGCCCTCAGACGCGCTCCGCTTCGTCCTCTTCGCAGCCCTGGGCACCATGACATCCCTGGTGGCTCAGTCTCTGGGCCTGCTCATAGGTGCAGCCTCCACATCCCTCCAGGTACTGATGGTGTTTCATGGTCTCACAGGGGCTCTGCTGCGTCCTAACTCTGCTCCCTGTCACTGCTGCTATGTCCCCAAGGTGTTTGGTGAGAGGTGACCGATGCCTTGAGTTTTAGCTTTCATGTTTTCCAGTTCTGTGCTGCCTAGGGGTGCAGTTCTGAGCCTCATATTAAGTGCTAGCAAGCTCTCTTCACAGAGCAGGTAGATAAAACAAATCCTTTTCCTGCTGAAGACCAAGGACAAGGCGTACAACTTTCAGGCCCAAAACATAAAGAATGGTGGACTAAAGATAGAAAACAAGAAGCATGGGACTTGACAAACTGGAACTGTAATTGGACAATTAAACCCCAATATGCAAATGGACCAAAACTTTAAGAAGTGTGAGACCTTGTGACTGCTCATCCATTTTGTGACCATTCTAAGTCCACCTTGGGCGTAGCCCTGGTCAGGCCCTTGTACTGCCCAAGGTGTACCCTTAAAGGCCTTTCAGTAAATATCCACTTTATTCTCTAGCTCAGTCTCTGTTTCAGGTCAGCCTTCCTGAGGCATCATGACAGGCAGAAAGTTTCTTGCTGTAGCAGAGCTCTCAATGCTCCCCACTCACGTCAGAGCACAGATATGCCCTGGGTATGGGGCCCTGAAGTTCCTGCCCCACCTGAAGGGGCTGTGCCTGCCCCTGCCTGGGTGGATTGTCACTTGCTGTTCATCCCAGATCGAGCAGGCCCTGAAAACTGCAGGACTGATGTATTTCTGCGTCCCCACAAACTGGAAATTTTCCACAGTAGCTCAGGAGACGGTTCTTCCATGCACATCGGAAAAAAAAGCTGTAGAAGGAAAGGTTGGAAAAGGCTTGCCCAAACCACAAATTTCTGAAGAGGGAGGGAGAGTGGAAGCTTTTGGCATGACTGGAAGCTGGCCTTGTAACTCCTGGCAGGAGATGTGCTGAGGTGCCCATTCCACAGCAGAACAGATGATTCTGACCTCAATATGCATTGATGCTCGACCAATATGCATTGATGCTGTCAAGATTTCTGCAGTAGAACACTTAATTCCCTCTCTGTGCCACCCTGTGGAGACCAGCATAACCTTACTGTGTGATCCCTGGCTTCTGCACTTCCCCTCACAAGAAATCTCACAAGGAAAAAGAAAAAATCAGCAATTTTCTAGTATTTCAAACTGATAATTTGGGGGAGTAGAATTATTCCTAGGAGTAAGTTAAATTTTATTTTTTCTCTGTCTTTCTGACAAGAGACATTCTATTCCTTCTCTTCACAGGTGGCAACTTTTGTGGGCCCAGTTACTGCCATCCCAGTCCTTCTGTTCTCTGGGTTTTTTGTCAGCTTTGATACCATCCCAACATACCTCCAGTGGATGTCCTACATTTCCTACGTCAGGTACTGCTGGGGAGGCCTTCATCCTCCCATCTGGAAATGCTGTTTGTTTGCCTTTGCCTGCTTGGTTGCTTGGTTATTTTGGGTGCCAAAGAGACTGTTCACAGCATGTTCTTTCAGAGTATAAACATACATATGATGTAAACCACATTATCTCACTGCACTTTAAGTTGTAATGTTGTGAAATAAATAGGAACAAGTTACTGGCCACAAGTCTGTGTCAGACCCTTTGAATTCAGTGGGATTGCACAGCATGAAAATTTTCCTGGATTTTGCCATAGTGGATTTATGAAATAATAGAGACATCACCAGCTGAGAAACTGATGCCAGCACCTCATCTGGGGAGAAAATGTTGTATAACTCAGTGCTGTATCCTAGATAGGTTTGTTGGCTAAAGGCCTGTTTTTAACTTTTGCAGTAGCACTGCCACAGGAGGCACAGGATTTGTGTCACCTCTAATTTAAACTGCTGCTTTAAGATCCATAGGCACCTTATATGCTGTCTGTGTCTGACACAGCTGTCTTAGGATGGGACAATTCCCACCAGGAAACCTGTGGAGGGATAGTTTAGACCAGACACTGAAATGTTTATAGCTGAAATTAGGAGAGGGGAATTTTCCCATTCCCTGTTTCCCTACCCTGCCCAAGCTGCACTATTACTGAGAAATCCTAGGCAAAAAAAAATCCTCTTTGTTGCCAAGTGAGGTCCTGCACAGATTCCTGTCAAAGATAATGATATGGCACTCCCTGAATTAGTACTTGGAATTCAAGGTGAGGCTTTAAACCATTGCCTGGCTTGTGTGGGGTCTCCTGAAGCCAGAGGGAGCTTTCATATGCATGAGACCCATGATGGTTTATCTCCTTGCAAAAGCAGGTCCTGGAAACATTATCAGTGAAACTGTTAGTGCACAGAGGGAAGGAGAAGGGATGTTCTAGATTGATGCTGGTTTTAACACATTTCTGCCTTCAAGCCATGATTGTATCCCTGTTGCTCGTTAAAAAAAAAAAGAAAAAAAAGGCAAAAAGCAAAATAACAATGTCACTTTTAAGTGGGGAATTTCTGAATATGAGCTGAAATTATGCTGCTTTCTGATTTGACATTTTTCTTTTGGAGAAATTGCACTGCGCACTAACTGGAAGCAGCTAAAGGCAGAACTCCTGCCCTTGCTCCCTCTTATGTAAAACACCCGTGGCATGTGATGTGTCTGACTGCAGCAGGGATGGAACTGTGCCCCAAGACAGATGTGTCAGAACAGTATTGAACCCCTCCGCGTTTCAGCTGAGCTCTCACAGGGATTGTGTTGCCCTTCTAACCAGATCATCAGGATTTTCCTGGTAATCCCTCCCTCTTCTTTCCAGATACGGCTTCGAAGGAGTCATCCTCTCCATCTATGGACTGGATCGAGAAGATCTGCATTGTGACAAAGATGACACCTGCCATTTTCAAAAATCAGAGGCCATCCTGAAAGAACTGGATGTAGAAAATGCCAAACTTTACCTGGACTTCATTGTCCTTGGGATTTTCTTCTTCTCTCTGCGCCTGATTGCCTATTTTGTCCTCAGATACAAAATCCGAGCGGAGAGGTAAAGGAGAAGCAGCGAAACCAATGCAGTAGGAGAACTTTAGACATGCAATAGAGGGCACTTGACATTGTCTCACTGTGGCAGGCTGGTCCCCAGTGCCCAGCCAGATGCTGTCCTGACCGAGCCCATGGAGAGCCACAATGGGATAGTGGACATACAGTGTTAAGCCAATCAGTCCAGTTGGGTTGGGTCATGTTTTCATTACACTTTCTAGCTTTAACTAGGAAGAAGAACTAGAAGGGAATTTTACACCGCAGAATATCAATACCGAGGCAGTGTAACTGTAACAAGAAACCTGGCTGCAGGAGCTTTCCTTATGAAAACCAATTTTGGGATAAGGTCACCAGGATGTCAGTCCCGGTGGCCAGAATAGTGTAATGTTATATCTCTAGTTGACAAGGTAGTGAGCTGCAAAATGAGGAATGCAAAGAAAATAGGATTCTCTCATCTTTTTAAATTTCATCTTTGCAGTTTTCTATGTATTATTTTGCAATTCTTTTCCACGGAATTACCCCTTCTGGCTAAAAGTCTGTAAATGTATTAATAAGGTAAAGATATCTTTTTAATACGGATACTTTTTTAAAAGAAACCTAAAGTGATTCAAGTAATTATTTTTGTTTCTGTCTGAATTTAGAATTCTGGTGCTTTACTTGTCGAGCTGGTCTCATATCTGAAAACTGTAATAACAGGAGGAAAAGGCAGATTCTGAATCTGCACTAAACCTGTGGTCCCATTTGGAAGCAGCACTGGATTAACACATGCAGTTAGACATGGTCAAGCTGTCACTGAATGGTTGAAAAAAATATTCTTTTGCAGTGTCTTTAAATCCTTAGTATTTGTGATATCTTGGGATACTAGCTCTGTTCATTATCTGTTGGATCTACCTCCTGCGACTGAAAAAAAATCAAAGCACTCCAAGGCTCATTTTTAATTAAATTGTGAAAGCAGGATCTTCCCCTAAAGTGATTGTTAAAGGAATGCAAGAGCTGTCCACAGATCAAAGCTTGGGCTACTGTGTTAAAACACCTGTGACTGCCTCGTCCAGAGGTGTTCATTATACTGCAACACACTCTGCGTAGGACTCTCAAAAAAATACACAAATGACCTTGTAACGCTGCAGGTCTAATTATGCCAGGCACTTCTGTTCTCATCCCTAAGTCTACATGCACACCACGAGAATCAATTAATCTGAACATCAATGAAACTGTTATTTTCTGTCATCTCCCCTCTGTAAATTTGGCAGGGGGAATTCTGGTTCCAAGCTGAAATGTGAATTTTGTCACTGATTTTGATGGGTTTGGATTTTCAACCCAAAGTGAATCCACCCTACTCAGGTGGGATACCTTGGCCAGCTTTGGTGCAAACTGCACCATGGCCTTCTGCCACGACTGTGAATTTATCTTGGTGTCCCAGACCCCTGAGTGAGGCCTGCACGTTCTGTAAATGCATTATTCCCATCAGGATGCTGAAGTCTTGCAGGCTGGAGGCAGCTCAATGTCAGCAAACACTTGAGGAGCCCAAGAGCTGATGGCAGCAGGGTAGATAAGAGGGACCTGGTGCACCTTCTGGCCCCCAGCAGTCAAAAATTCACAAACTTCTCCAAGTCTCTGTGGCTGTGTGAAATAAATACTGCCAGGGCCAGCTCTGTTAGTCCTCAAACAGCTGAGGCTAATAGGAATGGCCCCTGTGCTGACTTCTACACAGCCCAAACACTGTCTGGAAAAGCTCTGGCTGTGCTAGGCTGCAGCTCTGCCATTTAGCAGGGAAAAAGGTTGTTTCCCAGTTTTCCTGGCCTGTGCCCAGGCTCTGTTTGATTTACCAATACAGACACAGACTGCATGTATCTGTTAAACTCAGGACATCTGAACTAAGCCTGTGGTCTGGAAGGCTTTAAATCAAGTCACATATTTTAGGAAGGCTAGCTGAACTTTCCCTGGAAATAAGATTTACCTGTGAAAGCAAAATCAATCTTTACTGTTGAAGAAAAACCAAACTCCTTGCACAGCCTCTTTGCAAAATTTTTGTTGCTGTTTCTTCTCAAAAAGCTTTTGTGCAGCTCTGCAGCTTTTCCAGGCATAATATACGGCTGTCAGATTTGAGAAATAAAGAGTTTGAGCTATTCTAAATAATACTCATAGCTGTGGACAGTTCTTAAACAAGGCACAAGCTGAAATCCCTTTAGCACAACGTGCCTTGATTATTTCAAGACTTCAAAGTATTTGTGAATAGTACAGGCAGTTCCAACACTTTTTGCAAGCAGACAAAGGACTAGATTTGCCAAATTACTCTTGGGTTGTAGACTTCTGGTCCAAGCTGAGGTCAGAGAGTGTGACATCCCTGGCATTGAATGCCTCCAGGGTTCATATTTCGTGTTTACCAACACCATTCACCAAACACCACCCTGACAATCACTCGCAGTGTTCCAAATGAAGCAACTTTGCTGCCATTTCCATATGGATCCCCTGGAATTTTGCAGGATGCTGTTCCCTCCCATCCAGACCAGTTTAGCTGTGTGAATTCCTTGGATACTGTCTTGTTTCCTGTGCCTGTTCCTCCGGTTTTAGACTGTCTCATTTTATGTTTTTAGCCTCCGGCATGTCCTCCTGTACTGTAACTTTGTATTGTGTGGTGGTAGCCAAAAATCTGGTCCTCCATGGGTGTTCCTGAGAAAATTCCTGCTCTGGGAATACTTTTTGTTACTCTTTTTTTTTTTTGTTAGATACACTTTTGCCAGCCTTCTGCTGGCAGCATTTAGCTGGAAGTTACTACTTTAAGGAATGCTTTCTGTAATATCCCAGTAAAGAAATAATTCTCTGGAAACTCAGTGATACATATAGATGAGATGATAGTTTTTCCCTCCATAGCTCACAGATTAACTAATGAGCTCTCTTTTGTCGCTGCTGTGGGACAGAAGCATTTAAAATCCATCCCAATTATGTTTCCATCTACTGCAAAGATTTTTGATGTAGTCTCAGGTTGGCTGTTTTTTCTCTTTATGCGGAGATAAATTCTCACGGGCTGGTATGAAACACATTCCCAGGTTAATGGGCTGAGCATGCAGGTGCTGTTGTGTGGAGCAGCACTTTGTGAAGCTCTGGAAGCTTCACTTGGAAGAATAATAAGGCCAGCAAGATTCTGAAGGCTTCAAATCCTCAATTTTCAAATCCTCAATTTTATAGCCATATATAAAGAGCCATAAACTCTTTGAAATCAATGCCACTACTACAATTTGAACCAGTCACACCCTGGCTAAAAGTTTTGTAAGAGGCTGAAGGTTTCTGAAGGTCACTGGAAAAGTGAATGTATGATTTTTGTTGGGATTGCTGGAAGATTTTAGTGCCCCATTGGCCTCCTTGTTCTGTTTTGACTTGTTTTGAGATGTTGCTTTGGTGACTGTGTGCATTAGTTAAGACTTTAGGTCCTTCATATTTCTTTTGTTGTTTTTCTTCGTGGAAACTTGCCTATAGTCTGAAAAATCGGGAAGATTTTTAAAAATAACTTGAAGAATTATTATCTACAGTTAAATAAAATATTTGGAAAGCAGATTCTACTCTTAAGAAGTTGAGAAGATTCCATTGTTACAGGTCAAAGGGAGTGGAAGAAGACTGGTGCTGAAATCCTCTTCAGCTCTTAGAATTTAGAGCACAAAGTACCTATTTTCATTAAAAGAGAGGAATAGGTGCACATGAAACAGGGAGAGCTGGTTATGTAAGTGGGAGATAATGAACTTGAGTCCAAGAGCTGGATGTCTCAGGTGTCTGACAGTTCCATCCACACTTTTGTGTCAAACTCTGTGTTCTCAGCAGAAAGGAATGTTTTATTTAACACTCATTCCTGCAGGGCCGTGTGGTACATACTGACCTGTGCCACCCCAGTGATCCTCACAGAGGAGATCCTACCTGGCCTATTTACACAATGCTGGGTGGATTTGGGGATTCTAAGAATCAGGGGGAAGGCCAACAAAGCAGATAAGCTGGTGGGAGTCTGTTACAGACCACCCAACCTGGATGAAGAGACAGACGAAATGTTCCATGGGAAGTCTTGTGATCAGTGCCCCTTGCTCCTGTGGGAGACCTGAACTTGCCAGAGGTCTGCTGGAAATACAACACAGCAGAGAGGAAACAGCCCAGGAGGTTCCTGGGGTGTGTGGGGGGTGATTCCTGACACAGCTGGTGAGGGATCCAAGCAGTGGGGATGCCCCACTGGACCTGTTTGTGAACAGAGAAGGGCTGGCGGGTGATGTGGTGGTTGGAGATCCCCTTGGGCACAGTGAACATGAAGTGAGAGGTTTTGGTTCCTGGGGAGATGGAGGGGTGGCAGCAGAACTGCCACCTTGGACATCGGGAGGGCAGACTGTGCTTGGGAGCTGGAATGGCAGAGTCCCTCAGGAGGCAGTCCTGAAGGTCAAAGAGGTCCAGGAAGACACAGAGATTCTTAAGAAGGAAATCCTAAAGGCACAGCAGGAGCAGGCCATCCATCCCCATGTGCAAAATACGAGCCAGAGGGGGAGCAGGACTGGCCTGGCTGAGCAGAGAGCTTTGGCTGGAACTCAGGGAGCAAAACAGGGTCTATGACCTTTGGAAGAAGGGGCTGGCAACCTAGCAGGACTACAAGGATGTTGTGAGGTTATGCAAGGAGAAATCAGATGGGCCAAAGCCCAGCTAGAACTTAATCTGGCTACTGCTGTAAAAGACAATAAAAAATAGCTCTGTAAACACAGCACTGAGGAGAGTCTCCATCCTTCACTGGATGCCATCCTTTGTTTCCTACCAGAACAGCCCCACAGGGTGCAAGTGCTCAGGAATTTCCATGTGGAGATCCATTTATAACCTATGATCATGTGAAAAGCTGTTGGGAACTAGAAGTAGGCAGAAAATGACACCGTGTCATGTCCCCTGTGACAGCTTGTCACGGGCTGATCACTGCAGTGCCACACAGCACTGGTGAGTGCATAAATTAAGTGCTGAGTGCCACTGGAGTTAATCAGGAGCTCTGCCATTACTGAACAGGGGCAGTGGCATTTTCAGGGATTGACTCCTACTGCCCTTCTCTTAAATAGCTGTACCCATAATAGACAAAGAAATTGTTGTGGTGTATCCCACTGAGTGATTTTTATCAGCCCGCATATCACTCTTCATATTACATGTCTAAAAGTTTCAGGTTGAGCCTGCAAACACAGCAAGTTCCATTTTAACTCTGTTTAATGCTTTATTTCTGTTTCTGTACATATTTCAAGCAGAGTTTCTGAAGGAATAATTGTACCGTAGAGTACAAAATTTAGCTTCAGTCTTTTTGTTATTTTGAAATCTTGCGAGGAATGATAATTTTATGCAGTTGTCAGCTGTAGAACTTTTTTTTAAGAGATTTAGATTTCTGTTGGGTCCTGTTGCCAGCACTGTAAAACAAAGGGTGACCAGTCAGGATGTGTCTCCTTTGGCACAGAACACAGCCATGGCTCAGCCTGCATTCTCTGCACTGGTTGTGCCTTCAAGACACATCCAGTTTTCGCTGGTTCTTTTTCCTTTGCTTTTTTTTTTTTTTTCCTGGGGGCTTCCATGCAGCTTAGCCCATGCCTATCAATTGCTTGTGTCCCTTTTTTCTGGATATTCATGGCTGCTGTCCACGTGGGGTGTGCAAATGAGCTGCTTGGGAAGAGTGCAGGATGGTTAAAGGTGAAGGGGTGACTTTGAGACTCCTCTGAGCTACCAAAACCCCAATGTGCTGGATTTCTGGGTGTGCTTTACTCTTTCAAGAAGAAAAAAAAAAAAAATCAGAAATGTCTTTTTAAGCAGATTGCAGGCCAACATGGAAGTTCTACTTTTAGAGGTTGATGGGGTTTTCTATTTCAGTGGCATCTGTGATGTCTTTTTTTCTGACCCCATTGCAGCTTATTTTAATGGCCCATTTAGGGTAATCATTATACAAACTCCTTTCTCTTACTTCCAGAAACCAGCTTTCCTGGCCTCTCTGAGAATTATACCAACCTTTACAAATGTGAATTCATTGTTGATCAATTAAAAAAAAAAAAAGTAAAAATTCCCTTAAGTTACGGCAAAAGAAAACTAAATTTGAGACAATTACACTGATGTATCTTAAAAGGAGAAGATAACAAGTCCTGCAGTGAAGCCAAGCCTTTACCTGTGTCAGTAAAGATTTATCAAATACCTTGTCTGAGTCAGCTGACCTTATTGCGAGATTCTGCCCTTGAACCTGTTACTGAATTATTTAATATTCGGTTCTTTTGTTTTTCAAAGCAAGAGTCAATGCAAGGTACGATTTTAAATCAGCGTGCTAAAGTGTGCATATTCTGAATATCTAATATGTCATTGTTGTCTCTTGCTTCTGTAATGCATTTGCATTACTATGAATCAATTTTATTCTGCTTCTCTAGAGACTATTGCTGCCTGCACGCTGTGATATATTTGCACTGTGTAGATATATATATATACATACATATAATGTAATTATATTATACAAACCATGTCTTTTTTCAGGTTGCTTGTTACCTTTGTAGTTTACGCTTCCCGGTACAGTGGACCTGAGTAAAAATGTGGGATGTGGGGCATTCTGATTATATATTACAGTAATAGAGAAATCTTTGTATATTTCTGTATACTTAATACCTGTAAGAAGAGATTTGTATGTGCATTATTTTCCAAACTTAGGGCTTTGTTTTCTGAGACTAGAGAACATTTATGATAATGTAACACACACACACAAAAACACACAAACAATCAAATAAAGTGTTATTATTTTCAGACAGATGCCTTTGTTCCTGTTCTCACTCTGAGGGAAGTGGAAGATGTGTTGGTAGTGATAGATTTTCACTGCCTGCTCCTTGATCCTGGCAGCCAACAAGGACATGGAATTGCCTGTTTCCAATTGTGGTGGTTTCAGGTAGCTCCCAAAACAGGTGGGTTACAGAAATACAGAAATACTCAATAAAAATCCTTAAAGCCATGAACTGCAGTCACACTGGGAGTTGGAACTAGATGATATTTAAGGTCCCTTCCAACCCAAACAGGGCAAGCATCAGGAGGTGCCTCTCTGGGAAACCCTATACAATTGAAGGACTTCCTGAACCAGTGGAATTAATTACCTTTGTATTTTCATCTAAATTTGGTGGATATTTCTTCCACAAACTAGTCTTCTGTTCATCTTGTCCTTGCTACCTGCAAGTGGCAGATGTTCCCTGAGCTGTTTCATTACAAGAAGCAGGAAAGGATCATTCCCTCTTTGCCTTCTGCTTGGCAGTCTGGAATGGATGGGTTTCTTCCTCTCTTCTCACCAGCTGAGGAAAAACTCTGTTTTATCCTGCCAGTCCCACCTGCCCATTTCCCATTTTAACAAGCAGTGTTCTACCTCATTCTGCCACAGCACCTGTGCCATGCTCTGCAGCCCTCTGGGCATTTCTGTCACCAGGAACGTCCTCAGCTGGTTTAGAAAGTCGGAATTTTCATTTCTTGTGTTTCTCCTCAAGATCCACGTTGACCAAGAAGTGACATGGTTTCTGCTGCTTCCTACTGCACTGGCAGGGGAACTCCTGGGCTGAAATCCTGACCTGTGTAAGGCCCCACCAACAATGTCAGTGCCAGAAGGAGGGTTCAGTGTTGGTGTCCTGTGCTTTGGCAAATCCTCATTTTGCCTGGGTGATTTTTCATGCATTTTTAAGGCTGTTTCATGGTGTTAGACTTAAGACGAAGCCTAGACAACATCACTGTCTTTGTGCCACCCGTCCAGACCACCACAGCAACCAAATTACTTGCTTTGCTCACCACAGTTCCATGAAAACTGCCCTAAATTTACAAGTACCCACTCATATATAACATGAGCAGTGATGCTTAAAGCACTGATTGCCCTAAGGATGCAATGGGATTAGATTTTTCAAGACAGTTTTCTCATGATGACAGAGATCATACTTTATGTTATGTTTTATAGCCCTGGAGTAGTACTAGAGAGAAGGAATTACGTTCCCAAAAACTAAATGCCAACTGTTGTCCATAGATGAGGGAGGGAAGAGGAGGAACAGGAGTCCTTCGTAGCCTGAATGGCAACATAAATTACTTTAAGCATTTTACATGGCAGTTAAAGCTATTAAATAACCCAACCATAAACTTCTCATTAGCAGCACTGCAGAAATTAATATACCTCGCATGCAATTCCCATCCCCTGTGCGCTCCAAATGGATTCATAAAACCAAGAGTGTTTGAAAATAAAGGAAACTTTCTTTTCCAACAGCTATCCATTTAAATCCTGCTCTGGAATGCAGGTTGAAAGGCATGGGAAGCCCAGGAGGAAGAGATGGGCTGGTTGAGCATGGGAGGGTTGCAGGTATCTGCCCAGGTGAGCAGTGAGCAGGCGCTGTGCTGTCAGCCACCAGCACTGACGCCTTCCCATGGGACAGCCTTCATCAAGGGCTTGGTGGGAAGTGCAGCCAGCTCCATTTAGGGGCAGAAAAGCTGTCAAGGGCTGGATTAGTCAAACTGACACTAATTGCATCCATTTCTGTTGTTTAGTGCATATTAAATTTCATAGCCTTGTTTGGTTCTGTGTCCTTTTTCTTTTTTTTTTTTTTTTTCCTGTGCCTTGTAGATTTTTTCAAGATCAGTGAATTTTATTATGCACTGTTAACTCTGTGTGATGGCTTCTCTGGAATCCTGACATTCCTGTTCCAAGCCTGTGCCTGCACACACATGGGGAGGCTGAGAAAAAAATCAATGCTGTTCTTTTCCACAGACAGAAAACATTATCAAAACATGAAGCTGATCCATTGTCAGCTTCTGACAGCAAAAATGCCCCTCGGAGTTGCATTGCTTCCCCCAGTTCTTTCTAGCAGAGTCATTGTCCCACTGCCTGTTTTGCTCTGCTGGACGGACAGAATAAAGCTCCACCTGTTCCTAGGACCTTTTTTTATTATCCCCATGGCCTCTGTAGAATCAAATATGAATTAGATTTTGTGGCTTCATCAAGAGTCTTAGAGGTGCTCTTTGTCTTTCTCTTGTGTAAGAATCAGATAGTAACCCCAAAGTACTTGAAGAAGAAACAAAAGTGACAGTAAACCTTTTGGGTTTGCTCCTTCTGTTCATTGAAACTCATATTCTGTGTATTGGTGAAGCATTCCTTGGATGGGGCATAATGCCAACCCTCAGAAAGGGTAAGAAGCAGAGGAAGTCTCATTTTGTGGCAGGAAGAAGTTGCATTTTACTTACCAAATTCACTCCGCCTGAAGCTTTCTGAAAACACCACAGGCTGGAGTGTCAGTCCACACTGGTGGCAAGTCAGACCCCGGGGAATTTCCCAGAATTTCTGCAACAAGTTCAGTAATTATGATATTTGGCTCAGCTGCAGTGAAATATTTTAATTCAAGAGGTCCAGATTCTCATTTCAATTGTGGTGTTCTAGTACTGAATCCCTCAAAATTGCTGTTTACCAGAACAACCTTCTGCTATGCTTTGAGACAGGAGAACACGTTGAAGGAAGCCTGAGAGACCTAACTCAGAGACAGACCCTACAAGGGCCTGTCTGTGCCTGGTGCTTTCTCCAGGGGGATTTCTGGGTACTACAGCGTGTGTGCAAAGGGAGAGCACCAAAGCACAAGAAGTTATCACAGCTAGGTGAATAGAAACACTTGTCTCCAGCAGCAGAGTGCTTTGTTTCCTTACCCTGCCCACCTCTGGTACACGGGGATTTTATGAAATGAAATTTTATGTAGTGAAAAATGGAAAAGTTATCATTCACCGGCAGGGGAAGGAGCACCCAAGGCTGGCAAACACTGGAAAAAGGAGCATCCTCTCCTACAGCACCCGAGTGCCACCCAGCTGGTTCTACAACTTGAATGCATTCTGTGTTGCCGCACAAATATTTTACAGCAAAGTCTGTTTGTCTAGCTGTTTTTTTCTAGTACTAAGGACACATTTGTAGCCCCATTGTGTGCCTGAAGTGTGCTGGGACAGGGACCATCCAGCTCTCTAAGGGATTTGGGCAGCTCATGTTCATATATCAACACTGGCAGCTTTCAAACGCTTTAGAAAAGGCTCAGATGAAGGAAAAAAAGCCCACGGAGTAATAACAGACCCTTCTGCCCAAAGAAGACTATTGTTTCTGGCAGAGTGCTGCTTGGAAAACTCACCTGAGAGGTTCTGAACCTCTCTCCTGAACTTTACTCCTCAGGAAGATTTAGCAGCCATCACCCCAGAGTGGTGAATTTTCCTTTTTGGACTCAGTCTGGCAGTGAGGGTAACCTCTTGGAAACTGAATCTGGGTCTGGAGATCATCATTCTGCCTGGGTTTTAACACAGGGAGCCAGGTTTGGTTCTTGTGTTTTATTTTCTGTTCTCCAAGCTGTCTAAAGGCATCATGGTAGAGTTCTCAAGCTTTAGTAAAGCCAGTAACTCTCACGGAGACCTGTGGCAGCACCGTGTGACTTGGCTGCTCTCAACAGAGGAAGATTTCAGTTTCCACATGCTTTGTCACTTCAGTTTAGCACCTTGTCTGAAATCTTTCTTTTGAACACAAGCTTTGCCAGAGGAGGTGTGTGACACTGGCAGCATCCGTGCCCTACCCACAGTCATTCGGGTACAGCACCTGAAGGAAGTGGCACATTTAAAAAAACTACTTTTTTTGGAGGTGTTTTCAGTTAAATCCCTTGTTCACATGGCTACAGGTTTGTTCTTTGTTGCTAGCACCCATCTGCTCTGAGCTCCTTGCCTGTCCTATTTTTCTCCCCTGTTAGCTCTCCCTGTCAGCCAAACACAGCTTTCCTGATTACTTCAAAATGAGCCATTTCAGAGACCTTTCCCTTGGCGACAATTGCTTTAAAAGCCAGTAGAGAACATCTTCACTCACCGAGGCACCATTGCAATCAATCTGCAATGTCAAACGTGTTCCGTTCAGCCTTTATTAGGAGCTGGAGCTTTGGTGGCACTCAGCTGCCGTGGCTGCAGTTTAGGACTATTGGGTATTTGGGATTTTAAACGTCATTCACTGCGTAATGGCCCCGTCAGCACAAAGCCTTTGCGTCGCAAATTGACACAAATGGGTTCCTGTATCACCTTTGCTGACAAAAATCACAGCACTGACCTGCTTCTTTTACCCACCAGAAAAATACTCAGAACTATGTTTACTTGTTTCGCACTTGCTGCAGGCGATGAGGGCGTGCAGAGCTGCGGGTACAAAGGGTGAGGCTTCATCCAAGGCTTTTTCTCTCTGAGGCTGTAAATGAGGCCCAGGGACACTGACTCAGGTGAGGGGAGCCCTCAGAGTGATGCTGAAGGGGAGGAGAGGAAGGTCCCTCCTTTTGTAGCCACGTCTCTGCAGGTCCTGCACACTTCTCTTTGGTGTGCACTCCTGTTTGGGGATCTCACTTTGCTCTGCCTTGGCTCTGCCCGGTGTCTTTAAATCCCCGGCAGCTGCAGCTTCCACTCTGTTTCTGCCAGCTTTATTTTCTCACCAGAAATGTCATTTTTTTAGACTTCTAGGCAGTTTTTTCAGGTTCATTTGTGTGGGTGTTGATAACAGTCTACCTAAAGGGACCTCAAGCACTTCCTGAATGTAAATGCCCAGAATAGACATCATCCCTTTGGACTTAGTGATGATGGCATGTCCCTAGGTAATAATTATTAGTGCTGTGAGCAGCTAACTCTGATTTATGACCCCAAATGTCTGGAGCAGCTGCATGACCCAGTGGTGGCTTAGCTCTTGGGAAAGCTTTGCCTCAGCTCAGCAATTCATGGTTTTTGGAGGTGACATCATGCCCAGGGATGATGCTGAGGGCACTTGGTCTGTCCGGCCTGGAGAAGAGGAGGCTGAGGGGAGCCCTCACTGCAGGTACAGCTCCCTCCTGAGGGGAAGAGCAGGGGCAGGCACTGATCCTGCTCTGTGGTGACAGTGACAGGAGCTGAGGGAATGGCCTGAAGCTGTGTCAGGGCAGGTTTAGGTTGGATATTAGGAAAAGGTTCTTCCCCCAGAGGGTGGCTGGGCATGGAACAGGCTCCCCAGGGCAGTGGTCACAGCAGCAGCCTGGCAGAGCTCAAGGAGTGTTTGAACAACACTCTCAGCCACAGGGCTTATTAGGGCTGTGCAGGGCCAGGAGTTGGATTTGATTTTTGGGGTCCCTCCCATTGCAGCATTTTCCGTGATTCCTTGAAACACCTCCAAAGACCTACAGTACACTGCTCAGTTTATTGCTCATTTATCGTATATATTGCTCATATTTGGTACCTGACCATATTCAAATCATATCATTGAGTCTTCAGGAGTGGTTTATGAATGACTAATTTTTTATCTGCTTGGATAAATTTACTCATCGCTAAAGTGTAGGGATTATTAGCGATTTATATTATTTTATCTTATCTATTAGGATTATTAGGGATTTTAGGGGTTATTAGGGCTGTGCAGGGCCAGGAGTTGGATTTGATTTTTGTGGGTCCCTCCCATCTCAGCATTTTCTGTGATTATTTGAAGCACCTCCAAAGACCTTCAGTACCCTGCTCAGTTTATTGCTCCTATCCGACCATACTCAAACCATATTATTGAGTCTGTTGGAAGTGGTTTATCAATGACTAATTTTTTACCTGCCTGGATAAACTTACTCATCACTAAAATGTATGGGGATAAATCAAACCTCCAAGGGGGCAAATCAAGGAGGAAGGGTTTTACAGTGGGCGCGGTGAAAGGCTGCAACAGGTTGCTCAGAGAAGCGAAAAACCCCTGGAAAAGTTCAAGGACAGATTGGATGGGGGACAGGAGCAACCCGATCAAGCTGCAGATGTCCTTGCTCACTGCAGGGGGGTGGGATTAGATGAGCTTTTAAGGTCCCTCCAAACAAACCACACTATGGTTCTGTGATTCTGTGTCTCCATCTTTTTCTCTCTCCTCGCAGCACAGCCCTGTGCAACTATTCTCCCCTGCTGAGCCCTGAGCACAGTTTGCTGCTGCAGCAGTCTCGGGTTGCCCATTTTATTCCCAACACGGCTCTCAGAGGCTCTTTACTGGGCTCTTTATTGAGCCATCACCCAGCTGGAGCAGGGAAGCATTAAAGACTCCCAGGACAAAGCAGCCACAGGACACCAGGAGCTTCTCCTGTGTCTGGTGAGACACAGCAGCTCCGTTTCAGGTTTAGGCCAGGGTTGGGAGAGCCTGTGTGTTGCTTTTAGTGTTGCAGAGACGTTTCCTGAGCGTGGCCCGTGGGACCTGCGTGTGGTGAGCACCAGAGTCAGGGAGGTGCAGGGAGCAGGAGATGTTTGAGTCAGACCAGCTCCGTGATCGGCTATCAGAGGTACCCTTCCCTATGTCTCAAGGGGAAAAAAAAAAAAAGCCCAAACCCACAGCTAAATCTATATAAAGGCAAACTCTGAATATTTCCAGCATTCAGAAAGATGGGTGGCCTGTGTGATGCCAGCTAACAAATTCAAGCAGTCACTTGCAAGTGTGAAGTGTAACTAACACAAAGAGCTGGGTGCCGTGTTCCTTTTGGAAGCACTGGTGCCTGCTCCCTCATCAGCAGGTTGCTGACATGCCAAATTTCCTGGGAAACGGAGAAATGCACAGCTTTAAAATAAAGACTGCAAAAAAAAATAAAACCCTCGCAAGTTGTGTCGTACTTCTTTTATTACAGTGAAAACCTGTGCGGTGCTAGCCTACTGAGAGAATAAAAACTACCAGTAACTTTTCATCAGAAGGGAGTCAATCCCAGATAAAAAAACAGCCTAGAAAGCATGGCTGTTGCAAAATATAAAGTCTGAGTTGGGACCTCCGTCTGTCGTTCCGTTGGAGTAGATCCAAAGATTGCAAAGTTCTCGATGGAAGTTTCTCCTTTAACAAGCTGGGGAGGTAAAGAGGAGAAGCTGATTAAGGGACAAGTTTTCTCCATAAATCACACAAGGTGCTAGGAAGTGTTTTCCCTCAATGTAGGACATCCAAAAGGCAAATTTTAGCCATCTCGACCAGCCCCCATATGTAGATGTGTTCCCTAGTTATAATCCAGACCAGTAAAATCAAATTATGGTGAATTGCATGTAGTGCAGAACACAGTGTGGCTGAGGCTATTGGTTATTAAACATGCTGAAAGGCCAATCCTAACTAAAACAAAGTTAGCTGGGGATCAGAAATTTCTGTAAGTTTCACTCCACATTTCCAAAGCAAAGCCTTTTATCTCTCATGCTGATAAGGTGGATGTGAGCTGGGTGGCTGCACCTCTACTACGGGATTAGCTGGGGTCTTGAGCTCACACCTGAGCCCGGACTGTCCCATTGCTCACAAATCCCTGGCTCAGAGGCATCAGCAACACCCCACTGTCTGTGCAAGAAGCTGTTTTTTTAGGGTTTAGCCACCTCTTTCTGCTCACACCCTTAGGATTCTCTGGCTGGCACAGCACACCAAGCCTGGGCAGAGCAGGGACACTGCCAGGAACCATGGAGCACCCACAGGGACAAGGGGGGACATCTCCTGTGGGACATTACCTTCCTCCACGGTGCGGTGGTAGAAGCACCAGGGGACACCGGCGGGGTGTGCCCTGAAGCAGCAGCCCTTCCTTGTGCAGTCCCTGGGCTTGATGCCAGGGTAGCCGCAGTTTATCCTGTTGTAGGGATCGTTGGGACACACTTTCTTCACTGTGTAAAGCCAAAAAATGAAAAACAAAGGAAGGACAAAGTGTTACTTCGTGCTCCGTCTGCCTGGTGACGTAATTCACAAGTACGAGGCAGGACACAAAGGTAAGGTCACTGGGCAGATGTGATGGCCATGATGACCTTCTCTGAACCAATTCAGCCTGCAGATTCACCCAAATCCTCACCCAGCCTCCCAGGCTAAACTAAATTCCAGAGGGTGATGAACTGCTGCTGTGTCCCAGGGAAAAGAGGAGGCAAAATTCATCCCTGGAAGTGTCTGGCAGCAGCCCATCTTTACCTTTCCTAAATCCAGCAATGGGGTGAAAATCCTGTGTCTCCTGTAGTGGTAACACATACACTGGCCTCAGACCGGGGTAAGTCCATGACCTGATCCCAGAGCAGCCTGACTAACACAAGGAGGGGACCACCCAGCCCTCTCTGCATGCCAGCTTCAGTTACAGAAAGGAAATAAGTCTTTTAGGAGTAAATCACAGCTCTTCCAGGAACTTAAAACTAAAATCCCAAATAAAGAGATTATACCACCCAGCTTGAATACTTCAGTTTTCCTCACATGGAGCAGTTCTGCTCAGAAAAGCAGTTCTATGGAAATAGCACCCTAAGTTGCTGCTGCTCATTTTTAGAAGTTCACAAGAATTGCAAACAGCGCTCAACAGCAAAAATATTTTTTCCTACTGTAATTCTGATCCCTGCTGTCTAATCTCAATTTATACCAGGTTCGTCTGTTGGCCAGCATTGCCTTTGCACCCTCATTTCCTTTCATGTCACCTGTGCAGCTGCTGAGACTGCCCTGAAGTTCTCCCAAGAAGGAGCTGTGCTGTCAGCCCAGACAATGTAGCTTACACTGAGACAATTAACACAGCTAATTACACCCCACTACTTAACACAGTTATGTAAACTATACAGCTAATCCTAGAAAGACTGGGAGAGCAGCTGTTATCCTCTCTGAGAAAATAATGATAAAAAATAGAAGCAGAATGCTGACAGATGTCAAACAAGTAGCCACACAGCAAACCCACTTAAATAAATGCTGAGTATCCCTTGCTCTACCCATGGACAAGACCACAAATGACACTGAAATGTCTCTAAGTAATCAGCACAGGTTGTTTGATAACTAGAAGCCTGAAGGAAGAGGAAATATATTGCGTGAAGAGGATGAGGCAGAAGTCTGACGGGTAAGCAAGGCTTGACTTTGCATTTTACTGCCACTGGTCTCCTAACAGAGGTTTGTGCCCACTTTCCTTGCCTAAGGAGAAAAGCAGAACTGCTCCCTGGTTGTACAGGTTTCTGGATAATCAAACACGAGGTAAACCAGTGTTTCTGGCAGAGATATTACCTTTCTTTTGTTTAGGATTGTAGCACCAGGGGACGCTGGGGACTGAAGCGTTGAAGCAGCACCCAATTTTCTTGCACTCTGCTGCTGAGATCCCTGGGTAGCCACAGTTTGTCCTCTCCCTGGGAACCACTTTACACTGGCATTTTGCTGTTCAGGACAGAAGGAGCAAGTCACAGGCTGTCAGACTGCACACTTGTTATGGAGGGGTGTTTATCAAATGCTCACTGGGAGCAATGTTCTTTCCCTAGATGCTTTCCATCTTTTCAGTTCCCTGCTAAGACCACAACCTGAGTGGTTTAAAAGTTGCTTTTAAACCACTACCAATTTTGGTCAGGGCTGTATATCCCACTTTGAGAGTCTGTGGTCTCACTCGCAGCCAAGCCAGCCCAGCACAGTGGGGTCTGTGGGCTTTGAATTGACCATGCCAAATGGGAAATCCCAAGAACTTGAAATATTATTCTATTCAACGTTTGCTGCTTTGCCCATCTCAAGTGAAGAGGAAAACACTTAAGAGCCCAGTGGATATTCAAACAGGGGTAAAGACACAAAATCTTTGCAGTCTTGACAGGTGATTATAAAATATAGGATGATGTGCAAACAGCTGCAGCTATGCTTTTAACATTTTAGGTCATTTGCACAGTCAGCCACAACCAAGAAATTCTGGAGCTGTCCTCCAGCTGTCACTGAGTTACATTCCACTTCTGGAGCTGTCTAAATGACTTGCCTTTAAATGAGATAGACTCCTTTAACTGTATTCACGTGGCAAAGCAGCATAAACCAAATGTCAGAAGAAAATTTAGGCAAGGCTGGCTCCTCTTCCAGCCCTAGTCCTGTTCTAAGCGACCTCATCTGCCTTCGCTGCAGGTTCCTGCTTATTCCAACCACGCAAGAGTTCAGCTGCAGTCTTTCACATTTTGCTATCGATATCTCTGATAAAAATTAAAAAGTAGGCTCCACTTGGGGAATAAATAGCAGCACAGAAAGCCATTTGCTGCCAGGTCTGTTAAAGCTGACAGGCTCTGCCTGCAGTCGGTGGGATGAGGGTCCCACACGTACCTGGAAGGCAACAGCACATGGATGTACTTACTTGGAGGTGCAGTTCCCTCTGCCAGGGTGCTGAGGGCTATGACCAGGGTGATGGAGAGCACACAGACCACCTTGAGGTCCATGGCTTTGCAAGAGGAGAGGTGCTGCTTTCCTGGGAAGCCGCGGGTTTTATGCGCTCCTCGTGTTTGCCCAGCGAGGTCTGATAACATTGTTCCATCTGAAGCTTCACCCAGAAGGCTGGGTTTTCTTTTGTTTGGCTAGGAAGTGTTGCCATGCATATTTTGATATCCCAGAGATAAATTTCTGCGCTCCCGTGAGCTATTGATCACAGATCTATTACATACCTATAGATACATATCTATTACGTGATCCCATAATCTGTCGCATGGATGCTGCTGGGTGCCTCTGGGCGCCAGAGGCTCTGGCTCTGAGTGCTGGACTCCATTGTGCTCTGATTTCATTGCCTTTAGAGTATTTTAGACCTCTGGGCAGTTTTATTTTCCATTCACTACTGAAAAATATGTAAATATATTTTCTACCCAGTGTACCTTTTCTGCCTCGATTTTTCCCTGGCCTTAAGGTTATGCTTATTCTGAAACAGGTAAGGGAGGAGGGCTGGAGATGTGATACCTCCAAGCTTCAGGACACCACAGTGCACCTGAAAAAATACATAAGCAAGAAATTGGAAGGTGTGGTTGAGAAATATTGAGCACTTTTGGCCACTGTTGGTTTCCACACAAGAGGATTTAGAAGAAGAAGGTAAGATCAGGGAAACAACCAAACCCAAAAAGCCCAAGAGGTCCAACAGCATAGAGACACAAGGGAAGAAATGAGAGTTTCTGTATGATCTCAGCCTGCCCCACGGGTGCTGTGCTTATGCAGGCACCAGTCCTGAGTGTCCTGAGTGTCACAGTTCTATTTTGGAGTTTCTGCCCTGTGCAAGGTTCTGTTCCAGGGGTGCCACAGCAGGGGCTGTCTCCACCCCCTCTGCCTGATCCCCAGAGCAGAGCAGCTCTTCCCAACCCACCCAACACAACCTGCGTGTCTTTTGCCAAAAGCAAACTTCTGAAACACCGTGCTTGACCATTTCCTGATTCCTTTCCTCCTGGTTTCAAAGGTGGTCTCACAGGCAGCCTTTGGGTTGTTTTGGGACAACAGGCATCAGGACTTGGACTGCTGAAGGCTTTAATCTTCCTTTTGGACAATTTCCTACCATTTACTGTAACTTTTCTTAACTTCTAGCTACTTGTCAACTCTTAAAGACAATCAGAGCAGTGGCAGGGAGGGGGCAGAAGCAGTGGGATGGTGGAACCATCTCTGCACCCTCCCCACAGGAGGCACCTGCAGAGCAGGCAGGGCAGGCTGCAGCCCCTGGGGTGCTCTGCAGCATCACTTTTCCTATAGGAAAGCCACCAGGTAACCCTTCCTGTTCATCACCAAAATAAAGAGGTTCAACGCACTTTTTTGATCTTTTGACAGAATTGTATCTTCTCGCTTTCGAATATTATACATGGATTTGTTTGGTGCATCTTTCCATTACAAAGCTCAAAGTGAGAACTTTCAGCTTCTCCGGTTGGGTTTTGGAGGAAGTTTATTTGTCGAAAAGTGTTTCCAACAAAGTGGGAGGGATTTTGTTTTGCAAGGGAACAAAATAATGGGGTTCTTTTTCCTAGAAGTTGACTTATTCAGTACTTTATGGACTCTATTTATATCCATCCCTATTTAAGACATGGGTGGCATTTCTCATTGACAGTCACAATTCATAAATTAGGTGTTTTGTGTATCCTCCCTGTCGCAAGACACCAGGCTGCAGGCAGAAGAGGGCTGTGCTCCATCGCTCAGCAGCTCCTATCACACTTTCTACCTCCATCTCTTACAGAAAACGTCAGACTAAAAACTTTAAAACCCAGTTTTCCCCTTATGAGCAAAGGTCCACCAGGATGTCTGTCTGGAGAAGTCATGGGTAGTTTTTTCCACCAGCCTGGGAGATGGGCAGTGAGGTTGGCTGAAGCACTGCCCGTGCACCAGAGGAGAGCAGAGATCCCGAGGGGGACCGCGCTGCTCTCGGACCTCCATGCAATTCTTGGATTATCAGCCCATCGTGTGAGTCAGCTGAAACTGCAGATAACGCATGTGGCTGCTGCTGCTTTCTGGGCATTAATTAAGCCCTTATCTGCTGGCTGTCACCTCTTGGGCCCGATCCCAGCTGCGGGCACAAAGGCAAATCTCCCCCCCGAGCTCTCTCTGCGGAAAGAGCCTTTGATTGGCATCTCAAGGCAAACACGCCGCCAGAAATGAGCTGCCCGCTCTCTGCCAGGGGATTACTTAAAGAGCTTTAATATGTTTATATAGCAAAGCCTTGAAAATTATCTGGGGTTTCCCTGCAAATGTGTTTCCTTCTGTGAGGCCGGCACCTACCTGAGACCTTTCGGTGGCTCTGTGAAGGATCTCAGGCTCTGCAAGTGCCCATGGCCCGAAGGGGTTTGGAGGGCTCCTTCCTCCTCTCCAGGCTCCCTGTCCTCCCTCACTGCCGCCCCTGGGCCCTTTTAGCTGCCCTATGGTGCTCTCATTCCCTTCCCGGCAAGGACTTGGAGAAATCACCACAGCTGCTATTGGATCTTGCTGTGGATTGCTGGCAGCCTGCAACTCTTTATTCTCCTAATCCAGAACTTTTGAAGGATAAGGGTATTTTTTTTCTGTCTCTTTTCACTTAAAATAACTAGCAAACAGTACAACTTTGATTTAAATCCTAAAGGGGGTGGTTTTTTATGACAGGAATTTCCTTTTGTAGTAACTGTTAGTTTGAATGCTGACATGAAGAAATCTGTCAGTGGGCCAACATCACTGCTTATGAGCCCACAAAGTAAATCCCAAGTTTTAAGTGTCCTCTAAAATAAATCATCATAACAGAGAAAAAAAATCAGTGGCAAAGGGGAGGGTTGTCAGCAATTTGCTCCTTCCAGCTGTGCAAGGCACAGAAAAGTATGAGTTGGTACATGAAATTCCTCAAAGCAGGACAGTATCTGTCTGTCTACCAGATGACACTGAGGGGTCAAAAAACAGAAAACTCTGCATCTTAATTTGAAAATGGACAGTTCGAAACAACCCCTGAGATCCATGGCATTGATAAAGGTCCCCATCACAGATGTATTAATGCAGTTGTCAAAATCAACTTCAGCTTTGTGAGTTCAAACTCCTTCAGGGGAATTTTATCAAAGAATATATCATTTCTACAAACCACAGACAGTGCTGGAATGGGACTTTTGTCACATTTCTGTGGCAAACATCCTTGCCCAAGGTGGAAAGAAAGATTTAATTACTGAAGTTAATCAAATGTGCAACTCAGAGCTGAGTCAGATCTAAAAGCCTGAATTTCAGAATCCAATACACTACAAAAAGGTTTGATTGTGACTGCAAAGCCCAGTTTAGAAATACAGATCTGAGCCAGTACTTTTCCTTAATGCTTCTGGGACCTCCAAGCAGTCCATGATCTCAACATTGCCATCCTTTTTTGTGAGCACCAAAATAACCCCAGAAAAACCTTATCATTCCTGAAATGAGGTGGGGACCAGCCTGTGGAGAAGAGCACACACCAGCTGGAGCCAACAAAGCAGGGAAATACGCATTTTGTTTCCTTTCTAGACCCCATCAGATTTGTAGTGACCCAGAGAAGGGAAGGAACTCCTGAGAAATGCAGATCTGATTCAAAATGTGGCCACTGAAAGGTCTTGTTATGATAATGCTTGTGATGCATTCCAGTTTACCATGCCACAGGCAGTGAGGGAGTCCAAATCCTGACCTATTACCACCTAAAAGGGAAAAACAAATCAAGAAGACTTATTAAATTGAGCTTAAAGGAAGAGTAAAATGTGTGAAGTGTTGGCGAACAGCAGGGTGCTATTAAAAGACAAAATATGAAAAACTCAGTGAATATTCACCATCGAACAAAAAATATGTAAAGGATGTCCTCAGGCACACACGCAGACCCAGAAAAATTAAGTGAGAGAGTAAAGGAAGCTACTAGCAGAAAAAAGACCTTTTTTTTTTTTCCCCAAAATAAAATAAATAGAGAAAAAATACTGCAGGAAAGTAAATTCATAAAGAGGTAAACAAATAACTCCTTTTCAGATAGGAGGCAAAGGTCAGCAATCACAGGGGAGAGGAGTTTTGCTCAACATACTCATAAACAATAAGGAAAGCTTGGTGAATAATGAAGTGATGAATATGCTGATGATTCAGAATTATTTTTCATATTTTTTTAAAAAGTGCAGCTAGCTGAACAGTTGTGGAAATATCTTACAAGATTGACTGGGTGATAAATTGTAAATGAAATAAAAAGTAAAGTGCGCAGAGGAAGAGTAACCCAAGTATATAATCACCAAGATGGGCTGCAAATTAGCTACTGTCACTCACACAGCTTCCCATCACTGTGGGTGTGCCAGCTGAATTCTCAAAGCGACAAAAAGCCAAGTTGCTTTCAGTAGTTATTAGGAAAGGAGTACAAAGGAGAAAACATAATTCTGGTATGGTCCCAGTCCCTTTGTGACATTCTGGCTGCCCGGAGTTTAAAAGGAGACAGTGCAATTAGAAGAGATGCTGAGAAAAGCCCTCTGGCTCATGAGAGCAGTGAGCTATGGAAAAATGTTTTGAAGAGTGTAGGGATCTTAGAAACTAAGTTGCCACAGGACAGATGGGGAAATTTTCTCTTGGATAAAAGCAGGGCAAGAAGCAGAGGGGAGAATTGTTTTCAGTGTGAGGAGAGGTCATGAGAGGGCTCCTGGAGAGTTATGCTGGGACCTTTGCAGCTTGGCAGGCTCACAAACCATCTGAAAGAGGAGGTGAGACGGTGAAATCTGTGGGTGACACGGAATTTCCGTGGCAGCAAAAATATGGGGCAGTTGCTCCGATGGATTGTGCGAAATGGAATGACTGCAGGGTTGGATGGCACGTGAGGCAGCATGTCTGGAAATATGGAGCGATGTACACCTGGGAAAGGAGCAGTCCCACCTTCTCAGCTACAGTAAAGGACCCTGAGCTGATTGTGATCGCTCAGGTTAGGGTGAGTGCAGTGTGAGGATGACAGGAGCATACGGAGGATAACAGACAGATTTGTGAAAATCCATCTCAGTGCTTAGCAACCATGAGAAAAGAAAACGACAGATTAACAATTCTTAGGCAAGGAATAGAGAATCGCAGATTTTCTGAGTTTTTCCATTTTATAAACCCACTCTGTGTCTACTTTTTCATGCCTTGTTCTCAATCTCCAGCCTGTAAAAGGTCCCATGGTGGGGATGGCAGTGTGGGACAGCATCCGCATCAGAAATATTTATGTACACCAGGTCTCTCCAGATCCATACAAGTTACAGGAGGCACAGCTCATGGTCTCATCTAACATAAAATTCTCAGTGGTAAGTTAGAAGCACATGAAGGAGGGTGGTTCACCAGCTAGCACAGGGGTATGAGGCAATTCAGCTGTGGATGTTAAAATTTCCCACAAGTCTGAAAAGCAACTGGATGAACTCATTGAAGAAAAACTGTTTGGGGCTATTAAATTCCCAAACTGCACATCTATCTCAGGAAATGTCTAAGCTGCAAATCCTCAGAGGTTGGAAGGGTATTTTTGTGAAATTATCATTGCCTGTGGCTGGCTGGACTTGAGCAAATGTTTTCCATCATTTCTCAGAATAAATCAACCAGAAAGCATTCAATAAAATGACGGAGCAGGAGTTGGAAATGAGAATAATGTGATGTAGGACTGGATTATCTTTGCTCCTTGTTGAAGTTTTCCTCTGAGCACCTGTAACTGTCTCAGGGAACTGGGCTGGGGAGGGATTAATTCAGTCTGGCTGATCCCATGATTTTACCATTGCATCTTTTGATTTTTATCATTACTCAGTGACATCTTTTCAAATCATCTAGAGAAAGTTTCAAGCTCAAACCCAAGATAATCTAGTTTGGGTTTAATACTGAACGTGGTAAAAATGTCCCAGTTTGGAGAATGGAAAATACTGTGATGGGTGGAACTTCACAGAGCATTCCGAAACTCACCAAAACCTGAAGCAAACCCACGCCTGGGGATTGGTTGTGATTCCCAGAAGGAGGACGCAAATCCAGCACCACTCGTGACGTGGAGAAGGTTTTTGGGTCTGTTTCCTCCCACAGTGGTGAGAGGGAGGCATTCTTGCAGGTGCAGTGAAAGAGCATCACCTGCAAGGGGCACGAGCCAACGCCTCTCACCTGCACACAGGGACAGGGGACCACTGAGATCACCCAGCAGCCCCAAACACTGATATTCTGCGGGCAATGGCATGGAACAGCTGATATATATTGCCCATATTGCATCACTTGAGCATAATTCATTCATTAATGTCAGAGCAATTAGCAGTGTAAATAGGAGCAGGCAGGGGTCAGCAGCCATTCACCCTGCAAGCTAAAAGGAAATGCTACCCCTTTAGTTTTCTGGCAGCTTCTTAGAGCAGATTGAGAGCTCTGGGTTTCACCTCACATGTCAAGGACTGAATATTATTTGGGACACATGAGATAATATTAAAAAAAAAAGAATCCATGGCTCTCATTTGCTACTATGGGAACAGCGATCAAAACGTAGAAAACTAGGCAAGGCAGGCAAAGGTCTGCAAGGTTATTTCTGACACAAATGGCTAAAGAAATAAATACAGATGAAAAATGCCTGAAATGGGAGAAGCAGGAGACCTAGGAAATAATAAGTGAGCCTAAGACCCCGTGTGGGAGGAAAAGGTCATTTCAGAGAAGTTTTGCCCTAGTAGTTTCAAAAGTGGGCAATGAAAATACAGTGCCTAAACTGCTGTTTCCAGCTGATGGTGAGGACTGGGAAGGCTCAGAGGGATGTACAATGTGACAGGGTCTGTAAAAGAATTGAGGTTAGAAAGTGACCTGGGCTGGCTCAACTGAGCCGATAGCAAAAATTACCTGCAGAGCTGGCAGAGCAGAGTCAAGATTATTGCTGTTTTTAGCAAGTTTCACATATTGCTCTTTTCATTGATGACTGTGAAGGGAGGAAATATTGGCCAGGAAGTGTTTCTTCTGCACCAATTAAGTGTGGTTAAAAATAGTGGGAGAAATATTAAGCTCCAATGTTAGCAAGAGTTGATATATGATGATTAGTGGGAGAGCTACTTCAGGGGAAAACTGTGTCTCTATTCAGTTCAGCTCTTCAAGGGATTTAATGAAACAAGGATAGAAAAAAAAAGTAGAAAGTAGAAAGAAAAGTAGAAATTTCAACAGAAAAAAAAAGGCTAGCTATGAAATTCCTTTGAAATCTTCACTTTAAAGATTTTAAAGAGGCTGAGCATACAAAGTGAACCACAAAGTTCTGGCAAGAATCTGAAAAGAAAAATAAAATCTCTCGAGACGGGACAACCTTAACAAGAACAGATTCTTTTACTGTGTTTTTTTTTATAAAAAGTTACTGCAGGTGAGAGCATTGCAGAAGCCAGAGCTCAGCCTAGAGGAGCACGCTGGAGGTTTCCAGCTGGGATGAAGGATGCCACGGCAGAGGAAATGGCACCTGAGGCTGCCCTTGCTGTGTCCTGCTTACCTGGAGTAACCCCACTGAAAGTGATGCAACTGCTCACTGATCTATAGCTGAGGAGCAAGAACTGGATCAAATGCACCCAGCAGGATCAAAATACAGCTCTTGGAGCTGGCAGGGATCTCTCCTACACAAACTTTAGCCAGGATGAGTGGATTGGAGCAGAAACTTGATGCCTCCAAGGATTGCATTGGCAAAACAGTGCTGTGACAGCTCCTCCCAGCCTGAAGATGGTTTGGGATAGGGCGGACAGCAAGCAAGAGGGGTCCTTGTCACCTCAACAAAAAGCCATTTGCAACAGTTCCTGGAAGGGAGAATCCATCTGGGCTTTTAAAAACACCAAAAACATCACACCTGGTTCATGAATTCCCTGAGTCTGGAATACCCAGCAGCTGGGAGGACACGTGAAGAGGATGCTTGCCCTCTTGTTGTGGCCAAGTGTGTCCAGGGCCCAAGGCAGCACAGCTTTGCTCTTCCACACCTGCCAAGGACATGGCATTGGCTCAGTCTTCCCAACTCTCATATGAAGTATCTTCCCCACTCTCATATGAAGTCCTATCTCAGATCTTCAGGGCGAAGTGAGAGCTGAAGCCAGAAAACCCCTTTGTTAGTGAGAACATAAAGCTAGTTCGGTGCAAATAGCAGAGCAATCAAATTTTGATGATGAAAGATTTTGTTCACATTTTCTCTATATGTCACACAGACAATGCAGTAGCCCAAGAGGGCTCTCTCATTGGATCACTGGTTTAAATCTGTCATTTGTAGCACAATAAAATGAATTGTCAAACATATTTCTGTCCACAGTAGCAAAACAGCAATTAATCCATGCCCATAAATACAGGGGGAGAAATGATAATACTGCAGTAAACCGAGCAGCTTCCCTCTCTAACATATTTTGCTTCTCATAAATGAGACATGAATTCTCAATGTCTCCCTGCTAATGGGAAAATTCTTAAAACCTAATTAAAAGGTCTCTATTCAATGGGCTGTGGAGAATTTATAGCAGTGAAACTGCCTGTGTCAGACAGATATGCCACTGATAGTCCTGTGGGAGCTAATGATGGAGGGTCTGCAAGTAAGGATGGAGAGGAAAAGGAACTGGGAGAGAAAAAAGAGCTGGGCAGCAGGCTGGGCATTGTTTCAGACAGCTGCGGTGGTGTGCAGGGGGGCTGGGGAAGGGACAGGGCTGGGATATGCCAGTATCAGCCCTAAATATGTGCTGGGTGAGATCCAGTGACTGTGGCAAAAGCCACTGAGGCCTCTGGAAGGGCAACAGCACCAGCATCTGTGAGGAAAAACACCCATGCGCTGAGAGCAGGCTTTGCCACTGATGAACTTGATGCAGACCTGGTGGATTCAGGGGGCGTTCACAGCATTTCCCATTCTACCAGCCGCAGAGCAAACACTGCTTTTCTCCCCAAGTAAAACCAGTTTGCCCAAAGCTGGAGCAGGCTCTTGCCCAGCATTACAGGCATGTTCATGCCAGGCAGGTAAATAAAGGAAAGCAGCCCAGCTCTTTCACCAGCCCTGCCCCACTGAAAAGGCTTAATTGGTGGCAAGTGTCCCCCTCCTGCACCTCCAGAGAGCCACTGTGTTAAATTCTGAGCTGATCACCCGTGCAGAGCACAGGCACACAGCACTTTGTAGCCAAGGGTCTCTCACAGGAGGTGTTCCAGAACCATCTGGACACAATTCTGTTCCCTGTGCTCTGGGATGCCCCTGCTCGGGCAGGGAGGAGGGACCAGACGAGCCAGTGTGGTCTCTTCCAGCCTGACCATCCTGTGAAGGGCTTTGCAGCGGCAGCACCCACTGCTGACAGGAGGCCAGTGGGGTTTAATTGCTTATAAACCAAACTGTGAGTTTCTGGCTGTTGGAACCCACTGTTCCTCTGTTCTGCAAATGCTCTGTCTGGGTTTTAGTCCCAGCCTGGTTGGACTTTGTTTGGAGTGGTTCAAAACCTCTTTATTCACCTCCTTGATAACAAAGGAGAGGTTTGGAAATGTGGAGAACATGAGGCCCCAGTACAAAGGGGGACTGGTTTCTGAAGAACCCAGGCACCCTCCCCTGCCTGCCAAATGCCCTCCTCATTCAGCAATAGGAGCAGCCACTTTTGCCTAATGCCCATTTGATTGTTTGCATTAAGAAGGGCCACCTGCAAGGGGAGAAGCTGAGAGGGGAATTATGTGAGTCAGAAGGAAGCCTTGGAAGTTGGGAGCCTCAGCTAGCTGCTCTCACCTGAAGGTTTCAGGACTGGGGCTTTTCCCCTCATTCTCTCCTCTAGCCTGGAGGTAAATCCCTGGCTCAGTCTCTTCGCCCCTGAAAGATACTTCTACTTACTGAAATTGCATTAGCAGTAAGAAAAAAGTCCTGCCAATAATTTAAATTATTTGTTGCCACCTCTGCAAGCCCTGCTGTTTGTGCTGGGATCTCTTCAGAGTATCTGTTATTTAGTAAATGCTTTGTTTGCTATTCCTAAGAGTAGTTTTATACAAACTTTGATTAGAACGTTCCCTACCAGTTATGGGAGTGAACACACTGGTCAGGAATTTTTAGTCAGAGGTTTTCTTCCCATGCTGGAACTAAACTTGGCCATTGTAACTGCATGATGTAACACAATGATCGCTACTGCAAGGCCTAATTTGGTGAATTTTTTGGTATTACATTGGTCTCAGAGATCTGCAACGTTCAAAGCAAGTGATCCCTATTCCTGGCCTTGAGGAAGCACAGACCTGCGGAGGGTGTGAAATGATGAGGTACCCTCAGCTGAAATGCTCCTGAAAAATAGCTCCCAAGCAGATTTCAGGTGAGAGGACAGCTGGGCAGTTCTTTAAAGGGCAACCCTGGCAATGAGGTTTTCTCTCTTTTTGAAGGAGCCTGTCTGGAATGGGAAGGTGAAATTCATTTGCTTTAGATGTCACCAGGGTCAAGGCTTCAGCCTGGCATGAACATTTGGCTCCCAGTCACATTAGGTGGGTCATCCTAGTGCCAGCATGACTTTCTGGGACTGTCCTGACCTAGTTCACTTCACTTTTTAACAGAAAGAAAGAAAACAAGTTTACTTGTATCCTTGGAGAGACCAACTCCTGTGCCATGGTTGCAGCAAAATGGGTGAATGGGGACAGGATGAAGACGAATGGCTTTGTGTACTCCTTCTGTCATGTTTATGTTCCTCTGGGTTATAAAAATGTGAGTCATCTGTCTATGGGACTGATGGAGAGAAAATGAACCCTTAAATAATCTCTTTCTTCCTCCTTTTAGTTGGTTTAATCAAATAGGCTTTGTGCATAGAGACCCCCTACAAAGCAGATGTGCTTTAAATCCTGTGCTTCACTAAAGTCTGGGCCATTCCTGTCTTGAACTCCATGCCTCTCTCATGACACAGCTCAAAGGAGGATGAGATTTAGGAGGAGGAAATAATTTTCTCTTAGCATCCTTTTACCGTCTTAGACATTAAAAAAACCCCAAAACACCAAACCAAACAAACAAACAAAACCAAAAAAACCACCTCATGCCATAGTGAATACTTTCTTTGACATCTTCAGGGTTCCTGCTTGCGCTGCAGGTTGCCCCTCTGACTACAAGTCACCTGAAGCTCAGCGTGGGTCACTGATGGCTTCAGGTGGTCACTGATGTGACTCTTCATGGCCCCCGGGGAAAACAGCCCAGCAAAAGCCCCATCCTAATGCTCCTGGTTGGGCTGATGGATTTCAGTCTAATTGCAGTAAAATGCTGCAGCAACCCCGGACTGAGGCAGCCAGTCCCTTCCTTCCCTGCCTTCACACCCCCGGAGGCAGCAGGGCTGTCTTGAGCCCCTCCATTCATGCTGGGTCAGTGTTTGTTATGACAGGAATGAGGCTGGAATTGCTGGATCAGCCTCTTTTCCAGGTTTTGGGAGCCAGCCTTTTGCTTCAAGGTCTTGCCTGATGGCTGCATGAGGCCAGAGTGTTATTAGCCCCACAAAGGTGTATCAGCTCCTGAGGGATGCCCACAGCCTCAGAAATGGCTTATAAAAATTACTGAGATGGCTGATCGGAGGTGTTTGGAAAAGCAAAAAGGTTTTGATTAAAGCAAAAATAACAAACTATACAGAACAAAAGAGTGAAAGCTGTGCACAGTGCAGGGAGGTCCCTTGCACCTGCTAAGACACCCCAAAAAAAGCCCTGAGAGACTGACTCTGTGCTCTCTCTTAAGTATTCAACGATCTAGGAGGAGGTTTTGGTGTGCTGCCCAATAGAAAATAGCTACATTTCTTGAGGTACAGCTCAAGGACCCAACTGGTGCCCTTGTCCTGGGACTGGGCCAATTATGGTTAGAGGAGCATCAAAAGTTTCGGCTTCTTTTTCCTTAAAAGATCAGGGGTGAGGCTTAAACTCTTTCCTCACGTGGAAACGCCTGCCAGGGTGTGGGGGTGCACTGCAACACTTGCCTACCTCATTTTCCTCACAAAACAGAGTCTGCAAGCTCCCTCCCCAGGAAGGCAGCAGGATGAAAGCAGATTTCAGCAGGTTCTCTGCTTCACCCCCTTGCCATCCAGCTAAACTTAGATGGTGTCTCTCCTCTCCAGTCCTCCATAACAAGCATCTTGGACCTAAAAGTTAGCAAAAGTGGTTTTGAAATCACAACTTAATTAGGCTGGAAGAGACCTCTGAGATCATGGAGTCCAAAAAAAAAATTCTCTTCCATGTGCTGTGGGGTGTGGTTAATTATTCAGAGTTGAAGTCATTGGAGAAAAACCCATCTGAAATGCAAGATCCCTACAGGAGGTGGGGAAGGATTAAGTCACAGCCCAGCACTTTTCGCCCTGCTTTCCCTGCAACCACAAGTGTGCAGGGATAAGGCAGCAGAGGTTCAGCTTTAACTGGGCCACAGGGAGGGCAGAAGCTGCACCAGCCGTGGCTGGACCCTGCCTGTCCCTGGATCTGGGGCCATCCCTGACCTGAAGGAGCCGCACCTCTGGAGCCAGTCCTGAGGGCGGCGTGGGGAGGGCTGATAATTGCAAGCTCCATGTTTTCCTCCAGCTTTCCTCTCCCTCAGCAACACTGGGACAGGAAACACAAAGGGACTAATTACCGGAGGTAGAGGTCTTTATTTTTTCTTTACAAACTGAGCATGTTTGGGTATGCCCAGACCAATGCTTTGGTTGTCTGCACCCTCAGTGCCAGCTGCAATAGCCCACGACATCTGCAGCACGCCTGGGAGCTGGGCAGCACCACACAGGACCTGGGGAATTTGCTGTGGGACACCCAGCACCCCGGTGTGAGCATCCCAATCCATCCCTCAGCCTCTCTTCCCTGTCCTGGTTCCTGTGCACAGGCTAGCTGATGCTGCTGGTTTAAAAAATTCCCAGGATCCAGGGGTTCTGAGGGGTCATGTTTACCCCTTGCCCTCCCTCCCTCCGCAAGCATCTGAGCACATCCATGCCTGAGCTTGCTGCAGGAGAAAGGAATCGATTTTTTTCTGGTTAATTTGTGTACTTAATGACCTTGAGATAGAGCGTTGTTTTCCTTTGGCTCGGGCCAGCACCAGGATTGCCCTGAGCTCCTCCTGGCCCTTGTTCTTGCTCCCCAGCCATGCTCAGGAGATCTCTGCTATCAGCTCTCAATGGCATTTGCCCCCCCATTATTCCCCCGTGCCTTCTCCCATGCCACAGCCCTGGAAGAGCGGGCACCACACCACAGGCTGTCCCCTGGCAGCACCTGAAGGCTGCATGCCACAGAATCATAGACTGGTTTGGGTTGGAAAGGACCTTAAAGATCATCTGGCTCCGACCCCTGCCATGTCACAGGGTCCTGGTGTCAGCTTTTCCTTGGTCCCTCTATTCATGTCAGGGCCACACCTGCCCTTGCTGCCACTGAAACAGCCATGGGCTCAGGGCTGCACTGCCTTCCACCATAAATAGGCCTGACACAGGTCAGTCCTCTACGCAAAGGGCTGTCCGGTGAACGAGGTGATGGTCCTGGCCAGCTGTCAGAAGCAGAATATGTTAATCTTCACACTTGAATGTGGCATTTTTTTTTTTTATTCATACCAGTCCCTCTCTATGCCCACAGCCAAAATGTTGCTGTGCAGGCTGGTGTACCCCTGAACACCACCCTGAGGAGCCTCTGAGGGGGTGACACTGCCTTTCCCTGTGGAAAAAGGCAGTGCTGGAAGCTGGAAACATCAGCTATTCAAAGGTGTAAACACAGGGGACGGCCTCAGTGAGGTGGGGAAACCTCTGAATCCCTCAGGGGAATCTCCAGGGCCTTGCCCTGGAAGAATTTACCTTAGGGTCTCCACCTAGGCTGAAAGAAAAGACTTCCCTCATGATGCCTTGCAACACTATGTGATCTACCTCTGTTTTGTTTTCCCTGTATGTCCCTAATTGTCGTGATGTCTCTTTTCTCTGTTTCCCCATTGCTTGTGGCATCCCTGGTGGCCTGCCCTGTGCCCCATACAGGGCACTGCCCTTTGCCCTGCCCTTCGTACTGCACCTGTGCCCTCAGACCATTGGTTCCTGACCCCATACTTAACCACTGAACACCACATGGCCCTGGTCTTTTGTCCCTGATTCCTTTCCACGCGTTGGAATAAACCTTGGCTGGAATTTATCCTGCAAAAGGTCCTTCTTGCCTCTCTTGGCTGAGCTAGCCGTGGTGTGTGTGGTGTGTGGACTCGACTGCTTTGCCTGAGTGCTCACCCGAGAGGCCTTTCCAAAAGAGATGCTTATTGGGAATTAGGCAGCAGCAACCACCATCTGAATCCCACCTTGCTGGAGTGTGGCATGAGAGTGATGCCAAGAGACTGTGGGCAGTGCCAGGGACAGTCCATGTGACAAGGACGGTCCATGGGCACTGCCAGGGATGGTCCATGTGACAAAGGATGGTCCATGTGACAAGGATGGTCCATGGGCAGTACTAGGGATGGTCCATGTGACAAAGAATGGTCCATGGGCAGTGCCAGGGATGGTCCATATGACAGAGGTTGGTCCATGGGCAGTGCCAGGGACAGTCCATGTGACAAGGATGGTCCATGGGCAGT
>WBMY01016834.1:88396-102111 GCA_013397315.1 Donacobius atricapilla
AAGGGTCAGTCAAGTTGACAAGGATGGTCCATGGGCAGTGCAAGGGATGGTCCACGTGACAAGGATGGTCCATGGGCAGTGCCAGGGACGGTCCATGTGACAAGGATGGTCCATGCGACGAGCAAAACCCCCGAGCTCCAGAGTGGCACTGATGATGGGTTTGGTCAGCAGGGTGGCTGCTTTCAGCCTGCTCTGAGGCAAACGCAGCCTTTTCTCTTCATCCCCTGGGAATGCTCTGCTACAGCCACCTCGCCGAGGGTGCCCCCAGGGCCAGAGGTCCAGCCAGACGCTCTGAGGCATCACAGCTCATCCCACCCTGCCTGCTCAATGTTGAAATTGTCTTCCTTTGCTGTGCCCATCATGTCCATCATGATCCTATACTGAGCTACTTTTTACCTCTGCACATAACTTTACCTGTGCACATAACTTCACAGCTATGAGCATAATATTCACTTAATGTTCAGTATTTCTTGATAGTGAAGCAAAGCTCCCTATGAAGTGTTATGTAGCAAACTCCTCCAGCACAAATCCTTCTATCCTATTTCACAGAGTATTTCCCAAACAACACCAGAGAGACTCTGACTGACCCTGTGCCTCTCCACTCCTCCTTTTCCAGGGCATTTAAAGGCACCTCCACAAGGAACCATTCTGAGCTGTGTACAGCACAGATTATACAGGATGATGTCATAGAAACTTATTTAAATAAATCTGACAATATTAGCAGATTAGCTAAACATTTAGAAAATCTCTTTTCCCTTCTGAGTATTTGCTTATTTTTTGAGTTCATTCATCTTGGAGAAGGAAAATTGATTAGATCTTTTGTAGCATAGCCCTTGAGGTATGTTCTCAACGCCACTTTATTTTTCCTGACGTCACATACACAACAGAGTGAGAGGCACCCATACAGAATTTGAAAGCAGCAACACAGCTTTACTCCTTGATTTCTGCTGGTAGAATGGGGCTGCTCCCTTTGAGCTGCTAAATGGTTTCAGTCCAAAATTAAACCAGCTTTTCACCAACTCAAGAAAGAAAGAAGCTGCAATAATACCTGATCTGATTCAGAAAAATGTTATTTTTGATCTGCTCAAGAAGCAGCACTGCTAGGAAAGCAGATCTGTGACTGTGCTATGACAGCTCAGAGAAACACTAATCATTGGTATCCCAACCTTTACACTCCCTCCTTTTCTGAGAAATAATGCTCAAATTGTCTTCCTTTGCTGTGTCCATCATGTCCAGCATGATCCTGTACTGAGCCACTTTTTACCTCTGCACATAACTTTACAGCTATGAGCATGGTATTCACTTAGTGTTTTGTATTTCTTGATAGTGAAGCAAGCTCCCTATGATGTGTTTGTAGCAGCCCAGGCTAATTTCAGGTGCTGGATTTTACAGTTCCTGGATGCTGGTAGAGAAACTCCTGAGCTTTGGGTCACTGGGAGGTGGTTAGGATTCAGGATAATGTCCATTTACAGGCTTCAGGCAGGATGTGTAGCCAAAGGGAAACAGTCCATTTGAGGCTTTTGTTTTATATTGGTTTTGTTTACTCCCACACACTGATTTTAATTGTGGAGCTTTTTTTACCGATTTAAACTTTTTTTTAGTCACTTTTGATTAACATGTTTTTAGCACACTTAAAGCAGGCTAGTGGCAAAGGGAAGTTCAACCATCAAGCTGGGTATTCTCACCAGCCTGGCTCATTTATCACTGGGTGTGTGTTCTGCCAGTTGCTAAATAAGTTACCTTCAATACAGCAAATCACCAGATTAATACTTTAGTATGTGTGTGCAGCAATATTTTCTATTTGCTTCTTAAATTATGCAAGTGATGGGGAGCCCTCAAGCAGTGTTCAGTCCAAGGGACAAAATGAACAGGGGCTGCAAGTGATGGGGGAAAAAAGGAAGAGATTGGTTTTTTTCTTTAGTGAGGCAAATATGTGCAGATCCAAGTGAGACAGGATTTACAGAGGGGCTTGTTATTATTCCTCCTTTCTTTTACCACTGTTTGGTAGATTTGGTATCTGTGCGTTCAGGTGAAAGGCAGAGCAGTGGTGCAGTCCTTCCAGCTCCAGGCTCTCCCTGCCTTGCTGGATAATGTGCAGAGGTTGTAGCCCTGGGGAAATCGGGATTATGGGTCTGGTGGAGCTGCAGTTCTCCCTGCTGAAAAACCATCATTGCCAAAGAAGTCTGGAAGAAGCCCCATTCACGTGTGTGCCTGTGGTTTCTGTTGCCTCCCAGGAACTTCCACAGGGCCCAAAGGCAGGTCATTAAATGTTACACTCATTGCAGTAATTGCTATCCATAGGGACTGATTAAGGCTCAGTCAACATTGCGGAGCTGGTGACGTCAGTGGGGTACAAAAGGTGACACTGCTGCCTGCCAAGCTTTGGGGTGGAGGGGTTACCCCAGGCAGGCACCAGCTGGGTGCAGGCAGCCCTTGGAAATAGGCAGCTTTTGGGAATAGGCAGCTTTTGGGGATAGGCGGCTTTTGGGAACAGGCAGTCCTTGGGGGAGGGCAGCCCTTGCAGGACTGCAGGAGCCCTTTCTGGGGGGAAGGATGCTCTGTGGGCTGGGAGCTCTCCCCAAGAGCTCCCCTATCCCTGGGATGGCTCTGGCTCCATCCCTGCTCTGCTGCAGTCCTCACGCTTGAGCTGTGTGTGATATTTGTGTGATTCTCACGAGTGACAAATCCCCCGTGTCATACAGGTCCCTGTGAGGATGGGTCTCACAGTGACACCCCTGCTGTCTCACAGAGGGATGCTGGCAGCACTCAGAGGGCTGTCAGGAACAGCATTCATCACCCCCCTCTCCAGAAAATCCATACCTCAGGTAGGGACCAGGATTTTCAGGTCCCAGAATCAGCATTTGCAATGGGAAGGGAATTAATTAATCACTTGAAACAGCATTTCTGAATTTCCAGTCTCAATCTGTCAGTGACCAGAGCTATTTCTGGCCAGCACAGCAGCTGCACAAAACAAAAAATAGAAGAACTTTATAAATATGCCCATGCATATACGTGGGTGAACAGGAAAAGGGAAGTCACATAAATAAAGAAGCATCTCTACTTGTAAATAAAAAATCATTTGGTCCAAAATGGTCCTGACTTTGTTTAAAATGACTGTGGCTCCTGTGCTGAGAAAGCTGTGAAGGGCTGATCCCAGTGCAGCAGAGGTGCCGCACATCTGGCACTGCACAGCAGGCAGGGCTGCCAGGGGGAAAGACCCGGCATTTGTCAACACATAAACTGGGATGCTCCCAGTTTGCTCCATCTGCTGCTGGCAGGGAAGGCAACAGCTCTGAGTCCTTGCGGCCCCCTGAGGCAGTGAGGTGTGTTCTGCCTCTGCAGCACTGACTTGGGCTTGAGTTTCTCTGTGGAGCCCAATCTCCACCAAACACACCCTTTTGGGTGCTCCTGGCCTGTGAAAGGGGGGAGCAGAAGGTCCTGGATATAAACTACAAATGTAAAGCTCTTTAATTTTTCCAAGGCTTTTTTTCCATTTTTGGTTTGCTGGCTTATGTTTATTTTCAAGCCTGTCTGCAGTTTGAGGCCTCATTCCTTTCTCTGCTTTCCTCCTTTCTCTGCAAACACCCAGGAGGCTCAGTTCCACAAGAATGAGGGATGAGGTGGCCAGTGGGGCTGTGGTTCCCTTGGCAAGGAGCAGTGCTTGGTGCCCAGACATCACTGGAGCAGGGGAGCAGTGCAGGGACAGCAGGAAAAGTGCAAGGATGCTCAAGGAGTGACTGGGACTGTGACAAGGGCGCAGGGCAGAGTGACAAGAGGCTCCACCCCAGAGGGGTGAGGAGTTAAGGAGGAGGAGAAGGTGCTGCCTTTGGAAGGGAATGAGGGCTTGAGGTTATCTTATGCCTTGGGGTTCTGCCTGTTTCTTGCAAGCTGGGAGCACATCTGCCCTCCTCCCTCGAGGCTTCCCAATCCCCCAGTTACTCCATGCCCTGGTTTTGACTGGGATAGAGTTAATTTTCTTCTCAGGAGCTGGTACAGTGCTGTGTTTTGGATTTAGCAGGGGAATAGTGTTGATAACACACGGATGTTTGGGCTGTTGCTAAGTAGTGGTCACCCTAAACCAAGGACTTCTCAGTCTCCCACAGCTCTGCCAGTGAGGAGCTGCACAAGGAGCCACGCGGGACAGGACAGGTGATCTGAAGTAGCCAAAGGGATATTCCATGCTATGGAACCTCACACTCAATGTACAAACTGGGGGCAGTTGTCTGTGAGGGGCGGGGCTGGGCTTTGGTCAGTGGGTGGTGAGAATTGGGCATCCCTTGTTTCCCCTGGGTTTTATTTCTCTCCCTCCCTCTCTCCTTTTCATTGTTGTTGTTGTTTTTATTAATATTATTTTCAGATATTAAACTGTTCTTATCTCAACCCACAAGGTTCACCTTTTGTCACGGTAGGACACGAAAATAGATTGACTCCATATAGTTGTCAGAAGAGGAAGAAGGCTTTATTTACAATTCCAACAGTTTCTTTTAGAACATGCTGCACTAAAAAGGTCTATTATTGGTCCATGGCACTGACACTGCTCTCCATTGGTTCAGGAATAGGAAACAACCCCTGGGGACAGTTGTTATGGCAAAGGGAACACTGTTTACTTCACCTGTGCTGAGAAACGGAAAGCGATGTTTTGAAGAGAGAAAACTGTCGACAGCTTTCCCTTGGGAAAGGAGCTAGCAATGGTTAGCAAGCTAAAAATTTGGGCTCAAAAATGTCGAGCCCACAACCTTTCCTTTCTGATTCTCCTCCCCACTGTGGCAAGGAGGAGAACGAGGCATCTGCGTGGGACTGGAGTCACTCAACACTCCCGAACCTGTTGGATAGAATTTGAGAGAGAAACTGCAGGAGGAACTACTAAACCAGTGATACCAACATCTGACAAGTTGTGTGCAAACTTGTGGCTGTTCCCACTGAGGGAAAAGCAGGGATGTCGCAGGCTTTGGCTTGGCATCAGCTGCTGGGCTGATGATCTGGTGCCTGCCCTGCCTCCTGCCCAGCCAATGCCATGGGCAGGGTACATGAGGGACAGCCAGCAGAGAGAAGGGTGGCATTTAGGGACACAGACCTGTGCAGAAAGCAAAGGGCTTGTGAGGCAAGAAGGTCTCTGAGAGATGGAGAGGATCTGGGGTATTGCAGAGGAAGAACTATAAAAATCAGGGATTGTCGTGGCGTGGGTGGATGTGGCGATGCAGAGCCACGGAGGGGCAGGGACACAGAGCTCTGCAGCTGGCATGGACATGTTTTCCTCCTTCTGCAGGGAGAAGCAGGAGGAGGGGGTGAAGGAAATCTTGAATAGGTGTCAGCTTTCTCTTCCCTCTTCCTTGCAGCCATGGAGCAATGAAGCATTTTGTTTCTGGAGAAGTTTAACTTCCACTTCCCTGCCAGCTTGAAGGGTTTCTTAAAATTCAGTTATCTGTGAATGGCTGTAAGCATCTAGCAGTGGGTACCTGTGCAGAAATATTTTTATGTGATGGTCTTATTTTTGCCCTGAGGCCTGTAAGTTTTGATCCCATCCTAGTCCTAGTAGAAGTGCTTGTTAAAAAGAAAGGTTGCTAAACCTCTAAATAAACTTCTTCCTTTCTGTCACTGGTGAGTGACAAAATAATTTCTAAGGAGAAGGTTCTTTTTCACTGTTAATGTCCAATTATAAATTCAGCCTCCAGTGGGAATAGACAGATACTTGCAGATGTGGATAATCAACTGCTCAACAAATCTCTCTGGATCAAAGCCAGCTCTGCAGTGACATCTTACTGCTATCCCACTGTAATCTTTTTAATATTTTGAAAATAAGAAGATATCAAAGCATGAGAAATCCTGAGGCTGTGCTTTCCAGGGCATCCCACAGCATAAGAAGGCAGCAGCACTGGCACACAGCAGTCCCACAATTTGGGGAGCTGGGGCCAGCACACGCCAGAGGAGACCTGGGGAGGTCTGTGGGTGTTCCGACCACACTCCCAGGTGCCTGAGGGTCCCCTCCTCTGCTGGGGGATCTGCATCTCCTCAGTAATCTCTCCTCAAACAGCCTAGAATGTGACAAGTGCTGTAACTGCCTTTGCGTTTTCCACTGCTGGTGGCTGAGGCACGAACTGTTCAGCGTTCCTTTGTTTATTTATTTTTAACAGAGGATGGAGGCAAAATTTTGCTGTATGCTGCCATCTGCTGTGGGCCTCGTGACTATGAACCTCTCAAGATTTGTTTCTGACAGAGGTAATGCTGCTTAAAGGTGACCAAATAAGGTGACGTGGAGTTGTATAAAAAGGATCTAGAACCCCCTTCCCCTTGACCCTCTACGCAAAATGTCCTTCAAACAGTGGGAAACCTGTAGGAAGGAATTATGATTCACTGGTGATTTTAAGGGGCATTAATTAAATAATTAAATTATTTCCCCGAAGTGCTTCACGCTGTGGTTCTTCGAAGCATTATTGTTCTTTTCCCTTCTCATTTTCCCCTCCCTCCCTGCCTTCCCTCTCTCACCTGCAAGCTCCAGGGGGACCATATTTATGGCTGGCAGCCTCACAGCAGAGCTCTGACGTGGGTGCCCGAGGCAAGGCTGTTTCAGCTGCCAGCCCTGTGCCTGCATTTATTTACCTTGAGTAAATACGCTCCAGCATTAGGAGGTGGGGAAATCAATAACCTTTTTTCTTCTTGCTCGTTGCATTTTACAATTGTACTGCTCAGACTGGCAGCTATCAAAGCTCTCTTCAGGGAAAGGAATTGGTGATGGAGTCAGTTTTCTTTTGATCAGAAAAAACTGTTCTGGTCGTATTTTGACAACCCATAAGACTGGTGCGGTTTTTTACCTCTCCCTTGCCCAAAATGATGCAAACTGTTCAAAAACTTACTCATGCACCTGGTGTCGATACTGAGGCCACAACCTGCTGTCCTCTACTGGGGCTGGAGCTCCACCAGCAAGAACACGTGCGACAAAAGCAACAAAACAAACTTGGAAGCCTCTGCTCATGTTAAACACATCAAAAGAGAGATTAGAGGCAATGATCGAGTGTGCTCTTTCAGTCCAGATAAGAAACACTTCCTTGTACCTTCCCTAAAGTCAAACACACCAGGTAAGCTCCTTTCTTACTGTGCTTTATGTAATCTGGGGCTCTCGGTGCCCACAGCTCTGATACTGCCTCTTACAGGGCTTTTTGTTGGAGGAAATAAATTTGGCCTGCAGATCTTAAACCAGTGCTACACTCACAGAGATGCTGGAGTGTGTTCACCTTTTAGGGATCAAAGTAGGCTGGAACCGGAACCAGCAGGATGCACAGTGGCAGCACTCAGAATGAAAGCTTTCAACCTGCTTTGTTTGGATATTGGAGACACTCTAAAAAGTGGAGAGCCAGATCTAATTTTTTTTTCAAGCCTAATGTACAGTTCCTAAATTTGCATTTACAGACTTAGTTGAATCTTACCCTAAGAGCAGATGGGTAAGATCCCCACGTCTGTGCTGGGATGTACCTGGTGCAGGATGTGTTAAAAGCATGTCAAAAGCAAGTTAAATGCATGTCAGCTCTTCAAAGGCACTTTGGCTTCCTCAGACACCAATCTTAGGCTCTCGTTTTTATGCTTCTCTCTGCCTCTTTACAGAATTTTCTGCTTATTTGTACATCACAGATGAAAAAAAAAAACCCTAAATTTCAGATTTGTCAAAGGACAGTTCATCCATGTGATATTTCCCAGAATGCCTGGTAAAAAAATGTCTGCATATTGAATAAGTCATTTGTGGTTCATCCAAACTTACCAGCTTTGTCTCAGTTTCTTGTCATGGTGACAGGAACAGATGATGATTGGCAAAGGAATTTTTCTTCATGTGCAGGACATTCCTTGCAAACCCCAGCATGTGAAGAACATTGGAGTGATTCCCTGACAGTCTGTGACCTGTTGCTGCAAGGCTGTGCCTACGAGCAGGTTGTGTTTCTAAGGGGTACTGTGGTTGTAATTTAACCCTGTGTCACACCAGTGATCTGAGTTCACAAACCAGAGGCTTTTTCATCAGCCTCTTTAATAACGTGGCAAATATACACTCCCCTAATATAAAGGTCTTAAACACTCCCAAGGTGTTTACCATGAAACCCCTAATCAGGATTAGTTAAACCAGAGCTGCCTTCAGCCCCACCTGCTTTGGCAGCCCTCTCTACCTGCACATGTGGTGTTGAAAATTATTTTTGTTGAATAAAGAGAAGAAATCCCAAGGAAAATTAAAGGTTTGGTAACCTGCCGTAAAAACCCTTTGAAGAGTTACTCTCCTGTGCACCAGTTCATTCCAGCTGTAGTATTGGTAACTAGCTCATCAGTCCCACATCTCTGAATAAAACACAATGCCCATGTCCGCACAAAACACCTCCCACAGCAAATGTCCCGAACCTCCAGCTATATTCACTTGGCTTAATAGAAAGAAATATGTTAATATTGTGATTATATTTATTTTTAAGCCTCTGGCATGAATGTTAATGGCATATGGAAGGAGAGTAAAATCCAGCTGTAGGGAGTGACTCTTTTATGTGGCAAGGGGGTTGCAGCTGGAGATATAAGGTCCCTTACAAACCAAACCATTCTATGGTTCCGTGATTTTATATCCTGCCTGTGCATTATTAAGAGAGCACAGCAAGGGGTCTAACAGAAATCAGAAGGAAGATTGAAGGAAGATTTGCAGGCTCACTGGGCTGGGTCTACCCATAAGTGACTGTCACTGATCTGGGGCTCAATGTGGCTTCTGGTTGGGAAGATTTCAGTAGCTTTCCATATTTTACACTGGGTTTCTCTTCAGTGCAAAAACAGACCACAATGGATAGTTATCATACAGTCTTTTTATAGAAACAGAAGAGTTCAAAAAGAATTTTCGGGGGTCCTTTCAGAAACGTGAAATAACAACACTGTCAGCTCCAAGAGCAGCACCCTCATCTCCAGACTGCTGATAATACTGAAATATCAGCCATGCTGGGCTGTGAAAATGTCATGATAGCAAGCAATGAACATTAAAACTCTTCTGAAAATGTCTCAGTTACACAAGGGTTCAACACACTTTGCTGTAGTTCTGTCATGTTTCTGTCAGTTGAAATTAATTCCAGTTTGCAATAATGATTCCCTCTTCTTTTTAACAACAAGCAGGCTTGGGAAGTGCTGTTTCCACGGCGCTGCATTTTCTTCAGTCAGGGTGAAAGGTTTTGGTGCAGTGTCCCGTGATATCAAGGTTTGTATCCACAGAGCAAAGTGGAGGTTGACAGTTCATGTGGGTTTGCTGTTTTCTCTCGAATTTAACCTGATAAATTGCACCAAAAATTAAGTTCTGATTCTGCCAGCTCTTTCTTGCAGCAGTGGTGATGCAAAGACTGATTTAGAAGCACACAGACTGCATCCAAAACCACATCTCAAGCAGATCACCAGCACCTGATCAGATGATAAGATCAATTTTGGCTGATATTGGAAAGCTCTGACAATATTATCCATTATTCAGACCACCTCATCCTCAGCAGTCAATTCTAAAATTGACAACTTTCACCCCAGGATTTTTACAAAGGCCAAGTGTCAAACAATCAGGCATTTTCCAACCTAAAAAATAGGTGAGACTGTTGTATTAAAAGGGAAATCAGGAAACCACAGCAGCATTTCAGATATTTTGTCCTTTGTCTGGCTGGCATCAGTCCATCCACACGCTGATGTCACCAGGAGGCACAAAGAAGTATTGTCCCATTAGCAGAGAAAAGGAAGGAAAGCAGGGCATAAGGAAGCTCCTCTTCCATTTAAGTTCAGTAATCTCAGAATTTTCCTGTCAAGTTACAACCTGTTGCTCATTTTAGAGCTATTTACTGCAGGAAAACACCTAAGAATTCGATTTTTAGGAACCTTGTTCACAGGGACATGATAATATATTTGAATTCAGAGATTATTTTTTCCAAGAGTTGAACATACTTGTCAAAAGTGCCATCATTCTGCTTCCTGCTTGCTTTTGGATTTAAAGTAAGCTGCTCCTGCCTGTGCAACAGAGCATTGACCTCTTATGTACCTATAAGAATACTTTCAGGAAAAAAGGTATTTTTGCAGTAAGTAAGTAGGTAAGTACTAAAATAACAGTGAGAAACCCTGTCTAAAGTTGTTCTAGTCTTTTTCTGCAAAACTTCATCGTGACAGCATTCAAGGTTATCAGTCTTAGCTTTTTTCCTCCGTGTAAAATTTGTAGCTGACAGTAAAGACACATGCTGATCACCCATCATCCATCTGCTTCTTCCGCCCGAAACAGGCTGAATGTGCAACGGTTTGCACCAAGGGCAGCTGCCAGTAGCAAAAGGAAACAGTAAAAGGTGCTCTGTGAATGTCCAGAGCTCAGAGCAGGTGACCAGAAGAATGGGCTGGGTCCTCCTGCAGGGGCTGGAGTGTGATGTGGGTGCTCAGGAGCTGGAAACTCTCCTCAGGTCTGCAGTTCTTCTCTCTGGGGGAAAAAAAAAATCCAAACATTTATGCATCTGTTGCAAAAGCTGGCGTTGCCACCTGTTGAACTCTGGAAGGGTTTTCCCACTGCACTCAGGTCACCAAGGAAACTGAGGGGCTGCTGGAGCCTGTCCTGCCAGCAGGGTCATAGAACATGGAATGGCTTGGGTTGGAAAGGACCTTAAAGCTCATCTCATCCCGCCCTTGCCATGGCAGGGACACCTTCCACTGTCCCAGGCTGCTCCAAGCCCTAATGTTCAACCTGGCCTTGGGCACTGCCAGGGATCCAGGGGCAGCCACAACTGCTCTGGGCACCCCGTGCCAGGGCCTGCCCACCCTCACAGGGAAGATTATCTTCCTAACATCTGATGAAAATCTACTTTCTGCTCGTTTTAACCCATTCCCCCTCGTCCTGTCACTCCAGGCCCTTGTCAATATTCTCTCTCCCTCTTTCCTGCAGGCTCCCTCAGGCACTGGAAGGCTGCATTAGGTCACCCCAAAGCTTCTCTGCTCCAGTTTGATCTGGGCTATGCCCCAGTACAGCTCTGCCAGATACAAGCCATTCCCCTGGCCCCGCTTCCAAAGGCACACTAGTTCTACTTTCTTTAGGTTTGCTTCAGAGTCCATTAAAAAGTGTCCATGTTTCCATGAAAAACCCTTTCTAAGGGAATAAACTGGGGAATTAATGTTTACATTTGGAGGATATCCCTCTGAAAAATTCACATATTTTAGCATTTGGGCCAACAAAGATTTTGCTATACTTTTTTCTCCCTTGATCATTTTATAATGGAGATCTGTGATTTCATGTGAGACGAGCTCTTAATCTGAAATGTTTGTATATGCAAATAAATCACAGTGATATATTCAGGGGAAAGAAAATCAAGTCATATTACTTAAAATAAAGTAATATTACAGGTCTTGAAGATTCAGAAATATCATGTTTTCCTGTTTTCTCTGAGTGACAGATAGGCTTGTGATAGCATAAATCTTCATGTGCAATATAAGTTGTGAAAACAGTGCGTGTCATACAGTATTCAGACGTGGGCTGAGCCATAATTGCACACATCACCTTATTTTGGGCATTTGCTAGTCTGTGAATGTTTGATTTTGGCAGTTTGGTTTGAGGAGGAAGTCTCACATATTTCAGAAATGAGATGGCAACAGGGGTGGTTCCAGCACGTGCCAGCATGGCTGGATTGCTGGAATGGCATCGTTGGCATTCTCTCATTCCAGCAAGCTGGGTGTTGGAACAGCAGCTCTGTCTGCGAGGGCAAGGCTGGGGCAGAAGGGTTTGTGCTCTGGGGCTCAGAGTTGGCCTGGCCACAAAGACAGGAAAATCACAATTAAAAGCCTGTGCACAGCTCTCTACCTGTGTCTGCACGTCCAGAATCCTCCCAGGGCACTGGAGGAAGGTTCTCCTGCCTCACATTTACCCTTTCTAGTGCCACTTGAGGTGTCTCAGTGCGCTTGGCACCATCTGAGCCTTCGTAGGCTATCTGAGCCATCCCCACGGGGATGGATGGCGGACGCAACCCAGGGAGAGCTGCAGATCCTTGCCTTCTGCAGGAACACCTGTGAGCCAGGCAGGACAGCCTGAGAGCTCTGAAATGGCTCTGGGTGACCCTGCTTAGGCACTGGAGCCCACCTGGGAGTCCCACCTGGAGCACAGCGCCTGCCTGTGCTCAGCTGCCAGAACCCAGCACCTCTCTGGGTGTCAGTGTGTCAGTCGCACCTCAGTGTCAGCCCCGGGGAGGTGCTGACAGCAGCAGAGCTGGTCTCCTGTGACAGGGCTACCTTTGAGTCAGGTGAAGGTGGCTGCAGTGTCCCCTCACTTCCCTGTCTCTGCTCTCCTCTCATTCCAGCCAACACGGTGATCCCTCTGCAACTTCTCTGGCCCACTCAGCTTCCACTCCCCAGCTGCTTCTCTGTAGCAGCCCCACGGCTCCAAATTACGTCACAGCATCATAGAATGTTAGGGGTTGAAAGGCAGCTCTAAGATCAGCTCATCCCAACCTCTCCTGCCATGGGCAGGGACATCTCCCACTATCCCAGGCTGCTCCAGGCCTTATCCAACCTTGCTTTGAACACTGCCAGGGATGGAGTGTCCACAACCTCCCTGGAGAGCCTGTGCCAGGGCCTCACCACCCTCACAGTGAAGAATTTCTTCCTGTCTAACCTAACGTTCCCTTCTTTCAGTTTGTACTCAGCACTCCTTGTCCTGTCACTACAGTTCCTGACGGAGTCCTTCTCCAGCTTCCCTGTAGCCCCTTCAGACTCTGGAATGTGATGTGAGCTCTCCACACAACCTTCTCTTCCTCAGACTGAGCAGCCACAACTTTCCCAGCCTGTCTTCTTCGTGGAGGTGCTCCAGTCCTCCTTGTCAACTTTGTGTCCCTTCTCTGGACTTGCTCCAGCAGTCCCATGTCCTTTCCTTATTGGGGGCACCAGAACTGTGCACAGTGTAGTCCCTTATGATCTCTTTCCTCGACCTCCATCCCCTGACCCAGCCCTTCCACACCTCCCTGCTCCCTGTCCTGCTCCAGTCCCTCTCCCCTGTGATTCCCACCCCTATGGATGTGCTGTCCTCCCCTCTCTACCCCTGTGGGGTGCCCCCAGCCTCTCACTAAACCCCTGCACCCTGCTCTGCCCGGGGGCCAGTCCCTGTCCCCAAACACCCCCTGGAATTTCACAGGTCTGTATAACACAGCTCAGCTCTGACAAGTATGGGCACAGGAGGAGCAAAGGGACAACCAGAGGTGGAGGAACAGGGCAAAGCCAGACCTCCATCTGCTCGTGGATCCAGTCCAAGAAGGAAGTGGTTCGGCTGTAGACACCCGGCTTGTTCTTCTCTGCACAGCCCACCCCGAAGCTGGTGGTCCCCACCAGCTTCCAGATGCTCATATCTTCACATGCTAAAGGCCCCCCACTATCTCCCTGGAGGGGAAAAAAAAATTAAAACAGATATCAGTGCACCAGAAAAGAAAGGAAATGTCTACTTGGGGACGTAGGAGGAGAGACATTGTCCAGTAATTTAAAATCTCTTGTTTCTGCTCTGTTCTAGGTCCAGCAGGACTTGGAGACTTTTGAGACATGTATGAGATTATATTTTTCTTTCCCTGACTCCTGACTACTGAGCTGAGCTGAGCCCAAGGCTGCAACATTAAGCTCTCATCTAACCTCCTTCCCTGTCTGCTCCTGCCTGCTTTTCCAGCCCTTCCCAGGCACTTTGCTACACAGATTCAACTCAATGGACTCACATCTAAGTACTGAAAACTCCCTTT
>WBMY01016834.1:102160-135444 GCA_013397315.1 Donacobius atricapilla
TTTTTTACCCCTGGGGCAATTACCTGCCCTATGAGAATCAGAGCCAGCGCAACAACTGGAAAAAAGGGAATTTGGAGCAAGCCCGTCCCACTGGTGAGCAGGGCTCCTCCTGTCACGCGGAGCTGTGTGCTAAGCACACTGCCTTTGGGCAGGTCTCCTGGGCAGAGCTGGTGCCAAGGGCCTTTTTGGGCGGGTTGTGTGCAAAAAGGGGATGAAATGCAGGTCTAGGCACCCACTGCCTTTGCTTTTGTTTTTTTTTTTTTGTCCCAAGTGTGATTGGGACGGAGCAAATCTGGAAACATGAAGTTCACAGAATCATAGAGAGGTTTGGGTTGGAGGGGACATTGAAGTTCGTGTAGACCCAAGCCCCCTGCTTGGAACAGGGACACCTTCCACTAGGAATTCCTCCCCAGGCCTATCTGGCTGCTTTTCACCACGGGCTTTCTGCACCCTGCAGCTCTCTGGAACTGCTCACAGTGCAGAAAAGTGCAATTCAGTGCAGGGCAGAGGTCCCAGCCAAGGCAGACAAAGGATGGCACCGTGCTGCAGCACATGCAGCAAAACATGTCTTAAGCAATTTTGGCTTCAGAAGTATCAGATAAGGTCCAGAGAAGAAGTATAAAAAGGAAATTGTAATGTGTGAATGCACACGGTCAGTGATTGATAATCGTGGCAAGCAGAATAAATGGCACAAACCCAAATGTTTGCCCAAGAAAAGCCTGGGAGTGCCTTCTGATAACTTATCACTCATGTTTTTCCATTTCCAATGAGCACAGTCGCAGTTTGGAAACTTCCATACCTGGCAGGTGTCCACCCCTCCCTTTAGGAAACCAGCACAAAGCATTGAAGAAGTTATGATCCCACCGTAGACATCCCTGTGATTGCAAATTGCATTGGAAATCAGAGGAACACCTGCATAATTCATGGTGTCAGATGTGTCACCTGTTAAAAAAATAGAAAAAAACCAGAAAAAACCTTCCTGTCCTTGAAAATAGTCTCCATTTATAAACAGAGAGTGTTTTATATACAAAGAATTGGCAAGGAAGAATGAAAGAAACGTGGTTCAATGACAAGAGAAAAGTAAGGCAACTTGGTGTCTCATCACTTGCAGAACACAGCAATTATCTACTCGGTAGAGATGTGGATTATCACAGTGTATAAAATAACAATAAAATCTGGACATTGTGTGTTTCCACTTCAAACTAGACAATTAATGACACTAATAGACAATTAATTATATTAATGAACTAAAAAACTTGTTGAACATTGTGTTCAATACCAGTGCCAAAACCTGTTCTGAATTTATCGCCTGTTCTGTTAGTCAACAAATCGTCTGCAAACATCTGATTTACTTTATAAATATTTATTTTATTTCATTCAGAGCCTGAATGGATCCTTTCTACAAATGGGAGTATTTGCACACTGCCTATTGTCAGTTTAGGACTGGTTTGTTTGGTTTTTTTTTTGATGTGGCAAACCTTGCTTTCATTTTCTCCCCAGCTTTGGCTGTTATCTGTGGGTCAGGTAACATTCTGTTCTTGTTCTCTGAACAAGAGGAGCGCATTCAGTGACATGAATAAAGAGTGATAAAAAACAATTGCCTGACAATTCACCCATTTTCATGTGAAGGTGGTTCAGTTTATATTATTGATTAACATCACGCATGAGTCATGGTAAAAAAAAAATCCCTTTTCTTTTTGATGTTGTTTTATCCAATTTCTACATCACCCAACCTGCCTTAAAATACACATATGCGTTCTCTTAAAAAAACAGATGGTTAATTCTTACATTCATCCTGTGCTTCCTATGCTTGGCGTTCTAAAGGGCACAGCCCGTTTGGCTGAGGCTGAGTACAACACTGGGGACATTTTATATGTGTAATTTTCAACCGTTTCAGAGGATACCTATCCATTCCTTGTGATAAGAGTTTGCACAGCACTTTTACAGTTAAGTTTGTGCATAAAATTTAGAAATATGTCTTCTTTATCCCTCCAGATATTACAGAAAATTTAGTGTTAAACAGTGCCCCAACCAAATCCTGTATTTACTGTATGTAAGATGTGGGCATGTAGTGAAATCATCAGCAGACAATTTAAAATACCTCCTTCCACTGTTGCTCCCCATCCTGATACCCAACACATTTTCCCTGCTGGGAAATGTTCACCAAAATTGGGCAGACAGATTGGTTCAATGTGACCTATTAAAAAAAAATAAATAAACTTTAGCAAAAAAAGTTTATATGCCTCAGAAAAACTTGATGATTTGGCTTGCAGTGAACTTGTGATGAACACCACCCACTCCCCACATAAATAACCTGGCAGTTTTCTGCAGATTTTTTGTCTTATGGGCAACACTGAGGGTTTGAGACAACACCCACAGCAGCCCCAATGAGTTTTGGGTATGAAGCAACACAAGGAGGTGTCAGCAGGTCAATAAATTCAAGAATGAGCAAACAAGACATGCAGCTGATGGGCAGATCAGAGGCCCCAGGGCTGCTGGGGTGAGACAAGGAGCTGGGTGTGCACATCCCTGATAGGGCAAAAAGATTCTTGGAGGGGTCTTTGCTTTCCACACATCGGCTCACAGAGTTTCGGCGCCTCTGATATCTGGGACATGGAATTTCATGGGATAAAATCAGTGCTTGATGCTAGCAGGGACAAATGGGTGCTGAGAAAAAGGAGGGAAAATACAAAATATAACTGGGCAGTTCCCAGTGGTTCTGTTCTCCACAGTGCAGTGATCCCAGTTCAAGGCATCAAGCCCCCAGCATGGAACACAGGGGGATCGTGCTCAGGTGCAGAGCCACTACTGATCCTTACAGCTTCCCAAAGCTATTCATGAGCAGAAGAAATCAGCAGTAGCTGGGAAACAAAACAGAACAAAATCAAGCTTAATTTTCATTAAAAGTGAAGTTTTAAGCAAGAGAATTGATTTAGAAAACAATTCTCTAGATGTGCCAAAGAGCACCAGCTCCCCGTTGCAGTCAGCTCACAGTGATTAGGAGGTATTCGCAGGTGAGCATTTCAATTCATACAGTATTATTACATATTATTTCAACTCGTTGTATCAACTGCAGGTAGCATCCTATCAAGAAAATAAATGCAGATTTAATTTAAATCACCATTATATTCAATTTCCCTTCTCTTTTCTTTGAATTTCAAGCTTGATTTTTCAGCTTTGGACACTTCTGGATCCCCCAGTATTCACAGGAAGGACATGATAAAAATCTCTGTGGCCTCCAAGCAGAATGAGGCAGGGTGTTTATTTTAGATAGGAAGAATATTTAAAAAGAATAAAGTTAATGTTTGCCTATTAATAAAGGCCTGCAGTAAATCAATACCAGAGTGGACTGGGAATATTTTGCAGCACATTGTTGCTGTCCATGCCTGGATGTGGAGTACAGAGGAGGTGCTCAGACTGAGGCTGGGGGGTTTCTGCTGGTGCTGTGTGGACAGGGGTGTTTCAGCTGGGAAGGTGAGAAAATCAAGTGAAAGCTCACAGAGATAAATTACCATTGAGAGTAAGGGGTGCTGCCAGTTTCATCAGTGCTATGTCATTCCCCATGGTCTTGGGTTTATAATTCCGATGGTAAATGATTTTTTCCACTGCATGTGGGTGAACCTGGGTGTCCTGCTGAGTCACAAAACCGACCTGAACAGTCCATGAGCTCGGCAAGTACAGGCTGGAACAAAGAGGTAGAGGAGAGCGTCAAACCTCCAGGAAAACCCTCAGGTTTTTCTAATTGTCCCCTGAGCTTCTGGACCTCAAAAAGTTCTGCAGGCAAATAACTCCAGTCTGCTGTACTGGCTTACCTCTCTATTAATAATGGCTCTATTTTGCATCTGATTTTTAAAAATGTAAAAGGGGTGACTAATCCTAGTAAGACACTGGGTCACTGCTACATTATCCGTGCAGTTATATGGGTCTTACTACAAATATGTGAGAGTTTTTCATCAGTCCAGCTGTCTGTGCTCCTATGGGACCCCAGAGCTGCTGCCTGGCACACCTGCACTCACCCAGGCCTCAGCAGCGCTTGTGGCAAGGCATTTTCAAGGAGAAGCTTCCCTTCTGGAAGCTTCCCTTCTGGAGCAGACCAGTTCATGAGCTGGCACATCCTTCAGTCTCCAGCACATGAGCAGCTCCTCTCCTTTTGGCCTCACTGCCCTGGGAAAAGGCTCCAAGGATGTGGGTTGTGTTGCCAGCTCCCATCCCCAGAACCCTTCAAAGACACCACAACCACCTGGGTTGGTGGGGACAAAGTCAAGGACAAAATTCCTAAGTTATTATTCTTATGGCAACACAGGGCTCTAAATAGGAGTGGGGTTTGTCTGTCCCATCTCTTCTCTCCACTGGGTATAAAAGCATCCCGTGAGAACTTACTCAGAAGAAGGCATCCATGTTGTAGGTGCTTAAAAGTTGTCAGACAGATCCAATTTTAGCTGTCTAAATGCCTTTGGTGAAAGTGGCCTGGAGTTTATAAGAGCAAGAAGTGCTCCTGCACTATTAGCATCAAACAAGACTGCAAAACCAGGTAGCTCATTATAAATACGTTTGTAATTACACAAAGAAGAAGAGTTTACATAACTATTTAGCATCTATTTACAGGTGGAAGACCTCTTCAACTGCATAAAAAGGAGCAGTGAGTAAGTGGAAAAGGGCACAAAGCACAGTACAAGTGACTAATAATCACTGATTGATCCTGTCAACTTGAAAAGAATCCTGTAATTTATTTTGGAGCTCCAGTGGATCAGAGAAGCCAAACATAAATTCTGTACAGGCAATTTACAGAAATTGCAGGATACCTAAAATCCCTAAAATTGGGATACCTAAAATCTAGCACTTAAATCTTGTTTTAAGATGTTTTCCCAGGAAGCTGGGAGAGGCCAGAACATCTGGAAACTGGGGCCCTGGGTTTGGACCACTTCTTGGGAAACCTTTTTTTCAACTAAGACTCATGCAAAAAGAGAGAGGAACAGGTTAAATGTTATGATGCTTTTTGGGGACTACCTAAAAACAGAGGCCAGACAAAATTAAGGGAATAAAAAGCAGTGATATTTATTGAAGGGCCTTCAGGTGCATTTCAGGCAGATGAAGACTCCCCAGGGGTTACACCCAAAAATGGATGATGGGTCACAGGTTTTCACACTTTTATAAGTTTATTCCATTTGCACACTGGGGGTTAATCTTCCAATTACAGTTTCAGGTAATGAAGTCATTTACTCCAAGTTTGCTACCCTCTCAACTCACTTTTGTTTACATTTCTCTGGGCCTGAGACAGTGAGGTGTCCTTGATTCCCAGGAGAGGAATTGTGTTGTCTGACCAAAATGGGAAAGCAGCAGCTCACACTCTATGTGGAGTTTAGACTTATACATTAAAGAATTACAGGATTACAAATACAAAAACATAAAGGCTGAGACCCTAGGGCACTGGTCCTGAAGGAGGCAGCGTGCCCTGCAGGGCATTTTTGAGAGCGGGAGGTGTCACAGTAGGACACAAAATAGATTGACTCCATGTAGCTGTCAGAAGAGAAAGAAGGCTTTATTTACAGTTCCAACAGTTTCTGTTAGAACACGCTGCACTAAAAAGGTCTATTATTGGTCCATGGGACTGACGCTGCTCTCCATTGGTTCAGGAATAGGAAACAACCCCTGGGGACAGTTGTTATGGCAAAGGGAACACTGTTTGCTGAACCTGTGCTGAGAAACGCAGAGAGATGTTTTGAAAAGAGAAAACTGCTGACAGCTTTCCCTTGGGAAAGGAGCTAGCAGTGGTCAGCAAGCTAAAATTCAGGCTCAGAAATGTCGAGCCCCCACGGGGGCGTTTGGGCACTCACTCGTAGACGCAGTGGGCGGCGGTGAGGATCCAGCGCTGGGTGATGACCGAGCCCCCGCAGAGGTGGTGGCCCTGGAACTGCAGGCTGACCTGCCAGGGCCACTGCCGGGGTGACGACGTGTTGCCCCCCACAATCCGCGGCTGGTAGCTGGCCCGAGTCCCACACGCTGCCAGGGAGAAAAGGTTACAGTCTGTGATGGTTTGGACTTCTTTTTTGTTTGTTTGTTTGTTTGTTTTGCTTTGTTACGGTCAGGATAGAGATGTGGGAAACGAGGGGCTGAGTTCGGGCTTTGTTGTTTATTACACCTTATTTATGTACAGACTCACCAGTCGGGAGCTTAAATTAGTAAGCTAGGAAAACGAGGTGAAATGGAGAGCTTCTAACTTTTTCTAAGGTTAGTTAAGGGATCGTTACCTAATAACAAGGTGACACTTAAATTATTTATACTTTTGACCTAATAATGACCACTTAAGGCCCGCAATGCGGACCTTTCTCAATTTCAGAAAACCACCTAAACCCATGAGGAAGAAGGAAGAAGGTGAAGAAGAAGGAAGAAGAAAGTGAAGAAGAAAGTGAAGAAGAAGAAAGTGAAGAAGAAGAAGGTGAAGAAGAAAGTGAAGAAGAACTTACTCAACACTTAAAATCCTCTATCTTAACTCTCATGTATTACTATATACTAAAATCTGAAATCTGAGTTTTTCACACAATACTATTCAAATTACACACCAACAACCCCCGTGTTATTTCTTAATCTCAGGAGCCTGTCCTAAGGTCTCGACATAAATGTGGTGCTTGTTTGAGGGTCAGCACCTTTTAACACAGACAGCCTGAAATTTTCAGCCTCCAGTGTTCAACAACAGTCCAGAGAGGAAACATGTTACATAAAAATACACATATATCATAAATACATATTATATTATAAATACATATTAAATTATTGGCTTTTCGCAAATATTANACGGTCAGGATAGAGATGTGGGAAACGAGGGGCTGAGTTCGGGCTTTGTTGTTTATTACACCTTATTTATGTACAGACTCACCAGTCGGGAGCTTAAATTAGTAAGCTAGGAAAACGAGGTGAAATGGAGAGCTTCTAACTTTTTCTAAGGTTAGTTAAGGGATCGTTACCTAATAACAAGGTGACACTTAAATTATTTATACTTTTGACCTAATAATGACCACTTAAGGCCCGCAATGTGGACCTTTCTCAATTTCAGAAAACCACCTAAACCCATGAGGAAGAAGGAAGAAGGTGAAGAAGAAGGAAGAAGAAAGTGAAGAAGAAAGTGAAGAAGAAGAAAGTGAAGAAGAAGAAGGTGAAGAAGAAAGTGAAGAAGAACTTACTCAACACTTAAAATCCTCTATCTTAACTCTCATGTATTACTATATACTAAAATCTGAAATCTGAGTTTTTCACACAATACTATTCAAATTACACACCAACAACCCCCGTGTTATTTCTTAATCTCAGGAGCCTGTCCTAAGGTCTCGACATAAATGTGGTGCTTGTTNGTGTATAATGTTAAACGAACTTTGCCTTTATTTCTGCTGTTAACAAAACTTAGACGTGGTAGTAGTGATAGCTGATATATAGTTATGCTTGTAATTGAACTGTTGCTTTGTTGGGATAACATCCAGTGAACATATGACGAGGGCCCTGCTGCTGACATGCCAACTATCAACACCTACTGTCTGCACAAAGCATGGACCAAGGCCTAAACTGGAAGTGATAATGAAGATTGGTTAAAACCACAGCTAAGAAACACTCGTGCTCTAAAAAGGCGAACCCAAGGAGGGNCTTACTCAACACTTAAAATCCTCTATCTTAACTCTCATGTATTACTATATACTAAAATCTGAAATCTGAGTTTTTCACACAATACTATTCAAATTACACACCCACAACCCCTGTGTTATTACTTAATCTCAGGAGCCTGTCCTAAGGTCTCAACGTAAATGTGGTGCTTGTTTGAGGGTCAGCACCTTTTAACACNAAGGAATGTCTCCGAAGACAGTAGGTGTGCTCTTGGCTGAATGCCAAACACTTGGCCGTTAACACTTTGCTTTGTTATCTTTGTCTCCTGTTGTCTTTTATTAAACTTTTAAATTTTACCAGGAAAGTCGTTTTTCACACAGCTCTGGTTTGGGTCACATTCAGCCCCTCTTCTCCCAGCCTTGCTGAGGGTGGGAGGTCTCTGCAGCTGGAGCATCCCCCCCCATCCCCATGGCCACATGCCAGAGGTTTCTCCTCCTCCTTCCCATCCCTGCAGGTCGCTCATGGTCTGGGGGCTGTGGGGTCTGTGTCCTTCCCTTCTCTGCAGGTGCAGTGCTCAGCTGAGCTGTAAAACCCTCCTGCTCTGCCCTCCTTCATCCTCAGGGTCCCACACAGGCAGGCTTGAGCATCTCCTCTCCCCTCATAGTGATTTTGCTGGTGTATTTTGATTTTTTGTATCCCAGTCTGAAAACCAGGTGGCCTCACAGAATCACAGAATTTCTAGGTTGGAAGAGACCTTAAAGATCATCGAGTCCAAACCATGCCCCAACACCTCAACTAGACTGTGGCACCGAGTGCCACATCCAGTCTTTTTTTAAACACATCCAGGGATGGTGACTCTACCACCTCCCCAGGAAGGCCATTCCACTCCTTTATCACTCTTTCAGTGAAAAACCTCTTCCTAAAGGGCATGGAGAGGTGTGGGATGAAAATTCAATTAAGGCAGAATTTCCCTTTTCCTGCCAAGATGCCAAAGACTTTGAATTACAGTGTGAGTCCATGGACTAACTCATGGTCCTTAAATATACACTTCCTACTGGGATTCTCACTGAAATTCTCCTGCTATCTGATGGTCCCAATCTGTCCTCCCAGCCTATTTTCACTTTCTGAAATACTTGGAAATTTTACATAAAAATTATAATTTATCTTTGGTGTGATAAACTGAGAGTATAATATGCCGTGAGTACACTATTGCTCCCAACTGTTGCCATGCAGTGGATAAAGAAGGATACTTTCTGCTTTTATTTTCGCTTTGTCTGATTCTTACCCAAACACTTTAAGATGATCACATTGCCAGAAGTGCACTCCTCCCTGAGATGAGAAGACAGTGCAGCATTAGTCCCAATTCACAAATGCCTTGGTTTTTTTCAATATTATTATCATTTTCCTGTGCACATAAGTAACTCATATATTGAAAGAGGTACAAAGGAATGAATTCATCCAACCTAATCAGAGCTTTTAACTGAGACACTGAAGTGACGAGCTTGGCCACCATCAGGAGGCTGCAGACCATAAGCTGCCCTGCTGAAGAGGGGTTCACTCTTCCCTGAGGGAAGGCTCATCACCAGATCTGAAGTCTCCTTGGATCCTTTGCTCCCTTCTCACTGGAAGGTAACTAAGAAAAACCAGCATCCGTCAGGAGGAATAAATGGACCATAAAGGGCTCATGAACCCACTGGGAAACGTGTAAGGATCTGCAAACTGAAAGAAAATGCTTCATAATAGAAAAACAGAAGTGCCTGGTGCCTATCCATTTGCAAAAATGGCATCATGGGACACACAGTCATTTCAAACAGGTCATTTGAAATGTCTTTGTTGATTTTAGTGGGTCTTGGGTCAGTCTCTTAATCCATATTCCAGCAAGGCTGCTGCTGAAGTCTAGCATGTGCAACACCACCAAACACTCACAAAGTACTACATGCCTGACAAAACAGCAGCCACCTCAAACTATCAATAATTCCCCTCCTATTGGATTGCTCTCCTCCTGAAGCAGCTGAGGCATACCTGAGGTTGGTGGCATTGTGCAGGGATGCCACTTGATCAGCCGAGAACCAGTGGCTGAGGGATACGAAATGTCTTTGGAACTGTTTTTCGACTGCAGCCACGGGCAGGTAACCCGAACTGACGTAACTGCAAATAAACCATAAACACAGCTTCCCCAGACAGCACTGCAGCAATCTGCTTAAATAATTCACCAGTTCTGCTAATGAAAACCACAGTAATCAGATTCTGGCATTCGATAAAAGTAATTCTATCCTCCCCCTACGCTGCTTACCACGTGCATGTATTTTTGACATAATCATGCGTGGAAGCCACACATGCTGAGATGCATTTAACTGGCAGGGAAAGTAAATTTTAATTGTAATATTACAATGAAGCTTTTCACCACAAGTGGTTGGCACATTTCCTGAGGCACTAACAAGCTCATTGTCTCCTTTTTCTAGAGTTATGTTTTGCGGCAGGGAGGATGATTGATTTTAAATTTTTTTCTTCTCTTCTTTGTTGAAAAATTGAGATGTCTTTTATCCTAAAGGCAACAAGAATTTATTCAAAGAAGCTTTTTATTTCTAACTATAACAGAAATCAGAATGATGCCACGGTAAGAAATAACAGAGCATCATGCCAAATCACGACTTCAAATCTTTCTCCATTTTGTGAAAATTTGTGAAAGAGATGGTGCTTTTTCAGGAATGGGATCAATCCAGCAAGAACTGCCTTGCCATGTGCTTGTCTAATTATGAGGTGGACCTTAAATACTATCAGATGTCATGACATGAATTGTGTATACAATTTACCTACAGGGGAATTAAAAGAAGTGGGAAATGCTCATATGTTTTTAGTGCCTCTCTGAAAGGCTACTAGAGTGACAAATAGGATTTGGGCACCTGCATCACACAGGGAAGGTTTAGCCAAGCCATTATATTTAGCCATCATGCAGGATTTATTGCAGTAATAAAAGGTATTTGCTATGTACAAATACTCAGAACTATTTCCCACATCATCTCAAATCTCCTCAATCATATCCCTCACAAAGGTGGATTGTTGAGTCATTTTTAAGGCACAAACTAACACGAGGTTTTGTTAGAAAGACTGAAAGCCTCAGAATGTGTTCAAAACGCCAAATAAAGTTGCTGGCACTTGGTGTCCATACCTTGAGAAGCCCAGGTGTTTGCAGGTTGTGTTCCCATACTCTGCCCTCCAGTCGTCGGAGCAGACCGTTCGCCAGGACCCGAAGGTGAACACCTGCAGCACTGCCCTCTTCCCACTCAGCCTGACTTTGAGATTCAGGACAAGAAAAGCCTCAGTGAGCTATGAAGGTGAATATCAGGCACACCACAGTGCCAAGGCACCACTGTGGTGTCTGTCTTCTGGCTCGCTGAGTTTTTGCTACTTGTCTTTTTCATCATTTTGATTCCTTGACGGAATTTTTCTGTGCTTTATCTTTTTTTTCCCCTCCCATTAAAGAATCGAACTAAGGTACTCTGAGCTAGGACAGCTAGGGGAAAAGAAAAATCTTTGCTCGTGGGAATGTCAGCTGTAATACAGGTGCTGGAGGCTGCCTGGCCCTCCAGTGAGCTTTAAGCAAGTCTTGCTGATTGCAGTGAGCGGGAGCTGCAGATGCTTTGCCCTGAGGAAAGCCGTGGCCAAGGTAAGGGATAGAAGGTGGTGGGCACCTCCTGAGTCAGAGAGGTGGATGCACTTATGTCCAGCTCTCTTGGGCCTGGGAAAGGGCACATCTGTGGGGTGTTTCCAGGGAGAAGGGGGGCCATGCACGTGGTCACTGCTGAACAGGGCTTCCCCACACGTGCCCACAATTCCAGGGTTACGGAATTGCAGAGGAAGACAGGAAGAGCAGAGGTATTGCCACTGGCTCCACAGAGGCCTCAAGCCTCCCTGGGGAAAACTCTCCAAACGCTGAGCTCTCCAAATGGCGCAAAACTCTCCAAATTGTGCATGGTTAGCTGGGGCCAAAAGCTCGTGTTTCTTGTCATTCCTCCTATTGCACAGATGGAAAGCTGTGCTGCCTCCTTACCTGTAGGTACAGGAGCCATGATTACAAGTGCACTGAGCTAAAACCCAGTTATTCTGTTTATTAATGTTAGAGTCCTTTTCCTCCAGGGGCTGTGAACACCACCTTCCATAGCACAGGACGGGGAAGCACCATTTAAAACACCCCCGTGATTCCCAAAAACTACCACAGAGAGAAATTCAGAAAGAAGTTATACATTTCACAGGTGAAGCAGCAAACTCTGTGGCGCTGAATGCACAAAAGGCTGATTTCTCCCATTCCCACATCCTTTAAGGCAATACCAGGCTTTTGCAATGTTCAAAACTGACACAGCACAAGGGTGTGCCAGTGAATAGAGAGCTCTGTATTTGCACACCATAAGGCAGTGGGGTTACACCTTGCAGGCAGAGGAAATGCGAGCAGTCAAAAAGCATCTGGGCTTCTAATGGAGAAAATTATCACAAATGGCAGTAACGATATTAAGCAATCATCACATCTATCTAAAAAGCAGTTTGATTTTTCATAAACTTGTAAATCAGTACCTCAGAGAGATTGTTCCTCTGAAGTGGTGATTTAGATATTCCATTGGTCTCTGCCTTTGCTGTCTCACCCAAACTCTTTACAACAAGCATTCCTTGATAACTTGCCAGTCCTACAGGAGGAGGTAGGAGGAATTTCTAATCAAAATTAAATTACCACATCTGTATTCATCCTCCCCTTCTTTACAGTTGAAGACACCATTGCACCTGGCTGATTTCTGGATACACTTAAAGGATGATCGACAGCGAAATTTCCCAATGCAGTTGTACTGGACTAAAAGGAATGAAAGAACATAGGGCAATGAAAACACACTTGGATTTCAATTTAACACTTCTGAGTTCCATTGTCTGTCCAGATTTCAGTCTTGCTAAGGAGAAGTCAGGTCCCGTCCTCCAGGAACCTTTGAAATACAACCTGGGGGTTGCTACATGGTGCTGCTAAAACTCATTTATTAGTAATGACTCGTAGGAGGAGTCAGCCTTGCTGCGTGTGCTGACTCCGGCCCAGATCCCTCCACAAAGTTTAAGTTTCACTTGAAGGTGAGTTCCTGCCTGGTGCCTGAGCAGCAAAGTAGGGAGACCCCTGGAAAACACATCCAATGCTTGCTCTTCCCAAGGAGATGCCTCAACCTCCCACAAGCTGATCCCTATTCCAGGTATGGAGTCACACCAACATATCTGACCCCTGGACCTGGGCAGGTCATGCTTCCCAGCCACAACTAAACTCATTCTGCATTTCTTTTTCTTTTGTAGGAGTTGTTTTTGATAGGGGAAAGTTCTTGAATTCTTTGAGAGCAAACTTAGAGAAGTGAATTACAAGACAAAAATATGGCGTGGGCTACCCACAGGGTTTTTTTTTTTACCCCCAGTTTCTAAACTCAGCTTATTGCTCGAGGGGAACTGACAAGATTTTACTAGAGAAAGGTTTCCTGAAGCTGCAGGTTCCTCGGTGTTGTAAATATTACACCAATCCTCTCAGGAGTGACAGATCTATTTTATCCCTATGTAAATAAAATTTAAAGCCATCACACCAATGAGATTTTTTACTTCCCCAAACAAGCCACAGTAGCAGTTCAATTCCATTCTCAGTAAAAGGCTCATGAAAAATTAAGCATTTGAATGGTTAAGTGAGAACTTAATGAATAACTCAGGGTACTCACCACCCAGGCCAAGGGCAACTGCTAGCATTACTGCAAGGAATAAACCACAGATATATGGGAAGTATTTTAGGGAGACAAGAGCATGGCACATTGAAGGTGGTTCAATATCTCCTGGAAAACAAACAGAGATAAAGCTTCTGTGAGCTTAAACCAGCGGAGTTTGCAATGAAAAAGATTTATTTAACATTAAACTAGGTGTCATCAATAACTCCTGGATGTACTTTATGAGCTGACCTCACCAGATGGGATTTGGATTTGCTCTTTCAGGGAATGAGAAGGTTCCAAGTGCTTTGGGGCTGCTGCTGCTCTCAGATCTCCCTTGAGCATTTGTCCTGGGAGGGTCTGAACTGTGTCCCTGCGGAGCACCTGGCCTATCCTCAATGCAGTCGACAATGTGAGCTCCAAATTTTCATTTTCATGGGCTACATCACACTGGGAGCTTTTCAAGCATATGAGCACCTCTGCTGAAAACTTGAGTCCTGGGATAAAAATTAATTCAGACCCATTCTGTCTGTGTAATCAAACCTGTGTGCAGCTCATAAATAGAAGTTCAAGACAAGAAGGAGGAAAGTCACTGGTCCCTTTCAACTTGGAATCAAGGTTAACTGAAAATTATTGAAAGCTAAATTTGCAAAAAAAGCAGGATCCTCTAACTAGTCTCAAAAACCATGAAAAAGTCATCTGTTCAAAGTTTTGCTATAAAGGCAAGAAGAGAACTGAGTGATGGGTCAAGGCTGAGTCTTGAGTTTTCAAGTACAAAAGAGGCATCTAAAGTTAAAATACACATTAGCAGTTATTGTTGAAAACATTTCATGAGCTGGACCTGTTTACCAACCACTGGCCTCCAGAGCTGACCTCTGCTTAGTGGTGTTGCTAGTTTGGAAGATAAGAGATTCTGCTGAAACTAATGAGTGGTTCACTTGTCTCAATGTATTCTGCTATACAAAGGGCAAACTGTGGGGAAATAGCAAACACAGCTGGGTCACAGGTGCACACAGGAACTGGCAGAACCTTGTCTTTAATTTTACTTCATACAGCTCTTCACTTCCCCATTCCTCAGGCTTCATAATTGAAACTGGCAGATACAATCAGTCAAGGATAAGGAGTGTCTCCAAGGGTTTATAGACTCTCTAGTAAATCCCTGCTTCCTCAGCCTCTCAGAAGCAGCTGAATAACTGGTTTCGGCAATGGAGTTGGTGTTTGGTATGCCAAAAATCTTAGACAGCTGTAGCAGTTAATGGACTAGAAAATTAAATTGCTTTATTTTCACTCTGGAAGCTCAACCTCTCTCTGTTGGAACCTCTGGTTATTTTGAAACCTATGGGAAGCAGCAAACAGACACGCTAATCCTCCAATGCTGCATTGTATATTCAGTTTTTTTAATGGACCAATTTCCAGGCTGGCAAAATTTCAAACAAACCACTCAAAAGTCTGCCTGAAAAGTGTGGGGAAACATTTGCTTATGTGTGAGAAATCTGGCTGTGAAAAATGCTCAAGTGTGCAAGCTGACAGAAGATACCATCACATCACTGAGCTGACAAAGCTCACACCTCGGAGAAGGTTTCTTCCTCCTCAGTGTGATTGCCTGCCCGGTGGGCAAGCACAGTTTGGCACACAGTGGCCACTGGGATTGCAAAGGTAAAAGGGCTGTGGATTGTCCCTACCAGATCCATCTGCACTCGGGTCCACTCTTGCTTGTGGTATGAAGAAAAATCTCTTGAAGGTAAACTGAATTTGTGGTACTGGCGGTTCATCTTCTGTGACAGAGATGATTTCAAGGCTTCCAGTCGTGGGATTTGTCTCTTGAACCTGACTCGACAGGAGAGGAAAAAGAAAAAAAGAAAAAAGAAAGAAAATAGTCATTAGAATGTTGTCATGGAGCCACAGAATGGTTTGGGTTGGAAGGGATGCTAAAGATCACCCTGTTCCACCCCCTGCCATGGCAGGGATACCTTCCCCTGTCCCAGGTTGCTCCAAACCCCAATGTCCAACCTGGCCCAGGCATCCAGGGGCAGCCACAGCTGCTCTGGGCACCCTATGCCAGGACCTCCCCACACTCACAGTGAAGAATTTCTTCCTAACATCTCATCTAAACCTTCTTGTAGCCCCCTTTGGGTACTGGCAGGCCACAACCAGGTCTCTTTGGAGCCTTCTCCAGGATGAACAACACCAGCTCTCTCAGCTTTTCCTCATAGCAGAGGTGTTTCAGCTCTCTGAGCATCTTTCTGGCCTCCTCTGAGCTCACTCCAGCAAGGTCTATGTCCTTCCTGTGCTAGGGACCTCGGAGCTGGACACAGTATATTGTTATGTACTTAATTTTCACAAGGGAAGCACTTATAATTAGTTTACCAGCAAACTACCGGGGTTAATTTTTGTTCAGATTTGTCTAAACACCAGAGCTACTTTTAATAGCTCACACTGGGGGTGTGAATCCATCCCCTGCTCTGTAACTGCAATAGGAAACAAAGGAAAGACTAAAATGCATAGGATAGCAGCACAGCACCTGACAGGATCCTCATCCAGGGGAATTTTACTCCAGTAAACTTTTCATGACTTATTACATAGGGAAAAACTAAAGTTAGCTACACTAGATTTGAGGAAAATATATTTGAAATGCTAATTTCTGACTCCGGTTCTGCACAATGGCAAAAAGAATCAGATTTTTGAACTCAGAGAGGTGTGAAATAGGTCCAGGTTTGTTAAAGACAGTGGAGCTGGTAAGCTGTAAAAGCAGCATGTTTCCAGAGTCAGACCCAGAAAATGCTTACAGTACCACATTTTAGGCAAAGAATACATGTTTTATCTGTGACAGTCTATCTATAATGGAATATACCTTGGAGTATTTTTTCACCTTTCAGCAGTAAGGTTTATGCTCTTTCATGAGGTAAAATTTCACCTACATTTCAATGAACATAAACTTTGTGGAGAATCTGCCAGCATGACTGTTAAATATTAAAACCAAAAAAGCCTTCCAGCTGGTGCACAATTTGCCCATCAGGAAACAAAACCGCATTGTGAACTAAAGTACATGCAAGCCGAACACTGACGTTCCGCTTACTCAGGGGCTGTCACACGCTCCCAAAGCTTCACTCACCTCTTCCTGAGAAGTCATAGCTAAAAGCAAAACTGTTTTCCTTCTTCATTATCAATAGCAACCCAAAGGCAGCTCGGGGTTTGCTGAGCCCCTCTGCTCGGGGCTGTTGCGGCTGTTTCCAGCCGGCCGTTGCGCGGCGTGGCGGCCGCAGCCCCTGAAACCCAACCTGGACAGGGGTATCGGGTGGCTCCGGATGGCATGGCTACGGAAAGGGGGAGATAAAAATTCAGCACGCCGTTTTAGTTAGCCTAGGAACACCAGGAAACACTGTGGGGTTTGCAAAACCTTCCCGTAACCCCTTAGCAAAGGAGCCCCGCTGTTGGAACCCTGGGCACAGAGAATTTCAGCCTTTCTGTGATGAGCAGGCACTGACCCCCAAGAGAACACTGCATTGGACCTGAGGCCATGGAGAAGGCTTCCAAAACTGAATGACAGAACTGGGATTATAGGTGTGTAGTTTGAATGGAAGTGTGTAATATCACATGGTGGAAAACTTAGAGTTTAAGGTTTTATAACATAGTATATCGTGTATTGCAAGATGGAGGTTTTAGGGCAGAGGCCAGTCCCTCTTTTTCACCTTCTTCTTCATGGGTCTGGGTGGTATTTTGTAATTGGATAGAAAAGACCGCATTGCAGGCCATGGGTAGCTGGTTATTGGGTTAAATGTAAAAATAATTTACGTGTCATATCTTAATTGGACAATTTATCCTTAAAAGGACTTGTAGAGAGAGAGACCCGGCTCCATTTTTAGTTTGTTAGCTCGAAGTGCTGTAGAACTCATGGTTTGTGAGATTGCAATGTAGATAAGAATTAATAAACATCTGAGTCTGAACACGAAATACTGTCTGGCGCATTTAACCCCAACCCTGGCAAAAAGAAGATAAAAGCAACACCCCACGTGAGTGCTTGCTCATCCTCTGTCAAAACCGAGGGCCCTGAACACCAAGAGCTGTGGATGGCAGAGAGCAGCAGCCCCAGGGCTTCATCTCTTCAGCACACAGAACTCACAGGCTCACCTTGCTCCTCCTTTGCTTGGTTTTGCCTTCACTGTGTGCCTGCACAGGGTTTTTGAAAAAGCAGGGTCTCGTGTTGCTGAAGGATCAACTCAGATGTACTCTGGGACTTAGGAAACAGAAATGTACATTCAGCTGCAAGGAATGCTCAAGAGTAGTAATAATTTGGCTGGGTTGTTTTCACTTAGAAGAGAGATTCCTGACAGAGGGAAGGGTGGAGGGAAGAAGGAGAAGGAAGGGTGGTGCAAAAAGGGAGGAAATGAAAGTTTTCCATGATAAAACCCATTCCCTGGGGAATATGGCTGAGATGAGAGAAGCTCTTCAGTCCCATTTCTGTGCACGATGGAGACTGGCACTTCCAAAGGAGAGGACACCACATTATGATCCTGTTAACTCAAGCCAGGACATCAAGAATCCTTCATCATCTCCTGTGTCACTCTTTCAGCAGCCTTCCCTGGAAATGGGGACACTCTCCCCACCAGGTTTCAGATCTGATGGTTCTCCAAATGGCTGGAGAACCCGGTCAAGCTGGCCAGGTGTCCCAAGGAGAAATTCAGCCAAAGTGGAGAAAACATGAGGGCTCATTTCAGGTGACCAGTAGCTCAGGTGATCCTTTCAGTCCATGGGGTGAGGTGTCCTGTCCTCCAGAGGAACACTGATACCTGCAATGAGGATAGAAAAAAACTATCTCCAACCAATTCACCCACTCTGCCCAGGCTGGAAAGGCTGGGGACCAGCCAGGGCAGCTCTGCAAAGGCCCCCACAGTGGGACTGGCACCACTGAAAAGGACAAGTTCTTCTCTCTGCTTCCACCCTGAGCTGCTCCAAGCTCAGCCTCAGGGTGTGGTGTCTAGATGGGACATTGGGTTTAATTTTTCACAGTTTGGCTGCTCATTGCCTTTGGCTGAGAAGATGAAAGCAGGAGCCACACATGATATGGGCAGGAGGACTTGAAAACTGAGCCCAAAAGGAAAGTTTTGACCTCCAGACTAATTTCTGCATGCTGCAGGACAGCCCCACTTGTTTCCCCCTGGTGCAGTTGCAGCTCCCGCAGATTTCTTGGCTTTCAGGAAACAGTTTAAAGTGAAAAGCTAAAATATTCCACCTCAGCCCCTTCAGCAATCCCACTCTGGCTGTGCTGGTTACCTTTGGGCTCCTCATCTTGTTCTGCCAGGGTGGGTAGGAAGAGCTTTTGCTTTTTCAGCCACCCTGCGACAAAAATTCAGAGGCGCAGGTTCTATGAAAACAGGATGTCAGCTTTTGTCAGAAAAGATCACAAGGGCTGTGAGGTTGCTTTTTTTTTAAAAAAAAAAATTTATCTGCCTCTTTCCCTCTCTCTGTTTCGTTTTCTGACTCCCTCCCTCCCTCCTTCACACCCTCCTCCGGGTTTCTGTCAGCGCTGAGCACACGGAGAGGGCAGGACACAGAGGAGATGGCAGTGGCTGAGGCACAGCTTTATGCAAAGGTGTCCAACAAGCACCAGGGCAGGAGCACCTCTGCCCTCCTGGAGCCTCTCCTGGCCAAAGGATTCCCGGCTCATATCGCGTGAGTAGTGTGCTCAGCTGCCTTTGCACAGGGAGATTTACTTAAGATATGAGGTGCTGACCGTAAAATCCTGACACAGGCAGCCAAAGTTTGGTTTTTTTTGATCAGGAGATAGTGCTGCTCCTGGGGGTGATGTCCCCATGCAGGGATCAGACATGTCTTGCTCTGAATTTCATGTAGAGCAGTGTGTATTGCCCACATAATGTTGGGAAAACCCTTTTTCCGACCCAGGGCTACTGAGAGGTGTTTTAAAGATTTTTTTAATTCCACTTCAGTCTCATGAGAAGGGTGAGACGGTACAGATGTTACAATTTACGCCATCAAAATCATAACTAAACTATTTCCTAATTACGATACATTATAAGTGTTTTTTGGGCTATCAGCTTTTGCCACACAATGCTGCCAATGCTTCTAAGCCAATCACCTATTAAAATACCCCACATGGGTTTGGTACCATACATCTTTCATGGTTTTATTTCTCCAAAATATCTAGTCTGTTTGCAAGGTCATCATCTGAAACTTGTTTCTAGTTCAATTTCTCTCTCAACAACGTCTGTCCTATTCCACGGCCTTTCTAAGCATACTTTATCTTCAAGGTTTGCATACGGATGCACAAGACTATGTGAGCCCTCTGTGAGGCTTTGAGAATTCTCTAAAAATCCTTTTCCCGCAACATAGCAAAACCAACCTGCTCAATATCCAATATTTTAAAATACTGTGTAAATCTAAAGATGCGCATCCTTCCACATCCTGAGTTCAGAGAGACTTCTCAATGAGTTGAGAAGTTGACCCTAATTTGCTCTCAGGATACATCCTCCTTCATTTTTTTTTTTCTGCTTATTACTCTTATTATAAGGGAATTAAACATGGATGTAATCTCTAGGCAAAGTTTTTTCAGGCCTGGCAAAAATCTCCTGCTGGATGGTGTCACTGGAAAATGACTCTTTTTTCTTTAAGAGGCTCCCTAAATATGTCCGTTTTTCTTCCTGTCTTGAATCAGGATCTTGTTCCAAAAATCATGTCCTGCATAGAAAATGTCATAGTAAAGAATGAGGCACTATTTTTGGCAACTCCAAGGGATGAGAGAGTAACTGGTGGCAAGTAAGCAAGTTAGTTCAAAAGAAAAGTGCTGGTCACTCCTCTCCCAAACATCTCTCCCCTGCTGGACAGGCAAGTTATGGGGAGGGTTTTCCAATGGCAAGTAGGGACATTTTGGTTCAAACTGTTCAAAAAATAAATATCATTATTTAAATATCAACCCCTCATAAATAAATATTTGAGAAAGAAGAGCAATATCTCTATCTTTTGACTGAAAATTAAGCCAGCGGAAGAGGTTCCATTTGTAAGTACTGTGTTGTTTTTTGGGAACAGCTGTGGTAGCAACCAATGTCAGACATGATGGGCATAGCTCATGAGGGAATTGTGAGTCCCTTGTTCCCAGGGATGCACAGTGGGATTTTAGCTGTGGGCTGAAAACATGCTCATTATTTCTCTGTTAATACTGTAAATTTGGTCAGCCCAAAGTAATGGCCACTTTTTGAATTTTTTTCTGCTTTATGTGATGTTTTTCCAATCCCTTTCAAAACACTTTCTGCTGGTACTGTGATGACTTTGTGCTTCCCAGTTCAAAATCAAGAAGCAGCAGCAGAAATACTATGCAAATTGCCATAAGATAACAAAATATCAGAAAGTGATTTTAAGAAACTTTATTTCCTATTATTGACCTTACAACCTTCAAAATTTTGATTGTGTTCTTAAAAAGCCTTTTAGCTGTCTCTGTTGCCCCTCAATTAAATCGTGAATGAAACCAGTCATTTGAGATGTCCTGGCCTGAGAAATATGAGGTGGGGTGGAAGTATTACAAAATCTTTCATCACGTAGAACCAAAAGGCCAAAGCAGCATTTCCCCAATGAACAAAACTCAAATATGTGACGGTCAAGATCAAAAAATTTCCACAAGAAACTGTGCCAGCAGTTTCTGTTTTAGGGAACAGCTCGCTTAGTCTCACTGTAGATTTATTTTTTATCTACTTTTATTATAGATTCTCAATGGTTTATTCTTCTCTCTATCTGAGAGAAATTGGTACAAGCAGAACTTATTGCATTATTTTTCAATTTTCACTTCACTTCTTGGAAGTGTAGGATTAGTCACAGCCTGATGCAGCCCTAGTGCTAAGGGCTCTATAAACCTTGCTGGAAATCATCCCACAGCCAGCATATGTGATGGGACAAAAGGTGGGGACAGGTATGGAGAGGGGCACCAGAGAGCAACGAGGTGGGACTGAGCAGGATGGCAGTTCATGGCCTCAGGACTCACTTTTATTACATTTAATTTTGAAGGCCCCATGGTAAAGAAAACCCGGAGCCAAGCTCTGTTTTAGCTTCAGAGCTGTTTGCAGAGAGCTTGTCCCCAGGTGGGAGGAGCAGCATGGCATGAAGTGGTGAAACCCTCACTTGGAGGTGCAATTGATGGTTATGAACCCTGTCATCATTGCCAATGACACCTCCACAAGGCACAGCAGGAAAGGCTGCGTGAGGAGAGGGACAGAAACACGGTTGTTTGTGTTTGGCGTGGTGGAGAAGGAGGGCTCAGCAGAGGCACAGAAAGGAAATGTGCAGTATTCAGTCCCAGAAGGCACAGGCTGGCTTTAGACCTCGTGTTTGTGCATTCATTTGGCCTCAGGAGTTGTTTTACTTTACAGAGAAGAGAGGTAGAAGGTAAATTTTGAGTGGAAAGTCTCATGTTTGTCCTTATCTCTGTTGAGCCACACTAAAGAGACAGCAATGGTTGCATATAAATGTTATTTATTAACAACCCCAAATGTAAGTTTTTACACTGAAGAGAAGACAGAAGACTAGGAGGGAACATAAGGATGAGCCGGAGTCCTGCAGCTCAAGGCACACACTGCTGATGTGTGTCAGGAATTACGGGCATGGATGAAGAACAAAAATGGGAGGAGACAACACAACTCAATGTCCTCAGGAGCCAGTGGCCAGAAAGGGTGGCCTCAGAAGAGAAGGAAAGACATCAGCAGATGCCAGTAGTTTTTTTTCCAACGTCCTCTGTCTCTATTTCCCCTTCATGTTTCTTCTGAGAAGTTTGTGGGTGCATTTCAGGGGCAGAAATGGGATTCATGAGTGCAGCTGCTGCTTGAACCCTGGAATCCTTCACCCATCGCCCAGTATTTAGGCACAAAGATTTGCTCATGTGAAACACATAGCTGGCTTTTTGAAAGCTCTAGTTAGAAAAGGAAATGTGGATCAAATCCCACCCCAGAGAACAGAAGTTGCACTAACAGAGAGAAACAAGAGATTTTTTCCCTCATCTTGGACTGAGCTGCTGGCTTAGATCTGGCTCTCTGCTGGCTGTGAAGGATCCTCAATTCAGATTTCAAGCCCCAATATAAGCATGTTTTGCTTAGTTTTAATGTATGGGCTTGGCCCTGGCATTGTGAATCAGAACTTTTTTGCTATGAACCAAGAAAATCCCATTCTTACAGTGCTTGGATGGATGGTTTATCTAACCCCAAGGAAATTCATATAGTCAGAAGGGCTGCTAAGGAAACACCTCCAGAACACAAAGGAATGCATCTTATGGGGAGGACAGGTCACCAATCTTCAAGGAATTAAAGACTTGCAGTGAGAAAAAAGCTATCTGGAAGTCTTCAAGGACAATAACATCTGCGAGGAAAAACCTTCTTGCTAAATGTCCTGCCTGTTCTGGAAAATAGACTTGATGACTAGAGTCACTAAATGCCTTTACTTTATAAAAGTTTTCTTTCTGGTATTCTGAGGAACCAATTTTGTGCTTTTTCTAGGCAAAAAGCCTTGGTTGCTACTGGACAAAAGACAATAGAAGATGCAGTAAAATGGTAAGTACCTCTAATTTCTAAGGTGTGCCTTCACATTAAACCGGCCTAAAAATCCTTGTTGATGTGCTCATCCTGTCACTGAATTTGAAGTTAGCTGCCATTAAAAAAACAAACCTGAATTTTAGATTTTTCTCTTTCTTTTCATTTATTTCACTCAGAGAGAGAAATATTTGTATTTGTACTTATTCTGGGACACAAGGTAGCTTGCAGAAGGTCCACGTAAATTAAAAACAAGCAGCTACTTTTACTGATGAGTCAGTTCATGGGACCAGCTGGTCTGGTCAGAAAGTCCTCCTCAGCTTTAAGCCCCCTGAGAGAAAGGAACAAGGAAACAGGGAAAATTTCTGTAAACCCATGGCTGCACCGACCAACATGTGCAGAAACAACAGCTGAAGGCGAACAGAAAGGCCCACCACAAAGTAAGGTGAAAGGCTGATAGTCAGAGGGAGGTATTATTACAATTAAAAATCACTTCTCATCAAAAATCACTTTTGAATGCCACAAAGATTTTTCCTCTCTCCCAAGACTCTCACAGACTATTTACGTCATTCATGTACTGATAACTTATATTTTTGTTGTTGTTTTCACTCACCTTCACATTAAATACAGTCTTTCCTTGCACTTTCTTTTGGTTTTTGTTTTGCTCTTTTTTTTTTCCTTTTTTTTCCCCTTGGGTCAGTTGCTTTCTTCTTTTTTTCCACTATTTTCTTTCCTTTTGTGAAAAGCCAGAGGAGGCATTTGAGAATGGCACATTCTTCCCAAATAATTTTTTTCAGGGATGCTGCCACACTTCCCAACAAATATTCCCAATCCAACAGCTGCAAAGAAAAACATAGAGCATGTGAAAGACATTGTGAATGATATCATCACATGGCATATGAGTTTCTGACCTTTCTTTGTGCATTTCTGATTTGTCTTGCTTGCATTTCTTAAGGCTGAATAAAAAGGCTCTTTTTGAGTGTTTTTTTTAATCTTCGGCTAGTTTTAATTTTGTCATTCTTCAACATGTTCCACCCATTGCCTTTTTCCTCCTCCAGTCCTTCATTTCCAGTTATGAAAAAGGGGAAAAAAAAAAAAAACAATAACCCCCTAAAAAGGTATTGTTTTCTCTCATTTTCAGATACTGATAGAAGTGAAGCCACACAATAAAATGTAAAGTACTCAAAAAACAAGCAGAAAAATAATTTCTCCATTATTTAGAGAGAAAAAGGAGCTTCAGAGAGAAAAAAGGAGCTTTTATTTCAGCTTTTCATTTGTAAGAAAACAATAAAATTGTATTTTTTGCAATTTCAGTTCATCCTTTTCTGATCCCCACTGTGGAGGCTTTCAGTCACCCGAAACACACTCACTCTGGGTGTTACGCTCTTGATTTCAGGCTGCATTCCCACTGCAATGACCCCACCCTGGATGACCCAATCCCTCAGGAATATGCTCTTTACTTGTGCCCCACGGGCCGCCTGCACAGCCGCCTGCAGGACTTCTGGAAGGAGAGCAAGCGCCAGTGTGGGAAGAACAGAGCCCACGAGGTTTTCCCCCACATCACCCTCTGCGACTTCTTCTCGGTGAGGCAAGGGGAGTGCAAGGGTTGGATTTCAGCTGGGTGATATTTGGTGAAACTGGGCCACCTGCTGTTGTCTGACACCAGAACTTGTTGGTGATCAAACATGACCCAGGTCCAGGCACGTTGCTTAATGTCTGAGTGATGCTTAACATCTGAGTGATGCTTAATGTTTGAGTGATCCTTAATATCTGTGTCTTGGTTTGGAAAGACAGGTGTCTACCAAGGGAAAGCTGGAGCTTCCCTTGAAATGGAGAATGTAAACACCCTCCCTCCAAATTATTATAATTTTGCAATTAAGGGCTTTCAGGCAACCATGGGAATAAGAATAAGAGTTCTTTACTAGGAATATTAAAAATACAAATGTAGTAGTGCAAAAAACCAACAAGCAAATGGAAAAAAAATCCTAGAAACACTGACAGGATCAGAATACGACCTGATGCCCTGTTGGTCAGGGTGTTGGGAGCAGCCCAAATAAATCCTCCTGCAGTGACAGATGTGGTTCTGTTGAAGCAATGATCCTGTAGAAGGATGCAGTTTTCCTCTGAAGGTCCAGTGGTGGTGAGATGGGTCTGGCCTTCCCCTGGCAATCCAGTGCAGACAGGCTGTGCTGGTGTTCTGGAGCTCAGGTTTTATCCAGGTAGGAATGCTTGGCTCCTCCCCCTGGGTGGAGCCTCTCCCAATGGATGATGTAATGTTATCAGCCATGCAGTGAGCCTCGATGGCCCATGAGCAGCAGAGATCCCCTGGAGGGAGGATGGGTCCTGGAGGATATAAAGAACACTGCCCCAGCTGGTTCTAACAGCTGGCCCATTAACACCTCCCCACCTGTTTTCAGCAGATGACAACAGAATACACACCCCTGTTTCCAACCTGCATCGCAATCCTTCATTGCAACCCAAGACAGTCTGAATGATGCTTAATGCCTGGGTGATGTTTAATGTCTGAGTGACAGTTAATGTTTCAGCGGGGTGTTTCGGGGTAGCTGATCCATCCAGAGCAGTCCTGTGCAGTCCAGCTGCTGTCAGGCTTCCATGTGTCTATTGCTGCATGGATTTAGGATGATAAACCTTCCCAGCCAGGGTAGCAGAGGCTGCCATCAGCCAGCCGTGCAGGAGGAGTAGTGTTGTCACAGGATGCAGACGGCTTTGGTACAAGCCTGTGGGAATCTCAGGAAAAGCTCTGCATTCCCTAGAGAGCCCCATCTGCAGGTCACTGCTATAGCGGCATGTCCCAGAGTCTACTCTTTTCATTGAAGCTGAAGATTTTGTGAAATCTTTTGTGAACTCCAGCACTGGACTGCTCTGGAAAAACTCTGGAGCCTCCTGGAATCCAGTTTTAGCATGCTGATGGTGCAACACATGAACATCAGCTGTATCTGAGATATGCTGAAACACGTTTGGGCTAGAGCAGCTGGACAAAAATTACTTTGTTCATCATACTTTTATGTTAAACCATTAAGTGCTTCCTTCTCCCTAAGGGTGGGTCATCATAACCATGCCAAAAAGTAGAGACAGTGAAAATAAGACTATTTTGTTGCAAAATACTGAGTGGTGCTCTGTGACCATTAAACACAATTATACAGAACAAAAATCATTAATTAATAATGAATGCCATGGTCTTGGGAGGCATCAAGTTTAAAGGCCTGTCTGGAAGACACAACTACATTGCAACAACCCTCACCTTGCACACCTACAGTAAATGACTGTAGGATAACAATAACACAAATTCCTACTTAGAATTGAAGAGGGAAACCATGATCCCTGTCTCATTTCAGACTGGTTACTGCACACCTGACAGATGGTAAAATATTTTGGCTTTTTCCTACCCAGGCTAGGTACACCTTGGACTGAAGGCTCCATCTCCTGTCACAGAACCAGGACACTGTGCTGATCCAACTGCCAAATGCTGCTGAGTTTAATGACAGGAATTTCAGGCAAATTCCTAGGTATTTTGTGTTTCTCAGGAAGTCTGTAGCCCCACAGTTTTCTAGCAGTACAGTATGACAGAGGCTACAACACTGGCTGTGAGCTGGTGGGTAAAGCCTTCTCCTCCTCTGTTTTCTTTTAGTGTGAAGACCAGAAAGTGGAATTATTGTATGACGTCTTAAAGCGAGTCGGTGACAGCTTTTCCCAGAGCTTTCCACCATCCATTTCCCTAACACTACATGCATCTCCCAGCTACCTTGGCTTCTTCATTGATGACGGCCAGGCAAATGTCCTCAAAGAGTTTGCTGTGGCATTCTCAGCAGAGGCCTCAGCCCTGGCAGGTAGGACCAACACCAGAGGGAAAACGGGTGGGTTGTAGCACTAATGCACAGCCGCAATAGTAAAAACATTCCCTGTGTCTCCAGGGGAGCTTAGGTGATGTTTTCCTGCCAGCAGACAGCCTTTTCTCCTACAGATTTGCAAGCAGAGTAGCCAGAGGAGCATGTTTTAGTCTTTGAAGACACAGCACTTTTGCCTAGAAGCTGAAATGATCCTGTGTGCAGCTTGGCAGGTGATTGACCAGGATATCCAAGACGGGCAGGGACGTAACACTCCCCAGATCTCCACCCTCGTGGTGCTGTGGTCAGCTTGATGGCCTGGCTGCATCCCTAGGAACAGGGCCCAATACCTTTTCCAAGGGAAAAACTGCATCACCAGTGGAGACTGAAGGGGCATAGCCCCACCAAGCTTGGTCTGGGAGAAATGAATTCAATACATCTCGGGCTGGAGAGGAAATCAAACCATGATCACTTCTTTTCCTCACAGATGAAGCCAGGAAGCAAATCCAGTCCACATCTGTGAATGATTTTGGCGTGATTAAAACCATGACACCCTCAAAACCATTATTCAGTAGATCTACCCTACCACTAGTTAGTATGATATTTCCTGCATCATGCAAATTGTGTAGGATAAAACAAGAGGAGCTTTAAATGACCTTTGTTTCTATGCTGTGATGTGATTGTTTCACCCCTAGATTGCCACGTGAAGCCCTCCTTGAAGCAGTTCCACCTTACCTTGGCTCACAAGTTTTATCCTCACCATCAGAAGACTTTGGAACAATTGGCCAAATGCATTAACCCAGGGGAGCCCTGCCAGTGGGTGGCTGCTCTCTATTCACGGGACATGCGTTTTGTGTATTACCAGGTGCTGGAATCAGATTTATTTCATTTCCTGAGCCTTTAATTTTCTTTGCTACAGTCATCTTGCCTTTTCTATCCTTAAGAAATTCTGCCTGCTCAGCACAGTGTTTCAAAGAGCATGGTTGTTTCCAGTGCTATTTTGGGCTCAAAAACTGCACTGAATCAGTAGATAATATCCTTATTCTGGTAGGTTACTTGATCTGCATGTCTCAAAATCTAATTCCAACCCCCAGTGGAAAAAAACCTCTCTAATCTTAACATGACATGAGGAAATAAGAGACAGAAAATCATGATCCTTTAATATTTTCCAGGATTTGTCAGTTTATAGTTTTGCAGCAAAATTCCCATCAGCAAAATTAGTTTTCTTGATTGTTCCAGCCACGATGAAAACTGCAGCAGTGAGCAGGGGTAAGTTCTGGCTGATGATTTTCTGCTTAGCAGACTCTTAGTTGAAACCAGTCAACATTCTTTCGGTTCTCATTTCCAAATTTAAGTTACGGATTGTTCAACAGCTTTTTGTCAGATCAGTAAATCATTTTGTCACAAGTCTCATACTGGATTTTAGTCACGCTCAGGAGAGCTGCAAGCAATGACAAAAATAGGTCAGATCTATGTTCGCTTTCTGTACCAGTTACAGGGGGAGGAAAAATATTTTTGCGAAAACCAAGTGCCTGTTTTTACACATATTGTAAGTGTGGTAGTGTCCTTCTATTCCTCTGCTGAAGGGCCACTAAGGAGCAGAGTTGAAGACAGAACTGTTTCTGTGTCCAGGAGAGGTGAACAACTGTGGCATTTTATCTTCTTATTCCTGTTAGAGCCGTGATTAATTGCATGAGAGACGGATTTCATGTTTGAACTCAGATGTTTACTAATTCTTATCTATGTAATAGTCTCACAAGCTGTGAGTTCTAGCTAACAAAGTGAAAAAATGGCTCTGTCTCTATCTCTTTACAAGGCCTTTTAAGCACAAATTGTCCAAATAAGAAATGACACCTAGATTATTTTTACTTTTAACCCAATAACCAATCACCCGTGGTCCACAATGCGGATTTTTTTACCCAATTACAAGATACCACCCGGACCCATGAAGAAGAAGGTGAAAAAGGAAGACTTAGCCTACGCCCTAAAACTTCCATCTTGCTTTATACATATTACTATAGTCTAAAACCTTAAACTCTAAGTTTTCCACCATGTGATATTGCACGCTTCTATTCAAACTCCACACCCACAATCCCAGTGCTGTCACTCAATTTTGGAAGCCTTCTCCATGGCCTCAGGTCCAATGCAGTGTTTTCTTGGGGGTCAGTGCCTGTCAGCACAGAAAGGCTGAAATTCTCAGTGCCCAGTGTTCCAACAAACACCCCTCCCCTGAGCAGCCGCAGCACGGGGAGCGCCCTGACCCTGCTGTGTGTGTCCCCCAGAGGCTGAGGGCCCTCTTCCAGTACAAGCCCCAGAACATTGACGAGCTCATGATCAACGCTGGGGACTTGATCTACGTGAACCCAGCGCAGCAGGGCGACGCCAGCGAGGGCTGGGTGATCGGCACCTCGCACCGCACCGGCTGCAGGGGCTTCCTCCCGGAGAACTACACCGAGAAAGCCCACGAGTCTGACACCTGGGTCAGGCACAGGTAACTCGGGCGTTCACGGGCGGTGCTTTCACGCCGAGGAGCCACGGCAGCTCCTCCTCGCTAGGATCTGTGGGCAGAAGGAGAATCCTGAGGGTGTGGGTGGGATGCTGGGACGCCTTCTGAGAGAAAAGAGACAGGACACACGCCTGCAGACACCCAGAGTTCATCAGCTCAGCTGCTCGAGGGATGTGACCCCTGTTTGCTCTTGAAGAACCTGAACACCCTGATGAATTTTGAAAGAGCACATTCTGCCAGGGCAGGCTCAGCCTTCAGCCTGGCTCTCTGCTCTCTTCTTTCTTACTTTTTTTTTTTACAAGGGCTTGTAAAGTTAGCTTGAAAGGAAATCACACGAAGGTTGCTTCACCACCTTGGCACCACCCTTATCTTGTTGATGTGCCCTGCGTCAGAAGGCACCTGTCTGGCTTCCTGCACTTCATTCTGCAGCTGACGTTCTGCAGCACATCTGATGCTACTTGTAGATTAGAGCTGATTTTTCTAAGCTGGGAAGTTTTGGCGCACTTTTTGATGTCTCAGAGAAAGGGAAGGGGCCACTAGGTAGTATTTCCTGTTTGAAGATCCCACTTTCGCAGGGTTACACCCAATATACACCATCAGTTCCTAATATTTTAACCTCATTTTTGTGGGGTGTATTCTAAATGAACAGCAAAGTTATGAGGTGGATGGCAAGTGTGCAAAACGTATTGAATGGAACATGAATCCTGACTTGCTGATCCTGTAAACAACATCATGACTCAAAAGTCTCTTCTATTCGCTTATGTGCCTGTATGTTTGTGTGTGTGTGTTGCTGCTGCTTTTTCTACAGGGAATATGTTTTTGGGACAGCTTCAAGATCCTTCACCAAAACTGAAAAGGAGCCCAATGTAAAGCTGAATGGGGAAGCCCCTAATCTCAGTGTGTCAAGGAGTGCCACCGATGTTCTTTCTCTTCAGGTAATTGTTTTTTTCCATTTCTTATTGATGCCTTAAGTGGTCCCTCCACGTGCTTTGCCACATGCCTTGGCAGATATGCTATTAATTAATGGCATTTAGTAAATTTAGTAGTACCTTCCTTTCCCTCCCTCATATTTTCATGTTTTGTTGTACATTTATACAAATTTATATATGTTATACATTTATACAGAAATAAACCATTTTATTTATTATGTTGTACATTTACATATCCATAAACATACTGCATTGTATAATATCTCATAGGGGTTTTTGTAATGTATATGATGTATATCACACTTGTCTTTCATAAATCTTTCCCTGTTCCTGTCATAATAGCACAACACATGGTTTCTCTGCTCAGGTTTCTCTGAGCACAGCCTCAGTGGGTATGGAGACAAGTCTGACAGGTGAGACACAGGCACAGCCTCCCCTGACTTCCGCATGACTTCAGGCAGAGTAACTGAATCAGAATTAGGATCATGGCTCATGGCTGCTCTCATGTCCAGATTTTATGGACGTCATCCTGGAGGTTTCCATGGCCCCAGATCACTTTTAAATTTTCCATTTTCTTCTTTCTTTTTAGATATGTAGCTCGTGCAGATAAAGCTAGCTGGGGTGGTTAACGGCACTGGTAGGGTCACATTTTTTGCCCAGGTTCAAAATCAACAGGTATCATTTTTTCCTGTGTCCCCCGGTCTTCTGGTAGGAAGAGAAAACAAAATAAGGACTCTGATTTTTTTCCTACAGCACATTTGCACCTGCATTGCCTTTGTGGCTCTGTCAGGATTGCCAAAATTCATTTTCAGCACAGACATGCCTCAGAAACCCCTTCAGCTTGCTGGCCCCACAGCCTCTCCTCCTGCTGTGCTGGGCAATAACCCTGGACTGGTTTGTGCTAACATCAGAGAAACTGAGGGCACCTTGAGGGAACTTCCATCCTGGGGCCTCCAGGACACCATGTATATGACTGTAAGAACTTTCTGAACAAGTCATAGATCCTTCCTCTGGCTCTTGGCCTCTCTTATCCAGGTCAGATCTGTGGCAGAGCTAAGGCTTAGCCTGAGAAATGTGTTTTGCAGATGGGCACATCTCCAGTCTAGAGTTTTCCTGGCCTCTGGGTTCCTCGCAAACAGAAGAGGAAGACCACTAAACCTTGGGTTTATACTCTGATCTTGTGGCAGTTGATGGTGTTTTATGGCAGAAGTGCAAGTATTTAACAGAATGCGTGGATATCAACCTCGTGCCACTGCTTAAGAGCTCCCTTCTCTGTTGCTGAAGATGCAGAGCACTTAACTCAGTGCTGCAGCAGTAACTGTGTTTTAAAGTTTTAAAACCTTTGACCTGTTTCTCCTTATCTTCTCATTTTTATTTAATGTGCATTGTACACTAACCCCAAACTACTTCAAACTTATTTGTAATTCTATGCAATCTAAGTAAAAAAGATGGCCTTGTAGGAGATCTGGGTTCACTGTTGATTTGGCTATACAGTTATGAAAATACAGAAGCAGTATTTTCACTAGGAAAAGAAGGAGAAACTTGGTGTTAGTCCTGGTGTAGAAAAGGGCATTATCAGCTAGATCTTAGCTAATTTTCTGGTTTTCATTTATATCAACCATATGATATAAATTAAAGTTATGATTCCTTCCCACACTGAGATTAAAAGATCTATTACCAGTACTGGCTTTCACCAGCGCTAACACAGAATTAGAACCTGCAGCCCATGAGGGTCAGGGATGTGACTTTTGACAGGACAAGAAGAAGTGGCCTTAAGCCACACCAGGCGAGGTGCAGGCTGGATATCAGGAAGAATTATTCCACTGAAAGGATGGTCAAGCATTGAACTAGAGACTTCCCAGGGAAGTGCCAAGTCACCAAACCTGGAAGTGTACAAGAAACAACTGGATGTGGCACTCAGTGCTACGTTTGAGTTGATAACGTGCTGATCGGTCAAAGGTTGGACTCAATAATCCCGAAGGTCTTTTCCAACCTTAATGATTTTATGATCCGTTTGCCTTTAATGGAGAACCAGTCAGGCTTATCACTGTCCTAAGGACAGGCATCTATTATACTGTCTCTTCTCCAGGGATCCAGGCTTTTCCTGCAGATTATAGATAACATCCTTACGAAACTCCCTTTCCCCATCTGTCTCAGAACGCCGCCCTGCGGAGAGGCGTACTGGTGATGCACCATGGGGAAAGAGTGGATCAGGTCTTCGGCAAATCTTGGCTTCAGCAGTGCCTGACTGCAGATGGTGAGTAAGGTAACAGGAGGATCTTCAAAAACCAGGACCAAACCCAATTAGCCCCAAGTAATCTTTGTGTAAATGTCAACACTGGCACAAAGGAATCATAGCAGTGCAAGTCCGGCACAGCACTGCTTCTGGTGCCTTGGGAAGGCTGACCTGGAATAGAAAGTGGACAGAGCTAGAGAATAAAGTAGGGATTTATTAAAAGGCCTTTAGGATACACCTTGGGCAGGACAAGAGCCTGGCCAGGGCTACACACAAGATGGACCCAAAATGGTCACAAAATGGACAACCAGTCACGAGGTCTTACACTTTTATCAGTTTTAGTCCATTTTCATATTGGGGTTTAATTGTCCAATTACAGCTTCAGATTATGAAACCCCATCCTTCTTTTCTCTCTTCAGTCCACTGTTGTTTATGCTTTTGGCCTGAAAACTTTTAACTGTTGTCCTGGGTCTTCAGCAGGAAAAGGATTTGTTTTGTCTACCTACTCTGTGAAGAGAGATCACTAGCACTTAATATGAGGCTCAGAACTACACCCCTAGGCAGCACAGAATCTGAAATACATGAAAGCTAAAAGTTAAGGCATCACTTCGACCTGCACATAACCAGGTCACAATGTCCTAAAGTCCTTCATGTTTATGCTCACTAAATTCTGCAGATAAACAAAGCTCTTGTGCTGCTGATGGGAGTCTGTCTCACTGGCACATGAACAAATCACAGGAGCACACTCATCACCTCTCATTACGTGAGGTGTGATTGTCAGACCCCTCCACCTCTCTGTGCCTGAGTCAGAACCATGGGCTGTTGATCAGAGTCACGCTGCATCACTAGTCCAACCTGGGGAATCTGTGGTGGAAATGAAATGTCAGCACTGACCTAAATTAAAATCTGGATTTCCTCTCTCTCTCTCAAAGAAAAAAAAAGAAAAAGA
>WBMY01016834.1:135506-149775 GCA_013397315.1 Donacobius atricapilla
GTGAAGAAAACTGACCCAAAACAGGGAAACGTGTCAGGAGGAAGGAAGGGAACACGAAGGTGGGAGTTCACAAGTGAGAGCTTTATGCTGAAAGTCTGCCTTGCTGTGCTGGAGATTCCCCATGTTTAGTACATAGAATTCACACCAGATAAGCAGAGTGGTACCTTATAGCTGCATAATCAATGCATTGGTTTCATTTTGATGAGTCGAAATTACTTTTTTTGGTCATTTTGGCAAAAATGTAAAAGAATGTAGGTAGGGAGGCAATTTTTGTTTCTTGTGAGTCCCACAAAGCCAAATTCTCCTGTTTTCCTGTTCTTTCTCTCCCCTTCCCCATTTGCTCCTCCTGAGCTTGAAGAAGAGGGGCTATTCTGTTGGGACAGATGATTTCCCAAGTCAGTGTTGTGACCTTAAAACGTTACCCCTTTAAGGTAATAGCACTGGCTGTTTTTCATCAGTGAGACACTGACTCTGTCTGTAAAACAAACATAACACAGCTGCTGCCTCCCTTGTGCCACAGCAAAATGTCCTGCCTTGTTTCAGGGAAATACTACAGAGCAGATTTGAACTTCCCCTCCTCCCTGCCGAGGCAGAAAGGCAGCATGCAGCACTTTGAATGTGATCCTCCTTTATCTTGCTGTGGTATTTTCCAGTCAAGGCTTATAGGTAAGGTGGATATTATCCTCCTGCAAATGTAAGGGTTTGGGAAGCAGGCCATCATCATCTATCTGCCAAAGCTCATGCTGGCTTTGCAGCAGAAAAATTTCCTACTAGCACTCACTGCGGCCACAATTCTCCATGGGCAATCACTGCAAGATCTTCTTAAATACGAAAATAGAGAACACAGCTGGTTACTTGTCTTTGAAACTCCCCCCCTCTGCCAGTTCCTGGCAGAGAAAGCCAAAAGTAAGAAGCCAGAACACAACCTGTGCCCTGCTGCTTGTCTGCAAGGGATGAATGTCTGATGCAGTTGTCCCTGAGGGGGCAGTGAGGAGTGAAGGGGCTGGCCAGGGGAAGCAGCTCCATGGTTAGCAGAGTGTGGTCACCTCGCTGCAGGAGGATGGGTGGTGTGGGTTAGGCTGACTCAATTCACTCACCAGATGAAGCTGTTCGTGCTCTCTGAGTAAGATACATGACTGTGACATGCATGTGCTGCTCTGCTGCCATGCTTGTCCCTGATGGCTCAGATACATGGAGACAGCCAAATGCCTAACTGCTGTTTGCAGATTTGGTGTGAATCTTCTGTAATTATCTTTCCAACACTCACTTCAGAATTAATGTTTCCACCAGAATGAGCTTTCTAATGAGCTCAATCAGCAGATAGTGGGGGAAAAAAAAATAGAAAGGGATTTTCAATGTATCCCATGTTGATGAAATTGCAAAGCTCTGAGCTGGTTCTTTTTGCAGAAAGTGTTTTGTAGTCGTTTCTCATCTGTCACACTTTGCTGTTGCCATCCAGGGGAAGCTCTGCTGGACCAGGAGGTAACAGTCAGCTACGTGTACTCGTCCCCTGCCCTGCGCTGCGTGCAGACAGCTCAGCATGTACTGCAGGGTAAGGCAGCAAAACCTGCCAGGAGCTTCTGCCACACTGGAAACATCTTCACCAAACTTCTGTCAAGTCTCTGACATGACCAATTAGGAGGATGTATGACTCTGCGGTTGTTTGTGGTTTTTCTTTAGGCAGGGAAGGCGAAGTGGTTTTGACTAGCTGGTAATGCAGGCAACAACAAACCTGATGTGGTGTGTACAGTCTGTGGGAAATGAGCACATAAACACCAGTCCCTGACAATTAAAATGGAATCTAATGTTATATGAAACAGAGGTGTTTCATATCTGCTTGAATTCAACATTGGTAACTGTTCATCAAATCACCACTGCCACCTCCTCCAGAAAATATTTTGACCCAAATATCAAATGTTTCCAGAGCTTGGAAGGACCTGAATGTGAATCAGGGAAGACTGCTTCCATGCTTTCTTTTGCAAGCCAAACTATTTTAATCCTTCATATTGCAGAACACCTTCCCTTCCCTTTCCTTTCCTTNCTCTCTTCTTTTTTCATTTCCTATTCCTTTCAGCAAGTTCACAGTTCATTACCATGTTTACATCAGAATATATTCATTGCCACTCTTCAGTAACTTCTCTTGAGAATACTCAAAAAATGTTTCTTTTGACACATGAATTCCATTTCTGATACTGGACAATTTGGACAATTTACTGTCCCACTGAGGAACACTGAGAAAAATGCTGTATAAAAATGGTAAAAACATTTCCTGACTGAAGTTTATTCAGCTTGCAAAATTACTGAGGCTTTTTCTTCTAGAAGAGCATCACAGGAGAGGTTAAAAAATTATGATTATGATAATAATGATGATAATAATTTGCAGTCTCTTAGCATTAGTCAGACAAGAATATAATGGTGGATTCCTTTAATCAATTGTTTGACAAAAAGTAATTAATTTTCATTAATGAAAGTACAACAGCAAACAAGGCAGAATACATAGCCTGAATGTAGCACTTTGACATGTACTCTTCTCCTAAGATCTTTTTCTTGGTCTTGCAGGGCTTAAATTAAATCCAAAAGTCAGAATCAGGGTGGAACCAGGACTGTTTGAATGGACCAGGTGGGAAGCAAGCAGAGCAATCCCTAACTTCATGACAGTGGCAGAACTGGTGGAGGCATCTTACAACATAGATACAAGTTACAGGTAATTGCCCTGTGTCTGGCTGATAAAGCTGTGGGGTTTTTCCCTGAGATATCTTGTCCTTTTATGTGTCATAAATCACTACAAACACTGCAAAGATGGGGTGATTCTGATCAAATTCAGACCAAAATGGGATATAAAAATAAGATATGCTGTCACCAGCACACAGGTGCACTCACACAAGTATCTTGTGTGTGGGACCAGCCCTCCTCTGGTCTTGCCTTGACATTATGGGCATTAATGTCAGGTGACAGGTGCTTTGCTTTTACCTTTGATTCATGTGAAAAACACTTCAGAAATGCGAAGAATAACCTGATTTTCAGTGACAAAGAAATGTAACATTATACAGCGTCAGTCAGCCTTTGGCTGAGGGTCTGCAGGGGAGCAGCAAGAGGTTTTGGGGGCAGGCAAGATAAGAGCATTTCACTTAAATTGATGTTTGTGGCATCTTTTTAACTTCCTCAGAGATTAATTCTGTGCTCAGCAAGGACTTTTTGGAGCCCTCATAACTTTGTGGTGTGAGGGTCGATGCCTTTTCTGAGCTCTTGCAAACCACAGCCCAGCAGGAAATGATAAACCTCCAATTCAATCTAGCTCCTCATCTTGTTCACAAACCAGGCTGCTCAGGGTTTGCAGTGCGCAGCCAGATGCAGGAAATTACTCAGCTGTCTCTGGGATTTCCCACGTATTCAAGAAAGGGGGAAAGGAAAAATCTCATCTCTTAATACATTCCTTACAGCCAAGGATGTATGTTTGTTTGAGGCTGCATAAAGTCTCCAAAACCCTTCTTTTTTTGAAGCACAGGTCTTTCTGGTGTGTTTTTCACTAACAGGATGTATTCTCTAGGGGGTTTTTGGTACAAAATCACTCGCCTCAAAAGAAACTCTGCAAATGCACAGCAGTGGGAGGTTCAGAGGGGAATCTCCAAGGCAATGTTAGCTACAGTGTTCAGGCCCTCACAGCTCACTCTGGTACAGGCAAAATCAGGGTGGATGAACTATAGATTTGCACACAGAATGCCAGTTTCTTCCCATCATGTGCAGGGTTAAAAAAAGTCCTTGGGTTCCAGGTGTCATGAATGAGTGTTTGAGATCACTTACAGAATCACTAGCAAAGGCTATCAGTAAAAGACAAATATAATATTAATCATCAGCACAACAAAATTTACTGTCAAGGTTCACTCTACTAATGAGCTCATTGGACAGCAGGGGCTGGTTTTACCATATTCAACCACTGCAAATGTTGTCCATCACCCAACCCCACCAGGTCTCTGAGGCTGCCCTGATTCACAGAAGCGTGAAGGTCTGGCTCTTGCGGTTTTTTTGGGTGCCTGAAAAGCCCTAGTATATAAAAGAAAGAAGAATGCCTGGTCTCAGCAGAAGTACTTAGATTTTTTGGAGTGATGCATTGTGATTATGGTCCCTGGAAACATCTTTTTTTTTACTCTAACAGTGAAAATCTTTACTACCCATTTGACCAGCAATGCAGATAAGCCTTGTTCATTGTAGATTTTTATTGACTTGGTTTATTGAGGAGATTAATGCTGAGGTACCAAATCTTGCAAGCATTCACATCATTAGTGTCTCTCCTTTGTTTGAACTCAGTCAGGATTGGAAGACCCGGGCATCTTTGCAGATCATGTCTAGGCAGTGGTCCTTGCTGGCAGAACTGCTCAGAGCTTTTCTTAGGCATAAATCCTGCTTCAAATAATATCCACTGTAAAGTACAAGTTTTACTGAAGCCTGGTTTTCCCTGCATCTGGTGCTTTATGAGCTATGACGCTTAGCCATGAGATTTAATGGAAATTACTCAAAGGGAAGCAGAGGTAACAGCGTGTCGTCAGCCAAGTCAGTAGATAAACCTTTATCTAAGTGCCTTTTCTCTGGTGTAGTCACTCAGTGGTGTTCCAGTATTCACCTAGATAAACACACATTTGTGTTTTTATTGTCAGGGTTAACTTCCCACTCTCTTCTCTGGTGCCATCAGAAAGTTATGAAGACTATGTCAGCAGAAGTTCTGCAGTTATAAAACAGATCACCACTGCCTGTCCCAGCAAAGGTAAAGGCTTCAGGTCTTTGTATATTCTGTCAGACACTTGCAGTAGCAGGAACTGGCAGAGATTTGCCAACAGAAGCACATATAATGTGAGCTGTTGACACTGCACAGAGCTTAGGGTAGACTCTGCTTGTCCTGGGCTACACTGAAGTAACACATGTGCGATTTGTGGGACAGAAATGAAAAAAGTAAAATAAAACTGAGACAGTAGAGTAGTAAATTGCAAAAGTATATGCTTTTCTTGGGCTTTCTACATCAGGATGTAGCTCAGCAAAAGCTAATACACTTTCCTGGAAAGCTTTTTTCTCTTTCCCTCGCAAATGCCTTCTCTCAGCAGCTGGCACGCTCAACACACCAGGTATTTTCTGCCCACCACAACACTCTCTAGCACATTATCAAAAACGTCAGCAAAGATGAACAGCCCCAAAGCCACTTCATCCCCATCTGCTGACCGGGAAGGTGGCAGTGCAGCATCTCCCTCACCCCTGTTTGCCTTTCCTGGTGTGCCAGGTGTCATCCTCATCGTGGGCCACGGCTCCTCCTTGGCGTCCCTCACCCGAGCGCTCGCAGGGCTCCCCAGCACGGACGGCGGAGACTTTGCCCAGATGGTGCGCAAGGTAAGAGGATTCTATTTCCTCAGGAAGCCTTTGGGTTGCTTCATTATGTTTTTCATGAGGAGACTGCTTCTGCAGCAAGACGTGCGTTACAGCACGCCAACACCGATGACATCAGCCCTCTCATTCCAAAGGCATTCTCACACAGTTTTAGAGAAGCACTGGACGTAAAGAAAAGGATTTTATTACGGGGGCTTTGGATGTGACTGGCAGTTAAGTCTTTGGAGAAGACTGCCATGTAACACTGTGGGCTCAACATTTCTGAGCCTGAATTTTAGCTTGCTGACCATTGCTAGCTCCTTTCCCAAGGGAAAGCTGCCAACAGTTTCCCTTTTCCAAACATCCCTCTCCATTTCTCCAAACAGGTTAAGTAAACAGTGTTCCCTTTGCCATAACCACTGTCCCCAGGTGTTGTTTTCTATGACTTAACCAATGGAGAGCAGTGTCAGTCCCATGGACCAATAATAGACCTTTTTAGCACAGCATGTTCTAAAAGAAACTGCTGGGATTGTAAATAAAGCCTTCTTTCTCTTCTAACAACTATATGGAGTCAATCTATTTCATGTCCTACTGTGACATAACACCTTACAGACAAGAAAACCCTTTGGAAAACCCTCCACTTGGAGCTAGCTCCTTTCTTTCAAAGTTGAAAAAGAAGGCTTTGGGGTCACCTAATTACAGCCTTCCAGTACCTGAAGGGAGCCTTCAAGAAAGATGGAGAGAAACTTTACAAGAGCCTGCAGTTACATGACAAGGGGAAATGGCTTCAAACTGAGAGAGTAGGATTAGATTGGATGCTAGGAAAAAATTCTTTACTGTGGGGGACGGTCAGGCACGGGAACAGGTTTTCCATGTATGAATGTGGAGTGGTGACACAAGTTCAGCTTTCACCCCTCAGGCTTCCAGCCTGGTTTTAGTTCATTTCAGAAGAGACAGAATATCAGGGCCTGATCTTTTCTGTAGCAAAGCCCCCCCTTCATATCAAAGCAATGACCTTGCTGGTAACTTCCTTCCCAGATCCCTTCTCTGGGAATGTGTTTCTGCGAAGAACAGAAAGAGGAGAACAAATGGCAGATGGTCAACCCACCAGTGAAGACATTAACTCACGGAGCAAACGCAGCATTTAACTGGAGAAATACCATCCTGGAAGATTAAAAGGTCATCTCTGCCTTTGTAGTTGTCAAAAAGAAGCCAAAGGCAGGCTTATGGTTCAACACAGTCCAGTGATTCATCCAGAAGACACACAGAGGGTGGGAAATGCCCTGTCTGAGTTGTCAAAGCACAGAAAAACACTTTGGAGTTTGGTGCCTGGATTTTGTTTTTATTTTGATGACTGAGAAGAATGAACTTACGAAGTAGTGTTCAAGTGAAAAATAACACTTGTGGTGGTGAGGAAAGTACCTTTTAACCCTTCCTGAGAGAACAAACATGTAATAAAAATGGATATAACTACCTGATTATAAATTCCACTCCAAGAGGTACTGAAGTAAACAATGTTGTGATTTTAAGACTGAACTATGCCCAGCAAGAGTTCCCCCTTTTTTTCCTTTTTTTGTCACTTGGATATTTTCAGACAACAGAAAACCTGGGACTGAAAAAAAGTCAACTCCTACCCGAAGAGGGGACCAGCTCTAGCTAAAGCCACTGTGCTTCCTGTTCACTCCATCAGTTCTGTGAGAGCAAATACCACACTGACTCTTTATTTACCTCTTCTCAAAGGGAGTCCATTTTCTATCACACCAGCTCCTCATCCAGCAATTCTCAAGCGATGCATATTGCAAAAGGGTCCAAATTATTCCTTTTTGAAGGGAAATGAACTGATTGCTTTACTGTTTCTGGGACAAAGAAAGACGCCCTGTGTAACTGTACCAGTGACAAAACTGAACCCTTCCCAAGGTGGCACTTGCAGCACAACAGCTTTGCCTTGTGATGGTTTGTGCTGAATTTATCAATGGTCACCCACCTTCCCATTGTCACCTGAAAGGTTTCTGCAGCTCTTCTCTAGGTGATGTGTTTAATTAAGGGAATGTAGCCCTGAAATTTTATGTACAAACAGGAACATGCCTTTCCACTGTCTGTTTTTCTCCTGCTTTTCCCTTCTGGTTATCAGATAACTGCCTTCAGGAAAGTACAGTGAAAGGAAAAAAATGAAAATATTTCTCTCAGAGCCTGACTAAAATTGTTTTCATTTTCACTCCTCACTACCTGCTCCTGTGCGACATCTCCCTGCATGCCATTAGCCATCGGGGCACACAGAGAAGCCCATCCAAAATTCCAGCGTTGGGGCTGAGAAGTGTCTGACAGGTACCTTTATCTGTGGGTGTAGAGATTTTGTTATCTCAGCTGTGCAGCTGCAATGATTCATTCTGACTTTCCAGCTCTGGTTGGGTTGCTAGAGCTCTCAGTTTTCTGACAGTGCTGCAATTTTACAATGAAAGTCAAATATCCCAGGGCCAAGACAAAAGCTCTTTAACAAGCAAAGGCACAGGACTCGAGCTCAGGAGACGGGTGGCTACAGCTGCAGCCCCAGAAAAAGATAAAAACACCAAATGTCACCACAACCTTTTCTTAATCAGGGGAAGCAGGATGCCACTGCAGTGCTGAGAGGACTGTGGCTTGGCTACTTCTCCACATCTCAGCCCAGCACACACTTCAGCCAAGAGAGGCAGGAGTGGTGAGGGATGATTTTGCTCAGCCCTGAAGACGGTGGCCAGGCTCCTCTGTGGTCAGCAGGGAGGGCAGTGACTCACAGGTCTGGCAGAGAAAGGGCTGTATGATACACCAAAATCAGCAAAGCCACTTAAAAGACTGGTCATTTTTAATGTATGAATGACATTAAATTTCATCACAAATTTTCTTCTACCTTTCTAGAGATAACATGGGATTTTTCCCATAATGTTCTTATACATTAATCCTAGATTGGGCGGCAAACACCAGTTTGGTTTAAGAATCTGTGTCTTCCTTTAAAATAACAAAATAAAATACCAAGCGAGATCTCTCCCTTCACCCAATGGCATCAAATGTATTGTCAGGGTGGGTCAGTTGTGAAAAATAACCTGTAAGAACAGCATCATCTCCTTTCTTTAACAGCATCATCTCCTTTCTTTAACAACTTTCCTGTGCTGCTGTTACTGTGTATAACATAACAATGAAATACTTATTTTTGCTTTTCAGTCCTTCTAGTCTGCAGAAATAATGTTGCTGAAAGCCACCTAATGGCACTCTAATCCTGTTATTGTCCATCCAGCTCCTATCCTTAATGAGTGTGTGCAGCTCCCTAGAGGCAGGTGACGGGGGGGAGAAGGACATGGCTAGGGGAAATGTCTGTCTGTCTCTTACAGAGGATGGATTTTACTGCTCCACCCAATCTTGGCATCTAATCAGATGCCCACAGTGCATGGACAACACTATTGACAAGCTCAATATACTTAACAGGCAGATTCCTAAAACACTGGGACGAAAATCCCACTGTGCTTTTCTTTTATTCTCAATACAGATGCACACAAATGAATTTTACTTCAGTGAAAGCAATGAACTAAGCTTCAGAGCATGTTGAAAAAAGGGTTTGGGAACTTAAGTTTTCTTTTGTGGTGGTTTCTAATCCAGACACCGCAGTGCTAAGCAGGTGAGGACAAATGCTTAGTCACAAAATACTGTATTAAAGTTATAAAGACTTCTCCGTGTCTGCTGTTTGAGTCAATTGAACAGAAAGAACATAAATAGAAGGAACAGACAGCACAGTCAGGAACCCATTGAAACTATCTCAGTCTTAATAATGGAAGGGCAAGGAGAAGCTCTTCTTTCTATTCCAAGGACCCTGCTTTTGCCTTTCCTGGGACCTCATGAGCACAGATTCAAATCTAAACACTTATTAAGCTGAAATGATGTCTTTAACATACAAGGTTTCTTGGGTGTACAATCTGGTGCTTGGGAGAGAGAGAGAATTCCTAATGTGGTGTGTACACAGCATGAGACTAATCCCTAAACACAGGTGAAATTGAGAAAATGTCCTTGGAATCTTGCAAGTTATTCTTGTGGTAAACAAAAGAAAGAGGAAACTCTTTTCCAGTTTCTTGGTGTTTGTTTGGGGTTTTTGTTTGTTTGGAGTTGTTTGTTTGTTTGTTTGTTTTTAATGCAACTTCCAAAATTAGCTGTTGCTTTACTCCATTGCAGTTTTATTTCACTGGATCCATTTCATCACAAAGCTATGTACTTCAATAGGTGCTTCTAGTACTGCCCTGAGAATCTGAATGTTTTCTTTGTATCTTAAAATATGAGAACATAAAGTCTTTTGATGAAGGCCTGTAGTGAAGCTAATCTGTGGTGACCCCTTGTGGGAAAACAATCTCAGATTTATATGGATAAATAAGGTCTGGTGTGATTGAGGGATGAGGAGGAAGAGCAGCAATTTTTTAAACAATAATGCTTCTTCCACACCCTTTGAAAGGATATTTTTATCAAAAATTATATTGTTTAGGACTACTTTTAAGCAGAGAAGCTTGGAAGACACTTGAGACAAATTCTTCTGAAAAGTGAGACAAAACATGCTAAGAATGTTCTGATCCTTATTTTTCTAAAGCTTTTTTCCTTGTGCCAGCATTAATACTGGTGCAAGTAATATGCACAGTTCTGCAGACTCAGAGAAGTAGATATTTCTATTTTTTGCACAATTTTAAGTCACAGGTGAGGAATAAAACAGTTGAGTGGATTTTTTTTTTTATTTCAACAACAAAAACACTGGGGGTCTCCAAAAGAAACAAGTCCTGTACTCAGGAGCAACCTACAACACATTAGAGATTTCTGGATATTCTCAGTTTTCCTCGATTGTACTCCAGGCAGGAGGCTTTTTATTTTTTTCAGGAATACCACTGGAGGTCACTCATGTACTAACAAACAGTGCTGCAGGGGAAAAAAATTAAACTATCCAAGAATGAACTCAGCTTGACTTGAAGATGACATTAAAATGGAAGCAAGTTTGGAATTCCGTTGTGCAGATATTACTCAAATTTACAGTAGACTATAATAAAAATAGCAAGTAAACTAATTATCTTCATTTTCTTATAAAAATACTAAACACTGCCGCCCCCCTCTGCCAACATTAGCAGACAAGTTAGCTTTGCTCTAGCTCCAGTAATAATGGAAATGCAGCACAGCTCTTCATCCAAAAAGCAAAAATAGAAAAAGAGAACTCATCTAAAAATGCTCAGAGGGTGACATCAGTGTGACAAGAAATTGCAAAAAAAATGTAAGATAGGAGAGAAAATATTGCATGAGAATTTTCTCACTATGATATTTCTGATAACAGAAAAAATTGCAAGAAAGAAGTAATAAACTCTATTTATTTCATATGGTTGTTTTGCCTATCTCCACCTTCTCTTATTCCATTTTTATCACTAACTTTGAAACCTTCAGATACATTTTTGCTGGAATTCTGAGTTGTAGAGAAATGGAAATAGTTAAAATGTTTTTCCTCTTTCTGCTAGACTAAAAATTTAAGATTCATTTCTTGCTCTGAGGTGAAGAACTAGGAAATGTAAATCTGTTTCAGCAATATCAGTACAATGGCTCATCCCAAATGGGCCCAACTTGGTTGTTTTACTTCAAAAGCAAGTAAAGCAAGTTGCTACTGGCTGGCAACTCTCTGCCCCAGGCTCCAGAGCCATTAATATTCATATCAAAATTCCCAAAATTATGACAGAGCCAATTAAAACCAGACAGATATATGTAATAATTAAGATATTGCTTACAAATTATCAGTGGAAAAAGTTACAGAGCAGCTTTATTCACCTGCAGAGAGAAAATGATCTGTCAGTGGCATTTGGTGCTTGTACAACATTTTGCACAGCTCTGCCTTGCTCTGTACTTTCAATTTAGTATTTATGCCTTTCCATTTAATTCTGGAAGCTTCTAGGAGGGTTCTGCAGCTGCTGTGTCCCACCAGCCGCTTCCTGATGGACAGGTTTTTGATTTCAAGCTATAGCTGCATGTTAAGTAATGATCCGCCTGCTGATAGGGACCGCTGGACTGGGATTGTCTGTGCTGTAAGGATGCTTCTTCCCCTGGGACATGGGAGCAGAGGAAGCAGAGCTTTTGGTATTTTGTGTGAGTGCTGGGGAATGGCAGAAACTCTCCTCCAAGCAGTGGCAATGGTGCAACACCACGGCTGATGAACCACTGGGCCTGACCTCCAGCACCCCGGAGAAATTTTCCCTTGGCACCACGCTGGCAGCAGCCTAGACAGGGTTTGGGCAGGGGGATGTTGTGTCCAAGCCTCTCCCAGGGCTGGGGGCAATGGGCTCCTTCCCTGGGGGAGGTGTGGTGGTCCAGGTGCTGCGGAAAGAGATGCGCACACTACTCCCTTTTATGGAGGGAAAATGGGATATCAGCTGGAACTTCACAGAGGTGAGCCTGAACCCGAGGTGGAGGGATGTCAGGCGTTGTGCTGGGTGGAGCAGTGGAGGACACCCCTGAGGGAAGTTGCTGAAGTTCATGATTTCTGACAGTAGCAGAAATGGTCCTTGTCCCTGCTCAGACCTAATTGTATGGCATGTCAGTGTGCAGAGCTGTGTGTGAGTGTGCAGGACACTGCTGGGGGCTCTGGATATTCTGGAGATGCAGGAATTTCCAGAGCTGCTGTTGGCGACGGCACCAGAGAGCCCCTGGGGAAGGACTGAAGGACAAACAAATGAAGCAGCATCACAGGCTTCATAAGCAAAATTTTAATTAACCCCCTAACAGTCAGCATTTCAGTTTGCACATCTGACAGCTTTACAACAAAGACTGGAAAATTGCATCGAACTGCAGATATTTACATGGCAATTGCTCCAGTCAGGAGTTTAGGTTTTTGGGTTGTTTCAAAAAGTCAGTGACCTTGTACAGAAAGCAGGAAATGTGAAGGTGCTCCTGTCCTAGAAGATTCAGCTGTTCCATGTAATCACAGCCAGTAGATGGATGTTGTGTTCATATCAGCAGTTAAGAGCTGCCCTCAACAGAGATAGTAGAGGTTCTAATATATAAAATCGTCTATCCCAGGACTGGGTGGGAGGATGGCAGGAACAGAAAGGGATAAAGCTGTGTTGTGTTCTGTGGTGCTGCCTGTCAGGATGATAGAAATAAAAGCAGCCACAGGACCATGTGCCCACTCCATAGCTGAGCTGGGTCCATGTCTGGTTGTGAAGAAGAAAGCCCACCTAGTTTCTCAGTTGGGATTTTTATCTGTAGTAAATCTGACATCCTGAGCCTTTAAACTAATGGATGTTCTAAAGATGATGAAGAGAAAGTAAAATATATAACATCTCCCATATGCCAATTCAGCATGGAATGTTGCATCAAAATTACTTTATCCAGAAGTGACATTTCTTTACCTGTAGTGACCATACTTCTGGACACCTGTTAGAGAATATTGTGCATTATCATTGTGGGAGGCTGCTCTTGGCCACCCCTCCAGGACAATGACATCAACAAATGATTCTTTAGGGAACCCAGGGACACCTCCAAACCAGCCGCCTGTGACCCCGTGAGGGAATACAACTTGCCAGGTGTGCCCTGGGAACAGCACACAGCTGGTCCAAGCAGCCCCAGGAGATTCCCCAAACACCTGGATGAAAACTTCTGGGTGCAGGGGCCCGGGGAGCCGGCTCGGAGAGGTGCCCTCTGTGTTTGGTGCTTGTTCCCAGAGAGGCTCTCGGGGCTGACGTGGGATTGTCTTGGCCACAGCGACCGCGCAGCCGCCGGGTTTCAGATCTCTGCTGCTCTGCCCGCGCCCGTCTGGCTCCCGAGATGGGCCAGGCACAGGAGAGCGGGGCTGGAAAAGCAGCATCTTCTATCAGCGTGTCCATGGCAAAGCTGCTGTCCCAAAAGGGATTCTTTCACCCCGTGTGCAAGAAGCCAATCCCCACACAGAGCTGAGGTGTTTCCTTTATTTACAGTTCTGCACAGAAGGAGGTGCTGGGTGGCAAATCCGCAAAGCCAGCACAGTGACTATCAACACTTTTCTCTATTTATACATTTTAGCAAACAAAGGCATTCATGTTCATTGGCTACCAGTTATATGGCTTATTAAATTCATAGATCATTTATTTTAAAATTATTTTCATATTTTATAGTATCATATCTAAATAGTTAGGTGTTACATTTATATTTAACTAATGTTCTATATCATATATTACATATATATTATCTTACAATATTCAAAATATATTATTTCTCATTATTTATTATATATAGACATTATAAACATTACACAATATTTATATTTGTGCTTTATAATAGTATTTTGCTTCATATGTATTTAATAGTAGTGTAATTTTATCTTATTATTGAATAATATTAATTTGCAATAACTTAGTAGTTAATATTAGTATCTTGGCATTAATATCTCAATACTGATATTTTTCTTCTATTGGTTTACAGATTCCCTTGCTTCTTACGTTAACCAGTCTTTGTGCTCAGTCTGTCTCTTCTTTTTTCTCGCTGGGTTTCTGGGGTCACTGGGCCAGGNTATAGTATCATATCTAAATAGTTAGGTGTTACATTTATATTTAACTAATGTTCTATATCATATATTACATATATATTATCTTACAATATTCAAAATATATTATTTCTCATTATTTATTATATATAGACATTATAAACATTACACAATATTTATATTTGTGCTTTATAATAGTATTTTGCTTCATATGTATTTAATAGTAGTGTAATTTTATCTTATTATTGAATAATATTAATTTGCAATAACTTAGTAGTTAATATTAGTATCTTGGCATTAATATCTCAATACTGATATTTTTCTTCTATTGGTTTACAGATTCCCTTGCTTCTTACGTTAACCAGTCTTTGTGCTCAGTCTGTCTCTTCTTTTTTCTCGCTGGGTTTCTGGGGTCACTGGGCCAGG
>WBMY01016835.1:24173-75037 GCA_013397315.1 Donacobius atricapilla
GGGCGGCCCCGCCGCGGCGGGAGCGGGAGCGGGAACGGGGGCGGTGCCGGCTCCGGGCATCCCCCGCACCACCGCCACCCCAGCGCCTCCCCCAGACCGGCACCGGCATCCCGGGGTGGGTTTGTTTTTTATAAGGGGAGGACATCGTCCCGCGGCGCCGAGACCGGAGCCGGGGGTTGAGCACCCCCCCGGTGCCCTCCCGGCGCCCGGGCAGCGCCGTCCTGGAGTGAAGCGGCGGGTCCGGCGCGGGTGTGCGGGGTCAGCCCTCCACCCGGGGCGCACACGGGCAAATCCCGGCTGGGGATGCCGGGGCGCGGAGCAGAGAGGATGGGGACGGTACCGGTACCGTGGCGGGTCCCCCGGGGCCAGCCCGAGGGGGCTGAGCCCGTACAAACTGCTGGCAGCCGCACACCGGTTTGTAAGTTTTTTTTTTTTAATAAAACAATCGGAGTCTGTATCAAAAATTTAGTAAAAAATTAGATTTGAGAGTTCACCGATTTTTTTTTAAACTATTAACTATTCCTGGCGCGCTTTTTTCTTTTATTTTTCTTTTTATTTTTTTTTTAATTTTTTTTTTAACTTTTTAATCTTTTCCAACAGTGTCCAGGCTGGAGTGCCGGCGTGAGGCCAGCGAGGCCATTCCTGCACAGTCCCAAGGAGCAGCGGGGACAGAGAACACACCCTACTCTCATCAAAACACCCCACAGGGAGGGGCTTTTGCTTCAAATCGACCGCCCCCAACCCTGGCGCTCGTTGGGAAGCAGAGAAGTCGTTGTGGCACGGGGCTCAGCTCATCCTTCCGTGAGCATGCCCCGACACAGCGATGCACCCGCTGCTCAGCCGTGGGCACCCCAGGCCAGGCTGACCCAACTCATGACTATTTTATGATGCGTGAGAAATATAGGATTTCTTTGATTAAAAATAAAATAAAATGATAAAATAATCAAACCCTGAACCAAGAAGCTGATCCACCCCGAGAGGAGGAGGAGGAGGCTGGCTGGCCCCGCTGACCAGCTCGTGGAGCTCGCCTGCAGCACAGCACTGCCCTCCCCCTCCCCAAAATCTACACATCCCAGTTTAGGTAAACAGCAGATTAAATGTAAAAACTTAAACCATCGACTTCAGAAAGTCCCTTGAATTTAATTATTTTTAGGCTACCTTTCATGTTACGTCCTGTAGCTAGACACACGTGAATAGAAAAAACAGTACAGTTAGTGTTAAAGGCAAACAGCGGAGACCCAGAGTGCTACCCCAGTGCTGCCTGCTCCTCCCGACCCGGCCCGACCCGTCCCGACAGCCGGGCCTGCCCACCGCCCCGGCCCCGGCCAAAGCCCAGCCGCCGGGAAGGCATCTTTGAGCCGAGATTTTTTTTCTATGAATAAAACAAAACCAAAGCTTGTTAGGCAAAAATAAAACAAGTGTCCCCCCGAGTCCTGCGAGCGCTCCGGTGCGGCAGGCGCAGCCGGGGAGAGCCTGCTGAGGAGCGGGCTGGGGTCTCGTGTTCCCGGCTGGCGAGGGGGCTGCCGGCCCACAGGCAGCACCGGTGTGGAGCTGGAGGCCCCTTCTCCCCCGAGAGCCTCCCGTTTTGTTAAGGGGGGACGTAGGGTGGTGGAGACCTGTAAGGGGTCATGTTCTTCGGGCGGGAGCCTTTCCCCTCCATGGGTGCAGTGAAGGGGGGGGGAGGCTGGTAGGGCGGCGCGTTGGGGTCCTCGTCCCGCAGCGGAGTGTACTCCCCGATGGTGTCCTGGTTGAGCGGCGTGGTCTCCGGCATGCTCTGGTTGGGGTACTCTGGAGGGGGCAGAGGGGCTTTCTCCTCCTGGAGGATGAGGGGCATGCTGGAGGATGGTGGGGGCTTGGAGTCATCCAGCTCATCGGCGAAAATGATGGGCACGCCTTTCTTTATGAAGGTGGCCTGGTCTTCGATGGTCAGCTTGCCTTTCCTCTTCTTGCGGTAGCAGATCATGGCAATGATGCCAGCCACGAGGAGGATGGCAGCCACCACCACGGCAGGGATGACGGTGTGCAGGTACACATCGTCCTCACTGCTCTTCTCGGGGTCTTTGCCTGCTGCCACCGTTGGCGTCGCCTCCGAGATCACCCTGCTGTCCTTGGTCACGGGGACAAACTGGATGTGCCTGCAACTGCCAGAACCAACCACAGACACATTCAGAGGCTTGAACTCAGGCTGCAGGACATTGGAGAAAGCTGGGCTCGGCCTGCCAGAGTCATCTGCAATTTTTTTGCTCAAAGTCCGGATCTGCTCCCGAGGGCAAGGCTCCAGGGGCAGTGTGTTGTTGGTCCACTCCACTACAATGGAGCCTTTGGCGATGTCCTGCACTGTTATTGTGCTGCTGTTCCTGTCACCGAATGCCAGAGCCAGCTTCTTCACCAGCATGATCTTCTTATGGATGTCATTAACCACTGCATTATGGTCCCCTTCCAGCCTGGCCTTGAACTTCACTGGAGACTTGTCCCCATGTGGGCGTTTGTGGACATGGATTTCAAAAGCATCCACGGCAAAAAGCCCGCCCTTGTCGGTGGCATACATGAAGTACTCGTGCTTCCCGATGTGGTTGTGGTCTGGCATGCCATACATGAGCTGGCTGGTGCTGTTGAACTGCACCCACGAATTCTCCTTGATCATCTGCTGCTCCTTCAGCTTCAAGGTCAGCTGCAGCTTGTCGGTGGTGGTGTCCTCCTTGTCGTAGAAGGTATCCGACGGTATCTTAACCTCAAAGTAGGTGCCCTCCCACGCGTCGACCCTGTCGATGTGGTTTGTCAGCTTGGGTGGCTCATTGGGCTCCCAGGGCCGGGGCAGCCCGCTGGCTGTGGTGCGCACGCGGGACGGCGGAGAGGCCGTTGTCAGTTTGGAGATGGGGGATCTGGTTGTGCTGGGAGGCTTTGTGGGACGAGGCGTTTTGGGCCTTCGAGTAGGCCTTCGGGTTATTGCCGTGGAGGAATCTGTCGTGGACGGTGTGGCTGGCTTCAGGGTGGAGACTCTCGGTTTCTTGGTGGTAGTTGAGGGCGGTGTGATCATTGCTGTGGGCTCTACGTACCCAGGCATGGTAGGGCGGATTGGCACAGAGGCTGTGCCCGTGCCTTCTGTTACCCTGGTTGGCTGGATCGGTCCCAGCGTGGGCGTCTGGACAATGGGCCCTCTGGTTCTGATGGTGACTGTTGGCTTTCTCGGCAGTGGGATGGGCTCCCGGACAGGGGGTGCCGTTGTCTCTGTGGGAGGTGCGATGGCAGGCGATGTTGGGGTGGGGACAATCCTGGTGGGTGGCTCTTGTGTGGCAGTGGTGGGCGGCCCGATGGCAGTCAAAGGCGTAGGGGTGGCGTTGATCTGCCGCCGCATCCTCTTTGGGAGGTGAGGTTTCTTGTTAGCAATGTGCCAGCCAACAACAGGGTAGCCAAGGCGGGCAGACATGGTTCCTTCCTTAGCTGGAGCCTCCACCTTGCTGATGTTGGGGACACTGTTTTGGCTCAGGGAGCATCCCAGTTTCCATGAGAGTAAGGCCCCGTTTTCCACCACCTTCTTTGCATTTCCTGGTCCAGCCATGAAGGCCGACATGTCAAAGAGTCTGTTATTTACAACAGGAACCAACTTCATGTTGCTAAGTTCCACCTCTGAAAAGCTTCTCATTCTGTTTAAGAGTTCAATCCTCTGCTTTGGTGTCATTTTTGTTAAGTCGGCATCCAAAATGACAGTCAGGATAGTGACTGGCTCTTCCGAGCCACACACGAAGGGCGCTGTGTCACTCGTGTCTTGGACAGCCACTCGCACCGACTGAGGCTCGTTGTGGTCTTCTTGGTGGACCTCAACGGAGAAGACGTTTGTGGTCTGCGGGACATAGCTCCCATTTGGGAAAGGCTGCAGAGTGGTCACCGAGATGTAGTGGACACCCTTGTCCGTGTCAAGGGGCAGCCCTTCCAGGGAGCTGCTCTCTGCGTTCCAGTGCAACCAAGAAGGCAAGGAGTCCTTCCCAGCTTCGGAGATCTACCAAACAAACAAATAAAAAAAAAAAAAGGCAAGCTTTTAGAAGTACAACATTAGGATGGGTTCTATCAGCAGTAGTGCTTAATTTCAAGGATTAAAGAAAAAAATCTGAAGTGTAACAACTGGGGAACATCTTGGCCAGAGCACAGCAGCCTTTGCCTCCTCCTCCATGTGTTGGCAAGGACGAGCTCTGCAGGGTGCATTGGACCCAAAGGGCTTAAGGAGCCACAAGAGGTCATAAAGTCCCACAAGGCCCCCTTGCCTCCAAGTGCTCCAACACTTGCTGTGCAACTGCCAAGCACAAGTGGTTCATTTTCTCTGAGGGCAGACGATGAGTTTACGTCATGGGGACAGTGAGAAAGCTGAGGGCGATGTTATGCTGCACAGCAGAGCTGATCCAACAACTGCCCTCTTCCCACTCCTTCCTCTCCCAGCTTGGCCATCTTGCTCCTTTCCTTACCCCATCACACCCTGCCCATCCTACACACATCAAGCCCATTGCTCCAGCAGCTCAGCAGAACATGTATTTTCTCCACTTACTTTCAGTTTGTCCCACTGTCCCCAGAGCCAGGATGACCCAGAGGGGCCAGAAGCTGGCCAGCTATGGTTCTGAGTCCCTGGCCTGGCTGGAGCACACCAGCTCTCAAGAAGCACCAGGAAATCCTGAGAGCTACATGGTGTTGTCCTGCTCTGCTAGAAGAACAGCAGCCAAGGATAGTGGAAGGGAGCAGACCCCATGTAATGGCCAGTGTGGGCAGGCAGGGATGTGACACATGGGCTGGGGAATTGCTGGACATGACACAGGACAGCACATCAGTCTGGCTTCATCCCCAGGCTGGCTAAAAATGAAGGATCTCACTTTCACATAACTTGCTGCTGCAAGGGAAGCCTTTGTCTCAGAGCACAGGCGCCTCAGGATTCCAATACACTCTTCACTACCTCTTTCAGCCTGTGGGACTCTTGTCTCCTCCCCTGGGTTGTAGCTGAGAGTGGGAGCAAACCCCCAAGCCCCGCCCCCGTTCCCGGCAGCTGTCATCCGTCTGTTCTACAGCAGTTTGCGGATCACGCGAAACAGCGGAACCACTTGGGCTGTGCCGTGGAAGGGGTGAGGCTGCCAGCTCGGTGGGCTGTGACATTTCCCGGGGCTGTAGGTACTCCAGAGTGAGTAACCTGAGCTTCATCACCTCCCAGGCCCGGAGGCGTTTGGCGAGTGCTCTGGCGGGGCTTTCCAGAGCTCCACGAGACATCTCCCCCTAACACTCAGAGCAAACAGGATGCTTCGGGGCTCATGGAGATGCATTTAGCAGCCACTGCAGTCCAAATACAGAGCCAGGCTCTAGCTCTCCTCCTGAAAGGGTGCTTTGGTTCTCTGCAGTTCTGTAAAGCTTATACATATTTCATAATTTACCCAAATGCAAAGCTGGGAGAGGAGCTTCGCAAGGAAACCTGCCTGGCAGGAGCATTCCTGCATCCAGTAGCAGGTGCAGAGCTGGGGCTGGATTAGCCAAGACTGCAGGTCCTGCTGGGGAAAGCCCCTGGATGGACAAGGAAGGATGCCTGGGGCTGCAGGGCTGGGCACACTGTGAGTCCTGGGTGCCACTCCCACTCCCTGGCTGCGGGCAGGATTCAGGCAGCACCCTGGGGCTCACCCCCGCACTGTTGGTTTCCACACACTGAAGGATCTGGATGCATAGCTCTGCCAAGACCCAAAAGTCGTTTGACAAGAGCAGCACATAAAAACTTTTGTGCAAGAGCTGCAGAGGGTTTCAGCCACGATCACACAGGCAACACCCTTGTTCCTCTCCTCTGTGAAGGACCAGCTCCACTTTCAGCCAGCCTGGACAAGCTGGAGAGCACATCACAGCCATATGCTGGGTACAGCTTATGGAGCAGAGTTTAAAGCTCTCAGCTTTAGTTAAACTCCTCACCAGTCATATTTCAGAGCAGAGAATTCAGATTCCTGCTTACAACAGCTGGAGGAAGCTGTCCCAAGGGCCCTATACCTCAATATATGCCACCATGCACCAACATGTGAGCATCCTTCCCCTGGGCCTTGCTGTCTACCCACGTGTCTGGCAGAGGAGAGGACAGGGCAGGGCTGTGGCTGCATTCACTCCTCCACTGCAAGAACAGGAGCTGCTTTTAGCCCAGACATCCCAAAGGAAAGGCAGCCCTTCACCTGAGCTGGGCACAAGGAGCCAAGCCTCGTTCCTGCAGGAACAAAGGAACAAATTGTTGTTCCTTAGCATTTCTTCTGTGAAGAGAAAACAAAGGTAGGGTCTGCTCCTGCCCAGCCAGAAGCACTGACCTGCCCTTGTCTTCCTTTAAAAAAGTGTAATTTCATCACTCTCTCTAAAAACTGAGACGTCAGGACACAGCCCAGCGCAATAAAGCACTTAAAGTAGCATTTACAGGAGCTGGATGGTTCCACTCTTTATCCTCTTGTGCCAAAATTAGGCACTAACCTGCCCACTATGGAGAATGGAGGGCTGGGCTGGGCACACATAAGGAACAGAAACATAGGGAGCCAGGACAAAGACTCAGCATTATTGAGGCTTACACAACCAAGAAGAATAAAAACTTTAATAGTGAGTGGTTAAATTCACTCTGAATGTGTAATTTTAGGCTACATTTGGAACGAATCTTCCCCTTCTGTGCACACAGCCCTTAATTACAGGATCACACACTCCACACAGCTTTCCTGAGAGTTGGGGTTTTCTGATGCTGCGTCCTCCCTGGACACTGGCATGACTTGAGGAGGACACCTACAAGCAGCAGTACTTTACCCACTCTCATGTCACAAGGTGATTCTTTCTTCAGTCATGTCTGCTCCCACTTTTGACAGCCAAACTCACTTCAGAAAGGTGGCTGACCCCACACGCAGAAGTGACGGCGAGGGAGGCACAGGCCAGTCTGAATATTCCTGCTTGGAAAACCATTTTTAACCTACAGTTTACATGTAGCACCCATGCTAGAAAAGGAAACTGCAGCTGGACAGATTCACACCAAAAACTAGGCTCTCCTGAAAAACAAAAACAGGCCAAGCAATCACTGACTAGGATGACTTATTCTAGCAGGGATGTGACAGTTGCAAAACATTTATAAACCCACTTAAACTTGATTTAAAATGAGCTGAGCTGGTTCAGCTGTATTCAGCCTGCAAGGAAATGTGGACTGTTTCTGAAGGCTCGGCAAGAGATGATTAAGAAAATCAAATTTATGTGGATTACTTCCATGAAGCCTGTGCCTCTCCTCAAGAGAAATCTTTGAGAAGATGAAAAGTCACAAGCATTGGATGTCTCTGCACTGGTTCAAACACAAGTGACTTGAAAGAAGAAATCACCCATGTTCACGTGACAAAGGAAGAGCCCAGAAATATTAGGCAAATAAAGCTGTTATCATGATGGATAAAAATACTTGCCCCTACATAAACGCTGACCAGCAGAGCCCTTGGCGTGGGTCTGTCCTGTCCATCGTCACTGCTATGTTGGTAGTGGTGCAAAACTGGGAGGAGGGAGACCTGGACTCTGTTCTAGCAATGTTTCCTTCAGATATTGCTTCAAAGGGTATTTGTTGAGGCTACACGTAGTTAATGATTTGGGATCTCTAGTTTTCATGTTAAAAGTTTCCCAATTTTCTATGTATGCAGTAAATATCAGCCTTAAGCCCTGCCATTTCCCTCAAGGGGTCTGGTTTCAAATGAACTCTTCTGTTGCCCAAGTTTGAAAAAAAAGGCTATCTTTGTTTTCCCATTATTTGAGATAATTGTAAATGAACGCTTATCGGCTAAAGGTTACACAAGCCTGGCAGTGTATTGAAAACCATTAAAAAATAAGTCATGATTGTGATTTAAAATACATACAGTGAGTGGTCTGGCTGGTTTTGAAGACCTTGTTCACAAAATCCTTTCAGATAGACATGGCCTGTTATTTTTAGGCCAGCCAAGAGCAGTCAGCTCATGAAAGAAGATAGCTCAGTTTGACTTGTTTTTTTAAACTTGGATCTGAAAGCCCTGTAGCCAACAAGACAGAGATAAGCAAAGGAACAGTGAGCAAAACTTCTGCCTGGAGGGAATTCAGGCAAAAACTGCATTCTTGCCTACAAGAGTGCCCTTTACACCTCCAGGTATTTAGTCCTCCTCCTCCTGATTAATCTCTCAAAAAGGAGGCAGCAAACCTTTTGCTGCAAGACACGTACCATTGGATCCTGCCACAGGTCTCCACTATGGCACACCACTATGAAGTCTTCCCAGTCCTGGAAGTATCTGATGGGATCTCCCATGTCTGTGCTGACAGACCTTTGCATGGGCAGCAGCAGCTGAGAGTTGGCTCCTTTCAAACCAGTCCTAAAACCTCCCTGACTGCTTTTGGGCAGAGTCAGTGTGGACAGTCCTGCAGCTCTGCCAAATCTCCCACTGCCCCTTCCCCTCCCTATGTCCAGCAGCTGCTGAGAGACAGACCCTGTGCCAGGTTTTGATCTGGGGTGTAATTACTGATGACAATTTACTGTAGCCAGACTCCTTCAGCATCACCCCAACACACATGGCCAGTAATGAGGAACATCCCAGCTGGGCCCTCCAGAAGGTGAGCTGAGCTGTGCCCATCCAACTGACCCAGCCAGTGTCACACCAAATCTGCATGCTCAGGCTCCTGCGAGCAATTAACCAGCAGGCAGGGGAAGAAAATGGAAATTCAAATGCAATTCAAATGCAAATATAACTGCAGAGAGAGTCAAGCCTAAGCTGTTTGCCTAAGCCCAAGCTTCATCTTAACCTCCTGCTAATACTGCAGCATGTGCAGTGCTGGCAGCAGAAGCAACAGGCAGCCTCACCCCCATCAGAACCATGGGCAGGCAGATTCCCATTGCCTTGTCCCACACAAGTTGGGGGAGCAACACTGGTTTCAGATCCACCCCAGTGCTGCTGGAACTGTGGGCACTGCAGTGAGCACAGCCAGACTGGAGTCAGGAAAAGTGATGGGCATGGGGCCTGCAGGCTCCAGCTTGGAGGATAGAGTCCCTCTTTTGGGAGGCAGGCTCTGTCTATGGATCCATCAGGTGCACTCCTGACCTGGCACAAAGGCTGCACCGTGCCTGCAGACCATGCTGTCCAGGAACCACAGCCCCAGGCAGGTACCATGGCAGCAGAGGCTGCTGCACTGGGTCATGGGATGTGATGGCGCAAGACAGGAGCTGGGCAGCCCTCAGCCCACAACAGCTGCCAGAGCCTGCCACAGTTCAAGTGTTTGGACAATGCTTTCAGACACATGGTGACTTTTCATGTTGTTCTGTGGTGGGCCAGGGCTTGGCCTTGATGGTCCTTGTGGGTCCCTTCCAATTCTGAATATCCTATGATTCTATGAAGCTGTGAGCCTTTGGCCCCAAGGAACAGCCCTGCCAGGGAGGTTGGCCTGTGTGCATCTGGGAGAGAGAGGTTGTGTGAAGGAGTCTCCAACCTTACTCCCCACCTCCTTTCCTCAAACACAACAGAATGGCAAACTAGGCCATGGTTAGAAACACAAAGCCCAGAAAACAGTTGTGCAAGGAGGATGGGCACCTCTTAGAGCCTTCTGCTCGCTGGGCACAGCTATGGTGCTGCTGCAGTGCTGAGCTATGGGAAAGCTCAGGATGGAGAAAGGAAAGTTGTGCATGGCACAGCAAGCAGGGAGGCAACACAGATGCTGGAAGGGACTGGGATACCTGCCAGGGCTTTTGGGTATCCTCAGCAGACACTGCTCCTCTGGACTGATCTGTACCTTGCACAAAAGGTCCAGGAACTCATGGACAAAAACAAGCTGCTCCAGGACATTTCATGCAGATGCCTCTGCTCCTGGAAGTCTAAAAATAGCCCAGAGACTTGACTGGCTTTCAGAAGTACATCAGCCTAGGTGACCTGAGCCTTCATTACCAGCAGGAGCTCACCACCTCTGTTCAGAGACCAAAAGCTACACAAGAACAGCCGGTAATTGGTGCTTCCTTTGTGCACAGGTAGGTCAGGATGGCTGAACTAACCCCCCATTTTTGCTGGTCCCAGCCAAAGCCCTGCAAAGCCCTTCCTATATGTCTCTATGCACTCAAGCTGTTGCTTCAGAAAAACAAATCAAACCTAGCCCACAAAGCTGAGCTAAGGGGGAATAAGGCTTGCAGAGGTCACATCACTGGTCCTGGCCCTCATCTTCAAGTTCAAACTCCAACCTCTGAAGGACCAGGTAGCAAAGCTACTTGAAGTAGCTGCTCTGCTTTTATGTGCTCATGAAAACCTGAATAGAGTAGTTTATGGTAGTCTCCTGCTAATCTGCATTTTCCACTCATTCAAGGAGAGAGTGAAGCCTCACGCACAGAAAGCAGCCCCCCTTCTCTGCGGATGTGGATATAGGGCTGTGCTGTGGGCTCAGCCTGCCTTTTACACGAGCTGGGCTTTGTCTGGCCAGCTTCTTTACCATCAGTAAAATGGCTCTGACGGTGCAGGCTGAGCGGCTACGCCCAGCTCATGCCACCCTTGCATACTCCTGCCATGACGGCTTCTTTTCCAGATGCGCCTCTGTGTTGGCTATAAGGACACCATTCAGCGTCCCACTCTGCCTGGGCAAGGGAACACAACAGCTGTTTCACTGGGAGGTCACTACAAAACATTGAGTGTCCCAAGAAATCCTCCTTTCATCGGTCCATGCAAGCAGCTTGGAAGGATTTGTTTAGCCTTATTGTTGGAGCGGGAAGGCGCAGCCCGCCCGCGCCAGGGCTGGGGTCAGCACGGGCTGCCCACACCCCGCTTTATCCCTTGTCCAGGGGGAGAGCACAGGGCAGGAAAAGCCTCAAACAGTTTTAAAAAAAAAAAGTTTGGTCAGGCTCTTCTTTCAGCACGACTTTTTATAAGCAAAAGGCCAAAGGGAAGCAAAAATACCACAAAGCAGGGATGCCAAGTGCTGGGGGTTTAGTGCTGCCACTGCACAGCTAACCAGCCCTGGCAATTTATTCCTGCCATCAGCAGATTGCTGGAAAGCTGGCTTTCAAGAGCATGGCGAGGAAAGGCAGACCAGATCTTGCAGTCTCAGGTCTGCTCCTTCACAGGAGTCTCATTATTGTCACATTCCTCTGTCTCCCTGGATGCTCAGAGCAACAACCTGTAAGAGCAGGACAAAACAAGGAACTTCCCAGCCCGTCTGAAAAGCCAGTTTATAATTAGATTGAGTCACATTTTCCACTCCTCCAAATTCAGAGCTTGTTACTAAGCGTGCACTGAAAATGCCAAATTCTCTGACTCGGTCTCGATGCAGGAAGAAGATAAGCGTCCCTCTCTGCCTCCCCAGCCACCCCGCAGGAATCTTATCAGCTCATCTTATCACTCAGATTGCAGCGTGGCAACCAAGCAAAGCCCTGCCCAAGGCTTCTCCTTTGCCTGGACCTGTTCCAGGCACTGCCATTTATCCCAGTGTGCTCTCCTGTACATAGTGGCTGTTGCTGCACCTCCCAGTTAGTCCAAGAAAACCAGGGACCCTAGAGAGGAGGTGAAGCTCAAATGCCATGACACAGAGAGCCTTTTAAGATACCCAGCTTGATGACATAGCCCCTCGGGAGTGCTCTTTGCTTCTCTTCTTCCTTTGAGAAATGCCATTTTAATAAATTTCACATTCAGTTAAAATGCTTTGAAATAAAGATCATTGCAAGAGGAAAAAAAAAAAAAAAGTATTTTGTGGTTTTCTTCCCTGAAAGCAAGTGTGTCCTGGCACTGCAGGCTGGCTGCCAACATCCAGCCCTTGGCTTTGGGGTTGGAGCAGGATTGAGGTGAGCAGCACAGCCCTGACAGCAGATACCCATGTCAGGACTCCTGCAACCCAATCTCTGTGGATCCTGTTTATAAATCAAGCTCCCTGAAATCTGATGAGAGCAAAGCTGTTCAATAAAAACCACTTCAGCAGATGGCAAATAAAACAACCATTGGAAACTCAGCCTCCTGCTTGGAAAGTTTAGTGGTGGACTTGGCAGTGCTGGGTTAATGGTTGGGCTGGATAATCTAAAAGGTATTTTCCAACTTAAGCAACTCTGTGATTCTATGAAAGCAAGACTCCTTTTTTCCCAGATGGATATCCAGTCTCTGATAACCTCCAAACCCACTCCATAGCCGCACTGTGTATTTCATCTGACTGAATTCTGCTCTAATGACTTTCCCACCAGCTATGTCTGCTTACAGAGACAGCTTCTCAGGGCCTCTGCTATGTGTTTTACCTGTTTTCCCAACAAAGCCCAGGTAAAACCGTGCACTTCAAAACTAAAAATAATCAGGGGCTAAGACACACCTGGGAATGCTCACCTGTGCCCACCTGAGCTCCTCAGCATTGGCTACAAACCCATGCAGATCTGCCCTGTGGGATCCATCCCACACCAAACACAATCAGGGCTGAAGGCAGGTCAGCAGCTTTACATGACCTTCAAGGAAGAAACAGCTAATCTCCTGCTCTGGCAGGGATGTGCCTTGGGAAGCAGTACACACCAGGAGTTTCTCTCCTTCCAGCATGCTTTATAAATCCATCTTTAAATAAAAGTCATTTAATAGTGTTCTCTATGTATTGTGGGTATATGCATTTTGGATATCAGACTGTGCAAGGGCTCAATTCCTTGTGGGTATTGTATCCTTGTGGGGATAGCATACCTTGGCTGGTGGGATGAGTGGAGAGCTATGTTTGGCAACAGTCACCACCCCAAATCATGCACCTCACCTTTTGTCCTCTTCTGCAACTCAACAACTGGAAGCAGCAAAAACTACAGACCTGGATATTTCAGCTGATCGGAAGATGTCCAAACCAAAGCAAAGCAGACATGGAAAAGCAAACTATTGTAGGATATATCAAACAAGATTATTTATAGAAGAGAAAAGGAAGTTTTGATGCTTTTATAAAAGGTTCTGGTAAAATTTCATCTGGAATGTTTTGTAACGCTGTGGTCATGCAAACATAAGAAAAATAAACTCAAGCTGGAGGAGGTGCAGAAGACAGCTGCAAAGCTGAGGGGAAGGAAAGAAAGCTTATTTTATGAGAAAGACTAAAGAGGTTGGCTTGTTTAACCTAATAAAATCAAGATGGGGAATAAGCCTGTCACCTATAAATACATAAGGGAAGTAAATATTATGAAGGTAGAATTTATTTAGGCTAAAGGGCAGCACATATAAATATTTCTAGCCATCTCTAAATTTAGGCTAGAAGCTGCATTTTTAATCAGAGCAGCCAAATTCTGGAGTAGCTTCTAACAGAAGTGGCAGGAACAGGAAATCCAACTGGTCTTTGACCAGAACATGTGTTCTTTGACAGCTGAGAGGTAACAGGTCAGACTCCACACAGTCCTCAGTGGAAACGGGGTAAAGGAGATGATGAAGGTACCAGCACTAATGTCCATGTTTACTCTGTCCTAGCCAGCATCTGCCAAGAGCCAGTGGGAGCCAGTGGCAACCCACCCACACATTGTATGGCAAAGGGGCTGTATGATATGGGCAAATGGGGTGTTTTAACCCAAACCTTGTGAAAATACCAATACTTTGGTGTCAAATATGACAGAAAGAGCTGCAAGATGCCTTTTAGGAAGGCACAACAAGGAATTTCAATTTCCAGCCACCTCCAGACAGCAGGAGAGCAGTCTTACAGCCAGATGCCCTGATATAGTGAGGAAGTTAGAGGACAGCATCTGGACTGACCTGCTGCCAAATCCAACAGCTGGAATACCTGCAAGCTCCAGCTGCTTTTCAGAGGACATGATACTGCTTGACCAAGGCACTTGCTTGGGAACACAAGGCACAGGGGAAGGCATTACCACGGCCCCAATGCCTTGCAGGCAGCTGGCTGTGAGCAGCGTGGAAACAGACACTGAAATTATGACATGTGGTAGTTTTTCACTTCTTTTCTCTGCAGCTTGAGCACATTCAAATAAAACTGCTTTTGTCCTTAGCTATAAAACTCTCACCTGCTGTTCAGCAGCTTAGGGGGTGGCAGGGAAGGCTGAGGACTGCTCCCAGGAGCACATACCTGACTGTGCAGGAGTGCGTGCCTGTGGGGCACTCCTCCAGCACGCTGCACATGCCTGGCGTTGTTTCCATCCCACAACTGAGTTTGCAGAGAAAAGTATTTTGTCTACAGCTGGCTGGAATCTGCTAACAAGCAGGGAGAGGATCTGAGAGGGAGCTTCAAGGCAATCCCCACCACAATCCGAGAAATAATCAGTGCAAATCATCTAGAAATGAAGCGATCACGCTTTCGCCAGGCTCCAGTGGGAGTTTGGGGACAGCAACTGTCAGCATTTTTTTAATAAAAAACTGTAGATAATTTCTTTGAAATTTAAGAGGAAAAAATATAGGTAACCATATCTCAGTGTAAACCCTGCCTCATCTCAGAAGGCACAGCCCTTATTCTTTCTTAGCAGGGTTTAAGTACACCAGAGACTAAGATTTAGAAGTCTTATGCTCCAGCTGAGAAATGCCAGGCAGCCTGAGAAAAAGACCAGAGCACTCTGCCCTGAAACTTACCAGTAAAACAAAAATGCACCCTAGCACCCAAAATTGCCTACGCAGTTCTCCCTAGCCAGGAATCAAATCCCCATAGCAAAAGGTCAGCTGTGCTCACCAGCCAAAATGCATTCTCTGCAAGGAGAGCCCTTCCAGAGACAGCAGCCAAGTGAGAGCCTGCTGCATTTTTAAAATCAATTTCAAGGTGAACAGATGCAACATGCACTCGGGTAAACCCAGGGATAAGCATGAAAATCACTCCCAGAGTTTGCTGAGCTACACACAACCAGCAGCTGCTGGATCCTGCTGCAGCCCAGTCCATTCCAGGCTCTCCAGGCACGTTGGTGTTGGTTAACACATCTCACATCTACATGGCAGAGATATAATTTGAAGCCATCAGGTGGGTTGGAGTAGCTACCTGAGCTATCACAGATGACTTTTGTGCCAGGGAAAGGCGACAGAGGAAGCTGTGGTGTTATATAAATACTGACACTTATTCTTGCCATCAAAGCAGCTATTAGACAACACCAGAACAAGCCACTCGGATGCAAAATCCCAAACCAAAGTTATCATTTCTGTAACATGAGATCTAGGGCTCACCACAGGCTCTGGCAGCCCAGTGCTGTACAGGTGCCCTGTTGTGCTGAGCACAGGCTGTGAGTGAGGCTGGGCAGGGACCTCAGCCATGGGCCAGCTCAGAGTCACTGAGACCAGCCTGGCCCCTTCCCTGACTCCTCTGGCCAGGGGCTCACCCGCTGCCCTCCTCCCCCTGTCTGACCCTCTGTCCATAACAGCTGCATTCTTCAGATTTTCTGCCCACCCTGGCACATCGTGGTCTGGCACCCTCGCAGGAGCCAGCAAGATCACATATCAGGATTGGGATAATTGTGTGACTGTACACAGAGCTAAATCAAACCTGCCTTCAAGGAGAAACTGAGATGTCAGACTTGCTCCTGACTTGCTCTCCATCTCCCTCTGATCTTCCAAGACACACCAGAAGCTTGTCTTTTTACAATGTTTTATAATCTGTTTGAAAAGAAATCCTGAGACTGGAAGGCAGTTCTGGTTTTTAAGAAGAGAATTTTCTGAATTCTACGTGATCCAAGCAAACCCTTCCAGGAAAGGACCAACAATGAGCACACCTGTGTTTAGCCATGTCCCTACCTTTCCCTGGGCTATTCTAACCCTCTCCTGCACTCAGGACTGATTCCAAAACTCAGTTTTTAGGTCCTTGCAGTGCCAGTGGCATGAGTTTAAGTCAGATAAGGGGAAAGGCTACCATCATTCCCAAGGGGACTTAGGGGCAAGGTCAGGAGAGACAGTGTGACAGCCCAAAGCCCTGCTGGCAGGACAGGGTCTGTTTGTCTGGCAATGTTTTGTTATCACAGTGAAGCCCGAGCCTGAACAGCAGTCCCAGGAAACCGGTGGCTGCCCAGATCCCAGGGCAACATCTCCTCATGAATGTGCCCATCCTTCCAGGGGCAGAGCATCTCATAATTTTAATACAGCCAACAAACCAAATTAGTCATCCCTGAGAAGTCTTCTCTGTTACAGAAGAGAGAAACTTTGCAATGACATGAGACTAAGTTTTTATTAAAATCCTTTTTCTGTAGTCCTACAGAACTGTAAGGCTGCTTCCCAGCCACCCTCATGACCCAGCCCATTAGTGGGGTGACTCACTCGATCCTGCATGAATATAACTGAAAAACGATCCTTGGGGAATGGTGTTTCTCACCTGGACAACTTCTCCATTGGAAGCAATTAAATCTGTGGGGATGGAGACTCTGAAGTAGCGTCCCACCACCGCAGAGCTGTCGGGTATGCCCACCACAGCTGGCACAGTCTCCCGGAGGTCCGAGAGCACCGAGTGCATGGAGGCCTCCAGCTGGTTTTCCCAGTCCCGAACCACTTCTGCTGGCTCGCTGGGCCAGTGGCAGTGAGCAGAGGCTGCCAGCAGCAGCACGGGGAGCCAAGTCCTCCCCAGGACTGGGGCTTGCAGTAGGCATCCAACAGTCATTCTTCCCAGCAGCCTTGGCAAAGGTGCTCCAGCCAGAAAGGGGATCACAGGGAATCTGCAGGCACCACAGCAGAGGCGGGGGATCCACCAGTCCTTCACAGCAGCCTCATCCTAGGAGTCCTGGGAACCTGCTTAGACATAGGAAATCCAATCAGCACAATCATTAGGATACCCAAGCCAGCCAGTCAACTCACAGTGGCCTTGCAATGGGCAGAGGGCTACTGGCCATGTTACTCTCTGTGCCTCAGCTTTTGATTTAACTGCAAGTTACCACAACCATTAGAGAGCACAAGAGCTTCTAAGCTCCTCTTCTGTCCACCATCTCCAAAGAAACAAAGATCCTCTTGCTTTGCCATGCACACAGCCATGTGCCTGCTGCTCTGGAGACAGAGCATCCCGAGATAGCCACAGGCAGGGAGACAGGGGAGACACAACCAAAGCTGAGACTAAGCACAATACTAATAGTAGACCTTCCAAGGTGAGCTGAAGCCAGGCTGGAATATCACTGGATTTAAATGCCAGTTACCCAGTAAAAAAGATCACAAGAAACCTTTGGAAGTCCAGAGCTGCCATCCTAATGGCTTGACACGTGACAGATGCTTCTGCTCCCCTGATCCACGAGCCTGGTTTTCAAGCCAGGTCTCCTCACAGGTCCAGCTTTTTGTATTTGTGTGTTCAGAGTTGATCTGGGGACCCACAACATGCAGCCCCAAATCAGATTGGAGTGAGCTATGCACACACAGTGTTTTATGTTGCCATCCAGCTCTCTCCTGCTTGCACAGCTCACCTGTCCCCATACTCTGCCAAGACACATCTCCAGCTCTCCCTCACTTTGTTGTTTTGTTTTTTCACTTCCTTCCCATTATTCCTACCTCCCTGCTTCCCTGGATCTCCTTTCTCTCCTTTGTTCCTTTGGCCTTCATTTCTCCTTTGCTTCCCCAGCTACTTCTCCCTCCAGACTGCGTTCAGCCACGGCAGTCACAGACCTGTGCCACCATGTTCCTCTTCACAGACTGCTTGCAGGAGACCAATGGATTCAGGGCATAGGACAGAGACATTTGGGACCTGAGAGAAGTTGTACTGCCCACTCTGGGATCCCAGTTTGCAGCCAGCACAGCCCCTGGTCACTAATCTGCAGTAATGAGCGGAATGGTGGGTTACACAGGATGGCAGGACAGACACACTGATCGAGCAGGTGCTGTTCAACGCCAGGAGCACACAAGACTGGGTTCCTTAATGCCTTGAACAAACTCCTTTTTCCCAGGCTGAGAGAGGAAGTGGCTCCAAATTCCCAGAGCAAAGCAGCACAGCCTCTAACCACTGGCTCCCAGTCTGATTTATTTTAGCCTGTTCTGTCTGCACCATATTGATGCACATCAGGCTGTCCTAAGAGACCCTGGAGCCAGTCCATGTGGGAAGGGAAATCCCACTGCTTCTTGCCCTTGCAGAGCTCTGGGAGCAGCACGACAGGGCTCAGCTGCCTGCTGTGCTGTGACCAGGCAGGGTGTGTTGCCCACCAGAGGCTTGCAGAAGCAGGCAGAGGGTCTGCCCATGCAGGCACCCAAGCCCAAGGCTACCACAGGACACTCTAGGAGCAACAGGAGAGATAAGGTTTGGTTGCTCACCCTAAAGCCTGAGCTCTAGAGAGGCTGAGAGGCAGCATGTAAGGACTTGCACATCCGCACCACTCGATGGGCCTTTCATGATAAATTCCACACAGAGAAGGGCTGACACCTCCCACCCCAAGGTAATGGGCCCAGGGCACGGCTGCAGCCAGCACAGAGGGCTGTGGGTAGTGGGAATTAGGAGCTGAATGCAATAACCTCTGGCTACAGGATCCACGAGGCAGATACCTGATCTGACCGCTGTTCTGTGGAGAACCTGTCTCAAGTGAAAGGTAGAAGAGATAGCAGTGGCAGGATAACATTGCTGGGAACCACAAGACAGATGGGAGGATGGCTGGTAAGAAGGTCAGTGCCACAAAAAAAGCCCACTCCCTGCTGCTCTTGCGCTTCCAACTGTCTGAGCTGACTGGGAGGGGAATATACCAGATGAAACAACAGGGAAGGCAAAGCCAGGCTCTTCCCAAAGGCAAAGTAACACAGACCCATAGTATCTGCTGAGTTAGAAGGGACTCATCAGGATGATCAAGTCTAACTCCTGGCACTGCACAAGACACCCCAAGAATCCCACCATGTGCCTGAGAGCTTTGCCCAAATGCTTCCTGAGCTGTGTTAGTCTTGGGGCTGTGACCATTCCGTGGAGAGCCCATTCAGTGCCCCACCACCCTCGAGGTGAAAAACCACCAGCACAGGATGGTCTTCACGCAGAGAGAGGTTCCTGAGCTGCTTCTCCAGAACTTATCCTCAGGAGGTGGCTGCTGGGTAAGGACAAGTCATAATCCCTGTAGGGCACATCTCTCCTACCAGCTCCCTGTGTGGTCAGAGGAGGATCTGACACGCTGCAATTGATTTCAGATGAGTACAGAGTCATCTCAGCAGGCAAATGAGTACCACAGTAGATGTCTGGTGGAGAAGATTCAACAGGCCATGTGAATGAACTACAGAGATGGCGCAGACACCTGCAAGAGGTCCTGAGGAAGTCAGTGCTCATCATAGTGGGAAATCAGGTCCCTGCACTGTGCCTTAAAAAGCTGAAAGAACTACCTTCACCCTCCATGGAGCCTGGAGCACAGCCACTGCAGCGACGACACCTTGTCCATGAGCTACTTCTCCTGAAACCTGCTTGTTAGAAAGTCCTGATGTGTATTGCAAGCACGGGCAGGATCAGAGACTTGTAGCTGGGGGAGGACAGTGGCAGCAACCCCATGTTCCGTGGGGCCCAAGATGCTATCAAGGAAACGTGACTGCCTCTCACTGCTGCACTGAAATATCCACACCTGAGCGAGGAAAGACACCTCAGACAGCAGACACAAGAGTGTACAACTGCACAAGGCTGTAAAAACACCTGGAGAGGTGCATCAGGCCAGTCCCTGCCCTGCCACACTGCAGTGGAGCTCGTGCATGAGCATGGCACTGCACTGTGTTGCTCAGCCAAATGACATGATCCAGCCTGAGGCGCTTTTGTTGGATGGAGAGGAGCATTTGGGCAGAAAGGCGCTGGTTCTTGATATCCGTGGTGAGCAGGAGAGGAAGATGAAGTCATCACCTATTTCAGAAACACTTATCAAAGCAGGCAACAAACACTGGCCAATATGTGCTCCTCAGCCCAGTAACTGGCCATTATGTGCTCATGTGACACTTGCAGGTTACAAATTCAGAGTTTCATTTTAGGGAAACTACAGAAGAACAGGTTCAGCATATAGGAGTGGAACATATAGGAGTGGAGCATACAGGAGGTATAGGAGGAATTCAGTAGCTGATAAAGAACAAACAGAAGAGCTGAGAACAAACTTGTGCCACCAAAAAAAAAAAACAAACCCTCTTAACACAGCTCCACCTCACCACACAATGGACAGAAGCTGAAACATTGCCAGCTTTTCACAGTGTGTGAAGGAGGAAAAGCAGGGTGGTTCCAGCTATCAGTAGAGCCGTTCAAGGCATTGCCCGGCAGTGCTGAGGTCCACCTGGACTATCAGTGCAAGGTGGAATACTTTTTGGGATAGGAGATCCCTGCCTAAAGCCAGTAGTGCTGCTCTGCAAGTCTACTGGCCACCAGCACCGCGGATCTGGATGCAGCTGCAGAAGAGTTAATGTTACCTGCAGCAAGGCTGGAACAAGCAATGGGGACCTGCCTAGTGCCTCTGCTTTGAGAGCCCACACCACCTCACATGGCATTACCACCGGCACAACCCTGACTCAACTGAGAAATCATCCCAGCTGTATTTGGAAAAAGTCAGCATGCTGGGTCATTGTCCATGACCGGTGAGTGGAACAGAACTGGAGCTCTCCAGGAGCAAAAACCTCAATGCTTCACACAGTTTCCCCACAAATTCAAAACAGGGCCAAAACCAAGCACAGATGGAGTTCTGCAGGTGGTTTTCTGCTGATCTCTGGGAAGCATCAGGCCATAGAGCTGACTGACTTAGACAGCACTTCCCAGTTATGAGGGAAGGTTAAACCACCCCAGCTTCTCTACATGGCACTGTGCTCCTCCTTCCAGCAGGATCTGCACTGCCCAGTTTTGAAGAACAAACACAAAGGTTCAGGTTAGTCCTGAATTTCAGGATGTTTCCTTCTGTCTGATCTTCTGAAAGAACAGACTTTCTCTTTATTCTCCTGCTTCTGTGAGACCTCTTTTGGTCTCAAGTTCAAGGCTTCAGAGTGTTGGATGAAACATCAAAGTCAGTATCAACATCTGCTTCAGTCCTAGAACTCACTGCATGTGCCAAGGTTGGTTCCTGATCTCCAGTGCCAAACCCCCTTGCAGAGCCAAGGAACTGGGCCTGCTTGGTGAAGTTATGGTGCTGCATTTGATATGATGCTGACTTGTCAAGGAAATGCTGGAATTTGCTCCTTCTCCATGCAGCTATGAGACCCACTGACACATGAGGGACATGCTGTACCTTTGTTATCCAGGAACGCTGAACAGTGCAGGCAGAAGATGGGATTGAAAGAAGATGGGACTGACAGCAGGACAAAGTAGCTACTCCCAGCCATGCATTTTCCCAGAGACCTTTCCTTCTGCCCATCACAGACCCAGGAGTCTGGGGCCAGGGGAAGCATTCCAACCAGAGGAGGGTGGCTGTCCTAGAAATCACTCTTCCTCTGTGGCCAATTACAACACCACTTCAGCAAGAACCAGTGAAAGTGAAGACTCTGTCCAGCTGCATCTAATCCAATTGCTCAAGCACACAATCACATCACTGGGCTGCGGTAATTAATCACCACCAGCATATTAATGCCACTGAGCCGAGCATGCAGAAAGCTCAAGTAACTGCCACACAATTCCTGACCCTGGTTAAGAAGGTACTTAGAAGTTAGGAGGAATCCCACTTACCTGATTGCTTATTTACCAATATCCTCATTAAAGAAAGCATTAAACAAGTGGCCTGTCTTTAAGGAAGCAAACTCAGACAGAAAGACTTGGTGCAAAACTTTGCAGCGCAGAGCTATTGTCTCTGCAAAGATCTCCCGTGCGTGTTTCCACAGGAGGATCTCCGGGCAAGCCCCGTCAGCTATCGCGCGCCAGCGAGTCAAGGCAGCGAGCAGCAGGAATGATGAAACCCGGCGTCCCCAGCCAGGCACACAAAGATGGCACTCTGCCGGACGTGCTCCCCGCTCCAAAACACGACAGCAGGCACCCCCGGTGCCAGCCTGGCGGCGCGGCCCGGGCAGAGGCAGCTGCTGCTCTGGGCACGTCTGTGCTGTGCTGAAGGAGCCCAGGAAGGGGGGCAGGAGGGACCAACAGCTCAGGGGCAGTGTGTCTGGGCACAGCAGCCCATCACCAAGTTATGAACTAACAGTCTCTTCAAGCCCAAGAGCATGCTAGCCCGCAAGCCTGGCATGTAGTATGTACAAAGAACACCCGGGAGTATGAAATTTAGGAAACAGTTTCTGTGCCTGCCCTGCTCTGGACATACCCTGAAACAAAGGCAGCAGCCCTTCCAACAGGTTATGTTAAAGGCTATGGGATGTGCAGAAAATGGCTCTGGGGGTTATTTCCAACCTCAATGGCTTCTGCCCTGTACATTCACAGATGACCCAAGCTCCAGATGCTGCCGCACACGGGATGAGTTACAGACAGGAATGTACAGAAGAGCAACTACACAGAGACACAGTGGTCACACACAGACTCAGGGCAGGCATCTCCCATGAGGGAACAGGCCAGGAAGAGGACAGAAGATTCACCACCAGACATAGCTCCCCACTCCACACTGCTTGGAGTGACAGGATCCTGTTCTGCACAACACTAACCAGGTGTCTCTAGAGATGGTGGCCTTACACAGAGACTGGAGGACAAGCTCATACAGTTTCCGGCTTAATGTTGCACTCACAGCTGCCTGCTGAAAGCCACATGTGCACCAAAACCAAAGCAGTGGCAGCTCATGATCAGAGATCAGACCCTGAGAGACCTGCCTGCGTGGGGAGCCCCACATCAAACATGGTGAAGGTGCCCAGAAGTGACACCCAGCCCAAAGGACATATGCACAAAAAGAGCTGCTTTTTTCATCCTTGTCCCTTCTTGTATTTCTGCGCTGCTCGTCTCCAGCACATCTGGTGTCAGTAACAGGAAACCCTGACGCCAAAAAACAATCTAGGGGAAGAAAACAAACTCAAACAATCCCGAAACAGCAGGGCTAATAATGTGTGCTGGGCAGGGAAACAAGCAGCACCCTCCTGCTGATGGGGAACTCACCTGCAAACTGTCACCAGCTTGTTGCTTTCAAGTCCCAGAGGCCACAGGCAGTTTCGTGATGCTTGTGCAGGAAGTGGTCACTGCCATCAATACCTTGCAGCAGTTTTTATTCTGCTAGAGCAAGCACTGAGATATTTAACTTTCCTGTAGCTGAGAGGATGATTTCTGCTACCTTCATTACCTCTCTGTGAGAGTGAGAAAAGATGCAAGGAGCCTAGTTTCCCTTTTCGCCCCTGTATTGCATCTGTCCAGAAGGTGGGCTATTACACTGCTCTCCCCAACAGGGGACTCCATTCCCAGAAAAACTTCTTTTCCTGGAAGAGGTAAGCACTGAGGATATGCTCTGGTAAGTACCTCAGCAAGTGCTGTGCAGGGAAGGAAGCAGCCTGGCAGTGCCAAAACCGCCAGTCAGGGCACTCCTGCTGAGGTACGTGCAAGGGGCACTGCAGAGCAGCAGCAGAAGCACAAAGCACACCAGATCCCTTTTGGCAGCTGGAGCATGTTTTTTCTTCCCTGCAGAGCACATTTCCTCGGCAAGATGCTGTAGCAAGACTTGTTCCGGAGGCGGCACCTTCCCCAGCCTCCAGCAGCCCTGGGAGGGAAGCAGGAGGGACGAGTGTGGTACCCACAAGTGCCTCTTGACTACGTGCTTCCACGCTGAGCAGACAGACTTGCTGGAAAACCATCTGGATGTCTCCCTGCTCATCCACCCTGCTGGGCTGGCCCCTTGCAGTCTCTGTGAGCTACTTGCCCTGTGTTCGAGCCATGTCTTGAGTGTCCGCTGTGCCTGACCCGCGGCAGTGACCGGCAGCTGCAGATTTTGGCTAGGCAACACTCTTTGACTCTTTGATGAAAGTTTCAGCAACCACAATCAATCCCTTCCTCCACTTTGTTATTCCCAGACAGCCAACTCAGATGGTATCTTCAAGTGCATTCAGTTGAAAGGAAACTCAGATATTATCTTCCCAAGTATTTAGAAGGCCTCAGAGATCTTTTTTTCCCTGTAATTACAAACACTGCAGCCAGGTAGAACTGCCATTTGCTTGCTGCCAGCAGCCAGGAAAAATTAGGATATAAACATCCACCAACAAGCCAAAGCGGAGGGACAGCTTCAACAGTGCCACCCTGACGGGATTTTCACCCCGCTCACCCCCTAATTAAGGGTTTTCTGCTTTCAAACTCCTGTACTAGGGTTTAAAAGGTGAGATGGAACCCGTGGCTCAGTCTTCAAAGGTGTTTATTCTATTTCTTATCTCAAGGCCTTACAGCAGTCTCAGTGTGCTAAAAGAAAGCGGCTACAGGAACATGGACAGAGGGTCCCAAGGTCGTTTTTAAAGATTTCTAATCCAATTAACTCTTAAAGTGTACTATATTTACAGTTTTGTGCTAATAACTATTACCTATTCTAGACACACAATTTCTACATCAAATCCATTCTACTAATGTCTGTGCCACCGTCACAGTAGAAAGTGAAGTAGACGAAGAAGAAGAAGATGAGACAATGCTCAAAATTCTTTATTTTGCTTTGATCTATTTTCATACTAAAACCCAAAACTAAAAATTCTCACCCTGTGACAAACTAAACTACTATTTATTTTAAATCTTTGTTGTTTTCAATTCATCTATGAGTGTCTATGGAAGTTTTTCCCATGGACTAAGGTCAAAGACAATGCTTTCCTGGGGGCCCAACCAGGGTCTTGGACCCCCCAGGGCAGTTCCAGGGGTTTTCCACATGCCCTGGACTCCAACACCACCCCACACCTCTTGCATCCTGTGAGCCAGGCCCAACTCTAGGGAAAGCTGGCAGGGAAAAGTGATAGGAATCCTTCCTGAAAGAAGATGGAAGAGAACAAAGTGGGATGCACTGGGGCACTAGGGAGATGGGAAACGAGCCCATGTTCTCCTCTAATAAAAGGACCAGAAACCAAACTAACTCAAACAAAATGGGTTTTCCTAAGGATCCAGTGGAGTCATGAACAGGAATGCTTAAACTTCACATGGGTTTAAAAAAAAAAAAAAAGGGCGGGGCAGACAATTTTATAGAAGGCAGAGTTACCAAGGCAGCTTTTCTGGCTCAAGCAGCACTTGATCCCAGGGACAGCATTCAGGGAAATGATGACTCGCATTCCTCTCCAGGCATCTTCTCCTGGCTGTTATTGGAAAGGGCATATAGGCTAAATATACAGCAGCAGCAGGGCAGAGCAAGGGTCTGTTTGCCTCAGGGCATGTACTGTAATGTGGCTTTGGCTTCACTTGCATTTCCAGTGCACAACCAGCCAGAGCAAGTCCCTAAAAACTCTGCTTATAACTCCTGGTTTTGTTGGAAAACAGAGCGACAGTGTGTAAAAATCCTAACATTTAATTCTGTGTTTAAGGAAACATAAGCTAAAGGTAGTACTAAAATCCACAGGAAATTAAACTAGGAAAGTTTATGGAAAAAAAATAGGACTAAGATTTCTTCCCATACAAATGCCATAAAAATGCATATTTTGAAGATAAACACAACAGATGTGTGCATATATATCTATATATACATGCACATACGCATACAGATACACACACATACAAATGTTTTATAAGTTCCCAAGGTTTAATAAAAACCAGAACTCAAGGCACCAAGATAAAACAGGGAGTTTTGACTCCAACTTTCTCTTTAATTAGGAAAGCTTTGTATCATGCTGAACTTATCACTCATTCTGCAATGAAGACCTTGGCAACAGAAACAGAGGACACTGGGCTGGCAGCTGAGGCACCTGGAGACAGGGCAAGAAAGAAGTAAAACACAATATGTCACTTTTTGAATGTGAGGACGGCAAGGTATCAGAGTCCGACCTTGTGTTCCTGAGCAGGCAGGTTGTTCCCCAGCAAGTGCCAAAGGACATGTGCAGGAGCAGCTAGTGTGACAGTCACCACTGTGTGTCCTGTCCCCTGGTATCACTCACCATCCACCAGCTGTTCGAGTCTAATTCACACCTGTTAATGACCTTTGATAGAAGTCACCAAGCTGGAAAGTCGGTTTCTATCAAAGAGGAGGTTTCTGCTGCTTCAGAAACAGGTTTAAGCCAAGCCACCACCACCAACAGCCTTTCCTCTGCCCCTTGCTCCAAAGGAACAAAATCATCCACAAATTTCCTGCAGCACTTGAAATCTCAGCCTGGAAAAACACTCCCTCCCTTAAGCTGCTCAGCTGTACCGTGCAGGAGATGTTCTTTACTGCTGTAGTCATGAGCACCGAAACCAATGAGACTAAAAAGATTTCCATCTCCTGCTTGATTTCTTAATTGAATTAAAGGCTGAAAAAAACCCTATGAGGCTTCAGAGAATCCACAACAAATATCCTAATTGGAGAGGAAGCTTCCACTGGACATTCTGTCTTAACAAGTACTAAAGAGTCCTTACAAAAAGAGAAAGACCCTGGGGGATAAACGCCTAAGTCCAGCAAGGCAGGAAATCTGGAGTTTCAGAGCTCCTTACACGTTGAATGGGTCACATGGAAAAGGGAGGTGAGCTTCAGTGTCTTTTTAGCCAAAACTCTTCCACCTACCAGTTGTCCGTTTTTTATTTATTTAATTTAAATAAATAAGGTACAAAAGCCCTTCTGCCAAATTAGCAAGCAGAAGCTACCAGAGAGGTGAAAGGCATAAAAGACACTGACAGGCAGGGCAGTTCTGCAAATCACCTTCTTAGGAAACTTGATCAAACTTTCAAATCCTGTTCTGCAGGGAACCCTTCTGAGGCTGCAACTCTGGCCTTACACTTGAGTCAGAAGGCTCACGGCAGGACCCTTGCCTGTGCTTTGATACACTCTTTTCATCACTAGAACAGCTTTTGGGCCTCCCTAGGACATGCTGGCACTGCGGCCACTAGGCAAGCACTGGCTTTGTTAATGCTACTGAGGCAGGAGCACCCAAGCGTGGGCAGCTTGGGCAGGGGATCCTCCAGTGCCAGAAACACACAGCCTGAGGGCTGCAGGCACCAACCCCAAATCTGAAAAGAGGAGTGTTGGTGGAGGTTTCAGAGTCACCTCAAAATGCTGTTTGACTGAAGTGCTCTGCGGAGACACGGCCACATTCCAAGGGTTTATAATCACCTTCTGGGTATTCCACAAAATTCCTCAGATAATGAAATATTTCTAGCAGGTCCTTGAAAGTGCTCAAGCACTATAATTTCCTACAGGTTGGTGTCACAGTGCCAGGATTCAGGCACTAAGCAGAGGAATGGAGGCAAAGCTTTGGATCTCTCCCCTACCTGCTGCTGCTACCAAGGGGAGGCAAAGCACCAGCAGCTGACATTAAGCGGAGACAGGAACCAAGGAAAGCAACACCAACAAAAAGCCATTTTCAGCACTTGAGCTGCGATGCAGCAGTATTTATGTACTTTGTGGCAGCGTAACTAAGGGCAGGCACATTCTGTTTAGAAACATCCCACCATTCCATCAGCTTTACTACCCCACCCTGCAAGTTCAAGCCAAAGCATTAAGATTCAACTTCATGGAGTTTCTCAGCCCTAATTTATTACTCAGCCAGCAAGACTGCCACAGCTCTTCATTTAAATATATTTATCCCCCAGTGACTAATGCAAGCAGCCAGGGCATCAGCTGTGGACCTCCAACTTTTAATGTTTCTCATGAAAACTGTTCTAAATGCTTCTTGGCAGAAGGAGATAGAAATGTTCCAACTTTAACCATCAACCATAAAATGGGAAAGCTGCAAAATCAAGCAGCATTGCTCCCATGCCACAGAAGCAGAGAAAGCTTCTGGAGGAAAAACTAAGTCCCTACAGATCAGTAGCTTCCAGCTGGGCAACTCACTCCTTTAAACCAGCAGAAATTCAGGAGTCACTAAAAGCCATCAAATGAACAAGCTCTTCCTGTGGGTGCACATTTTTATAGATGCCTTCTCTTCCTGGAGACCAGGACTGAAGGGATGGACTGCTTCAACAACACTCTCTGCTCCTCACAGTCACCTCTGGCCCAAGCTGGCCACCCTTTCCTTCAAAGGGCAAGTCCAAAATCAAGAGATCGCCAAGAGCACAAGCGTACCAAGGCAGAAGGATAGTGCATAGCTTCACAGGTCCTTCCCAGATGATCTGATGCAGGAAGACTGGTTTAAATTACAAAGCAAAGATGAGCACCTTAAAAGACCAGACACTAACAGAGCCTCCATCACATTCCTGCTGCATTAATTTCACTGTATTATATTTGAACTAAATCATGTTGTTTAATTGCACTGTGTAATTATAAAATAACCCCCATCTGGCTTTGACCATGGCCTCAATGGCTTCAGCCAGGAGCAGGGAAGATGAGTTGCTCATCACAGGTCCACTGGCACAGAAATAGCTCCAGCTTTTCTCCCCACCCTGCTCCGGAATTGAGAAATCAAGAGACAAGTTCAATAATTTCAAGGCGAGACCAGACTAATTCACTGCAGTGAGTATCAGTGAGATTTAGGCTTTTTTAAAAACACTGACATTCTGCCCCATCCATACAGATAACAGGACACATTCAGCCATAGCTCAAGCTCATTACTTAAACCAGGAATCATGCATTCAAGATCTGGGCAGGAAGGGCCAGAGAAACAACCCTGACAGCACAAAGCCAGGTTAACTAAACACTGTGCAGGGTAACCTGCTCCTCTCTCACACAAAGCAGTTTCAAGGGTTGCTCCGAGCAATCCCCCTGCAGCAATTCCAAAATAAACATCCTGCCATTCCCTGATCCCAAATTCCACAGACAAAAAAGTCCAAAGGACATAAAAATAGGATCAAACTGTCCTGCTCAGACACCAGACAAGTTATACAAAACTGGGATCCAAGGACAAACTGGGTAAAGAGCATTCACAAGAGAAAGAGGAGGCAGAGAGACTGCAAGGACAAGGCAAGGAAAACTTATGTTTTCCTTCTGTAAGCAGCCACACAGCCTGTGTAGTGTAACACGTTTGCAACAAACAGTTAACTGGCTGGCATGGTATCTGGTATCAGACTTCAAAAAATGGCCCTGAAGTTTTGCCACAGCAGTAATTTTTCCCTCCTCCATCTTGAACAGGTCAGAGATGTTGAAAGCAACATCTGAATGTTTATGAGGAAAAAACCCATTAAATTACAGTGTATTTCAAGCAGTGTGAGCACAGGCTGCATCCCTCTATTTTGACTTGCAATGCAATCTTTACATAGGAGAGCAAAGCTGCTTGCCCAGCCCACTGACACTGTGTCCCACAGCTTCCCAGATGACAATCTGGATGGCTGTGAAGGGACAGCAGCACAGACTCACAGCTGCAGACTGACATGCAAGATGGCAACAGCTGTGGCAACTGAAGTGGGCAAATTAAAATATGAATTTAAGTTATAAAGAGAAAAAATGGAATAAGATGGGACAGATCCTGTACTGACTTCTTTCCCAGTGCAAAAAAACATTGTGGAGCATGGGATGACTCCTTCTGCATGAATCCCAAGAATGGGGGCAAAGTCATCAGAGCTCCAGTGTATGCCCCAGGAAAACAGAGTCAGATGGTATTCTGAGGCATCAAGGACAATTAAACCAGCATTCAGCTCGGTTTTGTAATAGTTTGATCCTCTTTGAGCCAAGCATCATCTTTTCTTGCTCACTGTGTGTGCTTTGGACACTCAAAAACCACTGTCCCCCTCATGTCTTGGCCAAGTTAGACGTCCTCTGACTGTGTAACCCTTTGTAACAGCAGTGCCTCGATGCCCCTTTTTCCACTACTTGGAGCTGCTCTGCTCCCACAGAATCACCCTCTCTGCCTTGGGGCACCCAGAACAGAGCAGAGCCCAGCCCCAGGCACAGTCTGTGCTGATGACCTCGGGAGAGCAATGACAACAGCCCCACTTCCCAGCCAACAGCCACCCACAACAGTCCTAAGTGTTCCCAAAGCTGTGTAACAGCAGACAAATGCATCTGTCCTTAATCACTTCTGAATCCATCCCCCACTAAGTCACTCTCACTTTGATTTCGGCTCAGCACCTGCCTGACCTTCATGCGATGTCCAAAACCCAGTAATTAGTTTAAGAGGGCATCCTGTTACTTAGCACCCACTGGACTATCCTTGCTGTTCTCACAGTCACATTCCTATGGCCGCACCTATATCCCAGTAAGTCTGAAACACTTCCCAGATAAACCCGAGGGCTCACTGCTACCAATCGGCACAGAACATAAACAGTTTAGCAAGAGCATATGGGCTCTGTGGAGAGAGATGCACAAGCACCGGAGGAAAAAAGGCAGTCTTGGAGTTGCAGGGAGGCTGTGGAGCTCTAAAGGTGTGTTCAGCCTGCCTTCGCTATACAGAGCTGCTGCAGATGTGGGGAAACAATTAAACTGCTTATCACAGTACATCCCATTCAGGTTCCAGAGCCGGAGAGCAATTCCAATCCCCAGGTGGCAAGCGCAGCAATTAGGTATCCAATGCCATGCACCAAAGCTTTGCTTTGCTTATTGTAACTTCAGTGGTTATACAGTATTTCCTTGGCTTACTCTCTTTAACCGATTGTTGGTTCAAGGATAAGATCAGGTCAGTCCTGCAGGACCTTGTTGCACCTTGTACAGCATTTGGAGGATGCAGAATTGTCCAGATGTAGGCAGGGAACTTACAAGTAATTCAGCTGAGTCAGCTGCAAAGCCTGGTCACAGTCTCCATTCCCTCGCCTGGGGGGGGGGTGGGCTTAAAGTTCAAAAATAAAAACCTAATTACACCACAGCCAGGATCTCTACAACAGCCCACCTCTGAAGAGCAACTCTGGATTGGCCTCTTCTGAGCTTCATAAGGGACTGTAGGGGAAAAAATGTGGTTTTAGCACGTCAGTCTATCCCTTATAAAGCTGAGACGCCATGCCAAAAATAACCTAGCTTATTAGTTACAGTCACCAAGCACTCACTTAGCAGCTCTCTGATCGGGACCACACTGTCCACACTGTGGCATCACCACAGCCAACTGTTTAGAGCAAACAAATTCAGGTTACAGATCTGAAACGCCTTCCACACAATCAAAATCTCTTTCAAAGGTGATGATGATGCCTCCTACTGCAGGCAGCAGCAGTCAGACTGCCTCTCACTTATTCCTCAAGACCTTATGTCAACCAGGAGCTTCGCTCACTACTGTAGATTGAGCCTAAACCCCCCTCTCCCAACAGAGTATGATGCTGCTCTGGGCAAAAAAGGCAACACTTAAAACCTCAAGGCTGCAAATGATGAGTTAAAAAGTCAGAATACCTGAGAATTAAGGTTGTCTGTGAGCCGGTCCCAGCAAGTACCACAGTTTACTGCTTTTCTCCACCTCTACTCCAGCTTCTATCTGCCTTTGAGACAGGCGAGCCCATCATCCATCCATGACTGTCAGCAAGCAGCCCAGGAGAGACTGGATCCTGCTCCCAGCACCGGGATAGTGGGAGAGGCAGTACCTCCCTCCCACTCTGGATTCAGTGCCTCTGGCCCCGGGCTGGAGGAGGTCCTGGACGGATAGGATCTATGAAAACCAGTCTACAAAGCACTAGTGAACTGGGAGCCTTGCAGACCCCGGTAACCAGATAAGATCCATAAGATACAGGGCATTTTGGCTGGGAGGGAAGACAGCACACAGATTGCAATCAGAGCCCGGGGCTGCCAACCTTCCTTGCAGCCTTTGTGCCGCCCAAGGACCTCTCAATGCAAGCAGTTAGGGGCTGTTTGGTTTTTAAATACTGACAAAATAAAACTTTTTAAAAAAACTTTTAACTCTTGGAAATGGCTGAACTGCTTCTGTTGAAAAGCTGAAACAAAGCCTGAGGCAGGGACACAGGATGGAAATTCGGCATGGGAAATTCCAGTGCAAGCAGTTAAGTTCAAGAGTTAAATGCCACTCCAAACAGTCTCTGTGGCAGGTAGTGCGACCGGCGTCACCCAGACACCACTGCTACACACTGCCCTGTGGAGGCAAAACTGCCCCAGCAGCTAAAGCAGCCCACCGCACACCCAGAGCGTGAGCCTGGATCCACTCCAGATGGGAGCTGCTTTGGGAAAATGCTGCACGGGGGAGCTCTGGCCAAATGGCTGCAAGTGGGAGGGAGGCAGCTCCTCGGGAATGTGCTGCGGGGCTCGTTTCATCTGGACGTGCCGCTCCCCGGATACTGCCCTGCTCCGGCACAGCCCCCGCTCGGTGACTGCCCGGGAACATCGCTCACCGGCGAGCCCACTGCCCCTCGGGAGGCGGGCAGGGCGCCACAGCCCAGCCAGGCCAAGGGGCTCCAGGCAGGATGCAGTCAGGCACCACTGGGAACGGCACTGTGACCGCAATTGTTGCTTCAACTGCTGCTAAACTGCTCTAAAACCTGAAAGCAGCACCTCCCAGCACAAGCGCCCTTTAGGCGAGGTGGTGCCCTGTGAGCAGAGTTTGGAAAGAGAATTTTGCTGCTGGAAAAAGGGATGTTTCTGAGATCTTTATGCTGTGTCTGTTCCCTTATTCTCACTGTGCTTATTCCTTGGGAAAGCTATTTCTTTCTCCCGCTGCTCTTTCATAAAACCAAGCAACAATCTGAAGAAAAAACTGCTAAGAAGACTTGGGGCAGATGTGCTTTCATTTTTCTTAAAAGATAACTCTCTACATCAGTGACGTCCCTCCAAAGGCAAATCACTGCAAACCGGAGCAGGGTGCCCAGAGCACTGCAGACAACAGCAAGATCCACACCAGCTGAAGCAGCCAGGGAAAATACCTGTAAGCCATTGAAGGAGAGCTCTAATGACATCACCTGCAAGCCTACGGCTTATTCCGGGCTTTGCAAGGACCAGTGCTCAGAAATGGAGTGCATCCGAAGCACTGGGATAACACATGAATTCTGACACAAGCACAGCAGCCAGAATGAAAGCTTGGAGGGAAAAGCATCCATAATGTCGTTTGGGACAGCAGGTTTGCTCTGCTTGCAACATACACTGCCAACACTCCCGGGAAAGCGGCTTAGAGATCAAGAGATAAAGGCTTTCCGCCATTCAGCCTGTTATTTCATGTAAATCGGGTTGCCCTGCTACAAAGAGACATTTCCATATGAAGTGAAAGGTGCTCAAAAAATCGGGAGCAGCCTCATTAAACTATGGCTCAATCTCTCTGAACCCCCGAAGACCAGAGGATCCTGCTCCCCTTTTCACAGGTCCAGAACTGCAATCCAGAGCTTCAGTCCTCTCACTCAAAAATGCAAGTGATCTCCTCAAAGCACCACCTCCTTAAAATAGGCTTTTTCCACTGAAATACCTCCAGACTCCTCTGAGATATGAAGTCATGTTTTGAAAAGCAACAGTGCAGAAAATTCAATTAACTAATCGAGTCTGTCTTCTGCTTGGGCACCACGGAAGCAAGACTTCCCAAATCCCATCCCTGAGATGTGGCATGTTATTGATGAGGTGTGCTGCTGCAACCTTCCCGTGTGATTTACCGGGTCTGCCCCCGCCCTCCCCTTCTTCTGGCCTCCTGGAGCAGGGAGTCCTGCACCAAGCATGACATGCTCCAGAAAACTGGGAAACCTACCCTGCTCTTAACTTGAACCTCAGTAGAGGCTGGAGGGAGTTGGAGAGGACAGGAGTAAACCAAGCTGGAGGCAAACAGTAGCTCTTTAGAGGAATAAACCAGTCGTCAGCCTGTCGTGATTGATAAGTACATCTGCCAGTCCCCACCTGCTGTTCACATTCCTGGCATTTCTTTCTGCAGCATTTTTTCCTCAACTGCTGCAGAAGAGATTTGAAGGAAAGGAAACAGGCCCCAGCTTAAACAAAATGAGATATCGGGCCAGTTTTCTTGCATCACACTGGGCAATCTGCTCAAGGGGTTTATTGCAGGAGACCTTGCAGGTTCAGAAACTTGTAATGGGTGTTACGGGCTCACCTTTGCTCTTTCCTCCCATCATACCTCTATTAAATTCCTGGCAGATAAAGCAGGGGGCTCAAAAAAAGTCTTTAGAGCCTCCAACCACACAGCCAAAGTAATTTTCTGCACTGGTCAACCACTCCCTAGAACACAAGGGAGATAAAGATGAAAACACACCAAATTCTCCGAAACAGAGATGGCTCTGCTTCCTTCCCTGCAGCTGATGAGCACAGACAGCAGGGAGAGCAGGCAGGACAGTTGTTAGGAGCAGCAGCAGATACTGCTGGGAGGGCAAGAGCAGGAGTTTTAGTTCTGGTTTTCAGTCCTGCACATGGGCTAGGAGTTTCTCCTTCTCATCATTAGTTTTAACATGGTGAGAAGGTGATGGAAAATAAACCAGGACAATAATAGCAGAGGGTGGAACATGAGCCTGCTTGTTGTCAGAATAGGAAAACGCAGCACTGAGGAGCTCTGAAGAGATTCAGTGACTAAGTTCCCAACCTCTCTGTCAAACTAGATCAAAATTAGCTATTAGGATCAAGTTTATTAGAGCACATACCCATACTGAAATCGTATCAGGCTGGTTGCTGCAGGGAGCCAAGGCAAAGTCACATTTCTGGAGCTCGGCTGCCCCAGCACCCATCTAAAGTGATTTCCTTTCACTGAAGGATGAACTTGGACACAACTACAAACAAATCTGTGAGGTTTTACTTATTTGCAGTCTTTGGGGAAGGAGGGAGGAGGCAGCAGGAAACAATTGCAGCTTTCCCCACGCCTGGAAGAGGAGCAAAACGTGAACAAAGTTTTTATTTCAGCCCAGGGTGGATACTCCCATGGCAGGCAGCACCACTCCTTAGGGCAGAGAGCACAGCAGAGCCTTTCTAAATCAGGGAGAATATGATACAAAATCTGACTGACTCTGGACGCTCCTGGGGAACAGCCCAGTCCTGAGAGCTGTGGCTCGGAAAGGACATCCTAAACCCTGGGAGCACCAGCCACTCTTTTGCAGACAGTTTTTGAGTATATTTCCCAAAGCTGCCACACTCGCTCACATGAAATCACATGAAGGAGCACAAAGTTAGTGGTGCTGAGGAGAAGGGGAGGGCAAGCCAGGGGTGAGCAGTGTTTGATTAGTTGGCTAATGCGTGCAGCTGTCCTCTGGTTTTACGGCCCTTGGAGGAAATTTAAACAGAAACTTTCTATAAATTAACTGCCCATAAAATAAGCATGTTTTCTCAGCACACCAGAAGGTCGGGAAAGGTCTGCTCAGCCCCCCGTTCCCAGGACACGGCCAACAGCCTCCACAGTTGCTGTTCCTCTTTCTGAGAATTCAGTTCTGAGAAGGCGAATTCAGCCCGTGCAGCACTGAGCTGGCAAAAGCACGCTCACAGAGCAATCAGAGTCATTCTCCATTCACAGCAAACTAATAATTTATCTTTCCCCTAAAATCCCCAATGCAATCCAGATGTCTAAGTAGTCTTTGTCCCAGAAAGCAAACTATACCATGGCCTCAGAGAGACAGCTCTGGCTCCGCTTGCCAAAGTCCTCGCAAGGCTGTTTATTCTGCGGGAGTGACACACACATCGATTTCAACTCCTGCCAGGTCTCAAAGCTGCAAGCGATAAGGTGGTTATAGACACTCTACCCCAACCCTTCTGGCTTCCTCTTCATCGAGAGGATTATTTAAGAGTTGCCCTTAGGGATATTCTGTTGAAAAAACGCACCTGACATGTTCCTAGCTTTGAGGAAATCAGGATGTGAAAAGCCAGGGTGAAGCCAGGGCAGCAAATACGGGAAATAAAAGAAATAAAGCAAATTGCTCAAGGGTGCATGAGGAGGACAAGTGTGTGTGGTCAACCCTGAGCTATGAGAGGAGAGGTCCTGTCACTGAGGACCCTGGGAAGGGCTGTTTCAGCAGGAGACAGGCTGGATCATCCCAGGAAAGGAAGAACGAGGCATTTGGCAGAAGGGCTGAATTCCTCTGGCAACAAAGGTTAAGCACACAGCTGCACCTGTCCTGGGGAAAAGGACCCGTGCCAGGTGGGGAAGGAGATCACAGCTCCCCCCAACATCCTGCTCTGGGAAAGAGCAGCAAGTTTCCCATGGTGGGGAGTTCAGCATAGAGCCCTTCTGTTACACTGGCTCTCCCAGTCTGCTGGCAGCAGCCGTGGGCTGCAGCACGCCAGGGAAAAGCTGTCCAAAACACCTATAGAAACGTTTGGAACAGCTGAAAATAGAGTTTGGAAAACAAATGCTGACCAGCCACACAACTCTTCCAGGAATATATTAAGCATTAGTGTAGTTGCATTCCAGTACCTGAGTATGTTTTCTATAAATAAATATTTTAAACCATTTTGTTTCAAAGTTTATTATATTAGTCCAGTACAGTGCAATTTTTCACATTTTTGACCTGCAGGCTGCCAGACAAAATTGCCGCTGATTTTTAAAACTGTGCTGCACTACCTAGGGTATCACTTTTAGGTTTTTTTCAGGCACTTTTCTACAAACACATTTATTCTGTATTATAACATCAGGTCTCTACCCATACATCAAATCCTTTGTATTAAAACATCTTTATTCACAAACCAACAACAATAGGTTTATTTTCAAATCTACCTTTTTTCCCCCCCGTTTTTACAGGCCAATAAGCAAAAAAAAAATACACCAGTAACTGCATGCAAAGTAACCCTCTCAAGAACTAGGTATTTTTGTCATTGCCACAGTACGTTCCACTGGCAGTAATTTCTGGGAGCTCCATTTGAGCAGTGAGCAGGGCTGCCAGGACACAAGTACTGCACGTAACAAGCCAACTACACTGCAGACATGCCAAAGCTCCCCAAAGGCCCTGCTCCTCTAAAGACATGGCAAAGAAGCAGTGAAAATGGATCACCCTGTGTCCTAACCTGGGTAGCCTGCCTGCACACAGACCTCAACCCAAACACACTGCATTCACAGGGATACTGAACCCTCTCGCAGAAGGGAAAACCCAGACACAGCAGCTGTGCTTTTGGAAGGTACAAAGTAAAGCAAACAGGAGAGTATGGCTAAGGGTAGATCCTGCTCCCCAGCACCCATCCCATTACAGATACAGGTCCTTGAGCACCAGATACCAGCAAAACACAGCTTAACCTTCAGAGCACAGACTTCCACTGGTGCTTTACAGTACACAAATATTCATATTGACAAATTAATTCAGGCCTATTTAATCCAAAACACACAGCACTGTGGCCAAGCTTGTGTTTTGTTTGGAGAACAGACCAGACACTCGAGCCTGGCTGCCTTACCTATTTTTGAAAGCCAGACTTAAGTCAACCAAATAGATAACAACCAAGCTGAAAGCCCAATCCCCATCACAAACCCCTCCTGCTCATCAAGCTCTTGAAATGGAGTGGGAGAAAACATCCCCCGGGTAGTGCAGTTATCTCCATCAGTGCTGTGGGGAGCTGGGGACAACACATGCCTGCTAGGGCAGCTACCTGGGGCAGGTAAGTGCCTGCCAGTGTTCCTCACCACTATCAGCTAAATCAGCTTAGAGGAGCTCTGTGACTGCTCAGAAGAACAGGGCTACATGACCCCTTATCTCCTTTTCCACCCTAACAGCTTAGGCTGTAAATTCTTCAGGGACAGCTGTAAGCAGGAGGTCCTGATGGAGCACTGCTATTTGGGACCTCTGCAGGGAGCCATGGCAGCAGTTCCAACAGCTCCACAAGGATGCTGGGTAAGTCTAAAAACTATGGAAAATGTTAATTTCCTGCACTGGTTTGCAGACTGGACCTAAGAAACTGCTTAATTGGACACGGGGAGAAGAATCAAGGCTGAAGTGCAGTGATTTGCATTAGGGATTCTTGTCTTTGGTGTAGGGTAGCCAACACATACCATGTAATTGTAGGGGTGTGGAGACTTGCAAAGCCACCGAGTTAGGTAAGGCTGAGAGATGGAACTTCCTATGTAGCACAAACACCAGGTTTGGGTATGGATGTAGCAGAGTTTAAAGTGATGAGCAGAAAGTAATACAAGGCTGTTACCTGGGAATCTAGGCGGAGAAAGGGAAGGACATGGGCAAGGAAGAGATGGGTTCTGAAACAGGAAAAAATGGAGAACAAGGTATAAGATGGAGAAAAAAGGAGGGTAAACCTTCCTGTTGTAGGAGCAGGGGCACCTACAGACAGCCATGACCCCAAAGAACAGACTGAACCCCCCAGGACGCCAGGGAATGCCCCAGACAACCTCTTGGACTCTCCACCTGGTCTGTGGCCAAAAGACTTGCTGTGGGAGGGCAAAGTGGGGTGGACTTGCACACTAACACAGAGCGCCATGGGAAGGAGGGGTGACATTTCTGCCATTCAGAAGCAGTGCCATTTGTCAGATTTAGCAGTAATAATTATGAACTTTAGAAAACTAAGTGTGCAAAATGCTCTAACTGGAAATTAGTACCAGTGCTGTTTATTAGTGAATCAATTAAACAGTCAATAATTCGACTGGCTCCTTGGTGGGGTGTTGCTTCATAGTAAACACTGCAGCCTCTTGGATCAGCTGCAGCTCCAGCCTGCACCCCAAAGGGGCTGGATCAGCCCAGGGCTCAGCAGGATTCCCCAGCCCAGAGGTTGGGGCTGGCTGCTGAGCAGGTGCCTCAGTGGCAGAGACAGTCTGGGCTGCTTGTGTTACACATTTGCACAACACTGACCCACCACTGAACATCGTGCACACCACCACTATGGAGTGAACACATCGCTGCCCACACTTTTAATTACTTCTATTAATAAACTGGGATAAAAAGCAAAGAAGTTGGAAGTGCCTGTGCAAAGCACACCTGCCATTAAAGGGGCACCCCTCAACCACACATCAGCAGGATCAGAAAGTTGGCCATGCAAGACAAGGGATGGGGTCCTCCAAACATCCTCCCACTCTTCGAGCAGGACTGACCTAAATCCTTATCTTTTCAGACTGTGCTGACAGGAGGAAAACAAGCTGGTCTCATTAATTTCAACTCCTGCTGCCTGGTGAACTTGTCTGCAGAAAAAAAAAAAAAAAAAAAAATTCAAAGCTATGCTGGTGACCTGGCAATTCAAACCTTCTGGGGAGCAGGAGGCACAAATGACCTGCTGCAGCATTGCTCACCTCATGGCCAAGCTCTGCTCTCGCCCCCAGAGCTCCTCAAGTTATTCAGCTGTGGACATTTTACAGATGCAGTTGGGACACCCAGCAAGGGAACTGTTCCTCTGCAGGGCAGTTGATGCAACAGAAGGGCACGTAGTCCATGGACAGCTGGTGGCTCAGAAAAGACTTCTCTGGTATGCAGGAGACCCCGAGACTGGCACACTGCACGACACAGGCGACTCCTCCCTGCAGCTTCCTCAGAGCCTCACTGGAGCCAAGTATACCGGGGCACCCTATTTTCCTGTGATTTCCAGAGTTCAAGTTGATTTTTTAATCTGACAGTAAGAGCAGAAGACTATAAAAAACCCCACAGTGGCCTGAGCAGCTCCGGAGTCTAAAATAAACATGCCAAGCCCTATTTGTGATGGAGTAAAAATAGCTTGTTTCTCATACCTTCCCAGGACCTCTGCTTCGTACACAAAAGCTTCACAGGTTAACTACAAAAATATCAGATGTGCAAGGAATGGCTTGATTTGAGCTTTGCACTGTTTGAGGAGTTCAGAAAACCACCCTGGCCCCGCAGTGAAGGGCTGAACCCTCAAAGCTCATCTCCCGCCCAGGGCTAAAGGCCAGATGCTGCCAATTCCCTTTAATAGAAACCACTGTCCTTCTGGAGAAAAAAAAATCCAAACAAAAAAATCCACAAACGTCACTGGAATTACATCTTGTGCTATTCCTTGGCTGGATACTTTTTAAATGACACTTATTCCAAAGAGCACTAACTATAAAATCTAGTGCAGAGCTGTGCTGCAGCCAGGACGGGCTCCCTGGGAAGCAGAGCGAGCACAATCAGTGTCTGCATCAAAAGGAGAAGACAGACTGTGGCTGGTCTGTCTCATCATAAGAAATGCCACTTCATAGCGAGTTCTGCTAAATTAACTTTTTTTTCCAGGGCCTAAATGTATCTCACCTGGCACCTGTGATGCTCCTGTAGAGAACAGAAAAACAAGACCTGGGAAGGAAGCTCGGCAGGAAAGCCGTCACGACGCTGAGTTTAATCATTACATCATTTCTAATGACAGCTCCGCCGGACCCACAAGTGAGCACCAACCTATTTATGACAAGGGCTTAAAAAAAGGGCCAGAATTTGCAATGCATCTGAAGCCTGCTGGCATTTATACAGGCACTAAAAGGCACCCAGGGAAAGGGCCAGGCGTGCATGTCCCCAGCGCCGAGGGCCAGGCTTGCAGGAGCCACCAGCTCCAGCAGCCTTCTGAGAACCAGCCGGCACATCTCCCTACAAGGCAGCAGCACATGCAGCTGTCTGCCTCAGTCCAGGAGCACACAGCAGCCTTCAACCCAGCCCAGCCACCGCAGGGCAAGGAAGGCACTGCTCCTGTGGGACCCCCGGGGAGCACCTCCACACCCACCCCCACCCCCGAGCACCCCACTCTTGCTCCGGGGTCACGGTTGAAATTCATCTCCAGAAACCTGGGCTCAAATTGAGGAGGCATAAATTAAGCAGCAATCTGGGGCTTTGGGTGAGATGCAGAGGCATCTCCAAAGAGCTCTTAGCACAGCCACGCTCATTTTAAGTGAGAGGGACAAGAAAAGTGATTTTTCTTGCTAAATATTCTTTTAGTTTAGCAAGTCATATTGAAAAGCTCAACATTTTTACTTTAGATTATGTTCTTAACCATGCCCACATCATATTGAAGGCCAGTGTCTAGTGAGACCTGATCACAGGTCCCTGAATTCTCCACCTCTTGATGAAAATAATCACTTTTGCACCTTGTCTTGAGTCAAAGGCTGCAAGAGATGGAAAAGATCTAGTCTCCCCTCAGTTATTTCTTTCCATTACTAAGCACTCTAGCAAGTAAACAAAGGACAAACACACACTTTTCCCAGGAGAACAAGGAGAGCGACCTGCAGCTTTCCAGCTTTTTGTACCACCTGCTTACACCTTGTCACTGAATGGTCACCTCACCAGATGCTTCAAGGTAAAAATCACAGCTTATCTTATATGAGTATTTGGTATTAGCTGTTACATAAACACTGCTGCTTTTAGAGGAGGCTTCTCTCAAGTCTCCTGCTCTCCTCACTTGCCACTGCTTTCCATTCTTTCAGCTTATTCTGAAAGAGCAGAACTGGAAAAAATGTTCTTCGTATCTGGTAGGCGGTGGTGTGACAGCCCAGCCACCAAACATCTGAAACACCAATAACCTCACCCACATGTGCACCCCAGGATGTCAGCTCATACTTCCACCCTGCAATGCACTGCATCATGTTTCCTTCCCACACCGGTGAACTTTTCCTCCAATTCAGTGGCCCACAGAGATCTCAAGGGATCATGCAACATGGGGCTTGCAAGCTGTATGCATCCTCCCATGTTGGCAAAGACTTGGAAAATCTGTAGAGAAAGGAATGGCTGAACTTTTCTCCCTGCCTTTTCCTCACAGGGCAGATGCACCCCGGCCTGCTTGAAGACCCACAGCAGCAACACAGGCGGCCACATCATCATTTTAATCGCCGTAACTGCTCAAGGAAGCATTTCTACCTCTCCCATCCCACTCCTCTCCTCCCTTTGGGCTGGTACAAGAGTTACAGTGCACACAGAAGTGGATGTGGGAAATGACACGCAGTAAAGGAATGCAACAAGAGACAAACAAGGGGCCAGTTCCATCTGGCTCAGTCTCCTGGCTGGATGTGGGGGTCTGCAGGACCACTTCTCTTTTCCTTTTCACCAGCACAAGGAAAAGGCAGGACTTCTGCCAGCAGCACCTGCTCAAAGCAACTGAGAAGCTGAGCACACCAAGTCTGGACCCTGCAACAAACGGCGCTGGGCAAGCGCACTGCACAAGGACACCAAGGAAAACCCAGACAATTCCAAAGATAAAGAGAAATCAGACTGGGTTCAGCTGGACATTTCCCATTCATTTCCCACTATTGTCCTAACCAGCATCTAAGCAGCACACACTGAGAGCTACGGTCACCTCCCACAGCCAGCTGCATCCTGGTAGCAGGCAGAGCAATTCCCTTACAGCAGAAGGCTCCGACTGGATCTATTCCACATTAGTAGTCCGCTCGAGCACTCCTGGGCAAACTGCAGCAAGCAGGCGAGTGACCTGATACAGGTTTCTTTTCAGCCACTAAGCCACTTTAAAAGACATCTAAAAATACATGAAATGCTTTTCTCATGTGACTTTTCTAAGCAAGGGACTGCCCTAAAGCCTGTCAACCACAAATGGAATGAGACATCACTGCAAGACCTCTTGTCCTGCACCAATAGCCTCTACACTGGCAACCTGTTGTGTCCAAGAAACCAGCTGAAGATAAAACCCTGGAGTATTATGCTTGGCAGTACCAGCTCCTGATGTAACACCATTCTCCCCAAAGGGCTGTGCTTCCTTTCATGATCACCACCCAGATGGGGAGCTGCAATGATTTGCTCTGTTTCTGCTCCAGAAGGATCTTTAGCTAGCTACCTCCAGAAGAGTTCAAATTTATACTCCTCCCCACCAAGCTTGAAATAAAAAATAACTTCTCAGCTCTGCTGACACAGGTAATTCCTCTCCACTGAGGAGAGGTGGTAAATAGGACAACTGTTTGCCTTTGAAAGTGCTTTGCAAATCAGCTCAGATGGCTGCTGCCATAAAGCCCAAGCAGGAGTCACTGGCCACTTCAGCTGATCCTCAAGCTCCTTAAGAATAGATTTACATCACGAAGTTTCCTATCAAGACTCTTCCTCCATCCCAAGAACGGAACAGACAAGCTCCTTTGAGATGCAGACCCTTGTGCTGACAAGCTCCTGTACATGCCAGTGCCTTGAACCAGAGTAGACACTGACACTGGGAAATGAAAGGTGTCTGCTCCTGGATGAGCTCAAGCTGCAGGGCTGAGCCATCTGCTTCTACTGAAGCCGAGGGTGGCTCTTCCTTGCTCCAAATCAGACACCTTGTCGTGTGCCCAGGCAGCTCCAAGCTTTAGCTGACCTTTTCCAGTTGGCACAGCCTGCAACTGCTGGTCCCAAACAGGGCTCAGAGTCAGCTGTGCAGAATTCACTAATAATCATCGTCTTAGTCACTGCTTAAAGAAGAATCTCACCCCTAAACATTTGCCTAGGGAGTCAGCTTTGCCAGCCTTAATTCCCATATATGACCAGAAACGAGGACTTCAGCATGTGGAGCAATCTTTCCTGGGCTCCCAGCTGGAGTGATCAAGCCACACACTACACCAGTCCAGAAGACACTCCCAGGGCAGAGCTCTGCTGCCAGCCTTGCTCTTCACAATCTCCCTCATGCTGGTGGTGGAATGCTTTTCCAGCAGGATGTGAAGTGACCAACTCATCACAAAACACAGGTATGTGTGGCCAAGGTGTGCCTTCAGAACTGCCCCTATATGCAGTATCTTGACTTCATCTTAACTTCAGAAAAAATCAAACCCTAAATCTCACTGTCTCCTCTGTTCTCTGCCTTTCTTTGTGGCGCAGGGGAGAAGCTGCCTCAAAGGATCTCCTGAAGCATCATATCAAGGCAAAGGTTTTGAACCAGCATGTGAACAGACTGCAAGGAATCCATAAAAAGTGCAAAGAGGCTTACCTGGAGTCAGCAGGATTAAGTTCCCTATACAAAGCTATGCACCTCCAGGGGAGGCTTTAGGAGCCTGCCACTCAGGGGAGAGAAAAAGGCTGGAGGCTGCTGAGCTGGGTCACGCTGGAGCTGAGCGCAGAGCGCAGGATGCAGCGCAGAGGTCTGCAGGAAACAGCTTCATCCTGTGACGGCAGGACAGTGCCACGGCCCCTGTCCCCTGGGGTACCCACGGGCCAGGCACAGCCAACTGCCAGACCAGGCTGAGCTCACAGAGCCGCCAAGGCGCCGGCGAGAGGTGCATGGCCCTACCTGTCCCAGCAGGACCCGGCTGCAGCAGGGAAAGCAGGAGGTGGAGGCAAGCAGCACTTGCACCACTCCCACCTGACCCAATGACTAAAAGATTGGTGGAGCAGCACAGAACAACGAGGAGGGTCAGCATTCCAGTTTTCAGAAATAACGGGTGTGCAACGGTACGGGTGCTGGGACGTTGGTTTGAGGGGAGGGTGGTGACTGAACCACATCACAGGCTGGAACAGAACTTCCAGAGTGCAGGAGCTCGTCCACCTCTGACTGAGGCTTTAAGCAAACCTTCTCATGCCCAAATTAGCCATGGTAATCTCAGAGTACTTTCCTCTGCCACATCCAGCACAGAATCGCACACAACTTTTATCCTGGCTTATCACCATTACTGCATTGGGGAGCACTGCTGCCTTCTCAAAGCTTTAATTCCTCAATATACAATTTTACATCACTGCCAGTAGCAAGTGAAGCCCTTTTTCATGTTAGCTTTGACTACAAAGTTTTGATGAGGCTGTAAAACCCTATTCCTACACTATTCTTAGTTTAGTGCCAAGGGTTCATGGGCTCTGCGTGCAGTACTGTTACAACATGTTGCTTTAGTTTTCTCTGGACATTTCTGAAGATTTGTATTTATCTCAGCAATTGTCATTCTCAGATCAAATTTCTTACCTCCCTAGAGGCTGACCCCTGCTATTCAAACAAAATTTTATTATAAAATATGGTAACTCTTTCTTGAAAGAGCAACCAGCACAAGGCACAAAAACAAACACAAAGCACTGGCTTTATGAACACCACCAGAAGCACAGAATTCCCCAGGTAGAGGACACAAAGTTTCACGTTTTGGCCACACAGCTCACCCTGGAGAAGTGAACTGATACCGTGGAAACACATACAGCACCACAGTACAGACCTTGATGCTAGTTTGCATGACAGTATCAGTTGAATCACTCAGTATTACTGCCATCAACACAAACGTTAATGCCCAGCCTAAAAAACACCTGATCTGACCCAGACACTCATTAAAATAAGGATGACTGCCCTATTCCTGATGCTCTATCCCACGCAGGATGGGCACATCTGCATTGTGACCATGATGCAGATCTTGCAGGACCTCTTACACATCCCATACAACAACTATTCTGTGCACAAACACTACACTGCAGAAGCTTTCAATGAACTGAAAGTGAGAATTAATGAAACAAATCAATTATATGAGTTGTTTGTGCCTATTAAGTTTAGTTGATGCCAGTACCTCTGCGATAATACTTTCCCACATGCCTTAAAGCTTTTGCTATGGTAAGAGAAATAAAAGATGCCAAGGAGTTTCAGGAGAAGACAGGCAAAGGAGGTTTTGAATTTTAGGAAAAAAACTACAAGAAGATCCTCCCTTTGAATTGGCTTAGTCCCACCCTTGACTTCAGACAGCCTTTACCTGTATCTGTAGAGGCAGAAGTCTGATTTTTTTTCTTTTTAGAGAAAGAGACACAACTACACTGATTCTGTGCAGCTTCTGGTAGGATCCTACGAAGTGGAATTCAGAGAAGGTTTTAGAATAACCACCTTTTATCCCCTTAATGTAGGCCCCCAGGCACTATCATAAAAATTCCACTAGAAATATTTCCTTTGGGGTGGGGAAACACCATGCATGGTCTGTCATGCAGGAATCGGCTCCTACAGCACAGAGAGCTCACACTCCACAAAGGTCAAGACCTCAGGAGAAAGCCTAAGGGACATGAACAAGGAATCACTGCAGCCTCAAATATGCCTCTCATTCCCCACCTAGAAGCCCACACCTGTGTAAAGCCTTTGTGCAGGAATCCCAAGCGCCACAACACAAAGGTCACACCTTACATTTCAGCAATACTTAGAGAAGACCTGATGAAACTTCTTGCTATAAAGGGAATTCCCAGCTAGAGACCAATACTGAAGAGCTGCTTTAGGAAAAAAGTTTATGGGAGAGGCACAGAAGCCATACTGGAAAAAAATCGCAACTATTTCCATCCTGATTAAAGTGGAATCTGTACAGCATCCTGGACTGCTGAATAAACAAGCACTACAGACACAGATCTTGGTCCCTCTCTGCTGAAATTGAAAAGTCCCAAAGAAGCCATGCACTCAAGGAAATCCTGGAAGCTCTGGAAAGAGATGTGTTTCCCAAAGAGCCTGGGATAATCCATTTGGGGGCAAGAGGGAAGAGGCAATCCTAGCAAGGCCCAGCAGTACACAGTCCCCACAGTGCAATGTGAGGTTGTGACAGTGGCATGGGGCTTTCACATCACCTGTCATGATTCAACATTTCAGTAGAAAACCACTGGTTCAATCTATCACTCAAGCTCATCCAAAAATCAATCCCTACCCTTTGGGACTGCTATAAAATGATCAGTACTGGAAACTCTCATCAAAATTACTGAATGCTAATCCCCACCCTTAAGGAACATACTTCACAGAAGATTAAGCTTTCTGAAGTTGAAATGCACAGTCTAGTTCAAAAAAAGAGAGAAGCCCGTGTGAATTCAGCACACACCTCCAGCACTCGTGCAACCTCTAACTACAGGAGAGTAAACTGAAACCTCTCTGCAACCATTTCTTCAGCCCAGAGGAGCGAGGGCAGGAATGCCGCCTGTCAGGTCCCTAAGGAGGAGTATCTGCACTGTCAAGTACTGCAGGAAGGGGCTTCTGAGCCACTTTGCTGGAATGCTCAGAGAAACCAGCACACAAAATATTTTAGAAGCTGCCCATGTAAACCCTCTATGAATCGAGCCCTTCTCAGAAAGTACAGCAGGAAAAGACACACACACCATGCCCTAACTGGGGTTGCAGTGACGGCAAAAGCACTGCGGTGAGACCACAACACGAGAACAGAGGAGAGAGCTCATTATCGGAAACCTTCACTCAGATACATTTTTACAGGTCAGATGAGGCTGTGAGCCTGGTTTTCTAACGAAAAACCCAAAACAAAGCTGAACACTGTGGGGCTGGGACAAATTTTATTGCTGTTTACAAGCCTCACCCTCTTCCATGTCAAAGTCAGACAGTACTTTGAATCCACCAAGAACTACTCTCCAGGCCTAGAGGATACCTGCAGGAGAGTGAAACAGGGGGGACAACTCAACCCTGAAAAAGTAAACGTCTGTTATGGCCAAGAGCACCATTACAATCAGCTCTCTGCTGATTCAATGGCTTCCTGCCTCCAAGGATGGTCCAACATCCTTCCCTTGCAAAGTGAATAAAGGGTCAAGCTGGAAAAACCACCAACTTTATGACAAATCAGCGGAATCAACAGGTCAATCCATTAGCTCAGCACCACAGCTGGCCCCTGGGATGAGGCAAGAGGGCACAGCTGAAAGCAGAGAAAAACAAGGGCCCTTTTAAGAACTTCAAACCATGAGGGAGGCTGAGGTGACCACTTGCTCTGATCTAAACCACCACAGGGACCCTGCCCACCTCCTCCTCGAGGCTGGGCCTCACTTCTCTTCCCCCTGCAGTGCTGGGCTGTTGACAAACTCCTCCTGGTTGGGGATTTACAAGCTCCTTCCATGGACAATCCAGGTTACTAAACTGCAGAAAGTTAACCCAGGTCAGCTGAGCAAGATGACTGCAGGCACCCAATGGCACGTCTGGGGTCTGACCTCTCTGCTCCAAAAGCAGTGAGGCTTACCCAGCTCAGCCTTCCCACACAACCCCCTGCTACCTCACACCGGGACAAGCACAGTGCCACTGGCATGGCCTGACAGTGACACAGGGTCACATAGCTCAACACCACTTGTGTCAAGGTTTGGGAGCCCCTGTGAGCTCTCCACAGACATGTGCAAGGGCCACAGTAGAATGAGGGAGCACCTGATAGCCCTGCAGCCCCTCTGGCTCTTGGGTCCCACCACATTGTCCAGGGACAGGGCCCCAGACGTGGAAGAACCCTGCAAGGCTGCATTGCTGCCATCGGCAGAGATTGCAGGGAATCTCCTAGGGTGCCTCAAGGCTCCAAAAAAACAGCACTGAGGTGACCTTGAGCAGGACATGGCATTCAGGAAAACAGGAGGCCCCTTGCTGCCTACCCAACTCCGATCAAAGCCATGCCACTCACCTTGCCTCATCTCCTCCTCCTCCTCACTCACCCAGAACAGCTCACAAACCAGGCGCAAGAGCCAGGGAGCTTTCTGCTGGTCCCCAGGTGACCAGCTCAGGCACGGCACAGGGAGAGGGCCTGCCTGGCTGGGGGACTGGGATCATCTCCTTCAGACACTGCTGCATCAGCAGATCGGCTCAGATACTCATGAAAAATCCACTGACAAATACTAGTAACATCAAAAATATACAAACATGTTTCTTGCTGGTAAGCTAAAATTTTATCCCCGAAAAGCTGAACCAGAGAGTTTCAGCCAACAGATAAGCACAGGGAGATACACAGATAGATAAAGGCACCAGACTAGGATGTGCACCTACCTAGAGTGTTCACACAGGTTAATACATTAACTTTCCATCCAGCAGCACCTTAGTAGTTTGCTCAAATTCAATCTCACAGAACAAGCCCTAAAAGCACAGGTTCTTCTGGCTGATATTTTATTTTTCACAGCTTAAACACGGTCACAGTCCTTTGCAAATTGGGTTTAAGGTACAGAGCTCTCCAGACTGCACAAACATCCTAAGAACAAACATTTTCAGCATACCAAGAGCTCAGATACACTAGGTCAATCCAACTGTGTTTATTTGTATTTCACCCAAATCACCGCCAAAGTACTCGCAGCTCAAGGAGCAACAGCCTCCCACTGATTCAGCAAGAGACCAGAAGTAATTGGTAGACAGTCTGCAAGCACCACAAAGAATGCCAGAGGCATTTATTTACATGACCCCTGTTTGCCTAAGAAGAATTCAGCGTTTGCATCTTCCTCACTCAAATTAATCATCACTAGACTTAACTCCTCAGTACTATTCCTCAGCTAACAGAAGTAAAGGCAAAAACCACCCAAAATCACCCCCACAAAACTTTTCAGATAGCTGACAGAGGCAGACCTTTACTCCATCAGCTGGAGTTCCTCCCCAGGCTGGCACAATACCCTGCTATTTCTCCAGGCCAATTTGTCTCATTATCTCTCCAAGGAACACAGAAAAGGCAAGGAGACACCATTCCTACTGGTGAGCAACACCACTCCTGCCAGGGCAGAACCATCACATCTCCTCAGCTAAGCTGACAACACACTGCACCTCACACCTGTGTTGCAGACACTAAAGCATGAAAACTCCCCCAGGATCTAGCTGCTGCAACCACACTCTTTTCCCTCAGTCCCCAGCAGGACCACCGGTCTTTAGTGCCGAGCCCCAAAGCACCTCTCAGGCCCGTCTGCCAGCACGCTCACATAAGCCAGGACACAGCAGGGCTCCCTCCGACGCTACCCCCTTGCTGTCAGAGCACGGCTCTGCCCACGAGAGGCAGGCCAGAATTCCTCCAGAGCAGCCGCCCGTGGAAGACAAGTCACGCCTAGAGCGTTGGGCCAGCTCTGACCAGGAGCTTCGCGGCTGAGGCTGGCAAAGGGTCCCACTCATCCTCCTTGGCTTCTGAGAGCAGCCAAGCTCAGCACTCCGGGTACTGGGAGACGAGGAGAACAGGGTGTGTAAGTTACCAGTGAATACCAGCATTTCTAAAAGCAGACAAGTGCTTGGGGTCAACAAATCCCATACATACAAAACTTACTGCTACACAGCGAGAGCAGAGCACATTTACTGCTATCAGCTCCATAATTCTTACTGATTCCCAGGTCTGATACCAACAATTAAGCACAATTTACTACTCTATTTACACAATGCTTAAAGAAATGGGTATGTCTAAGTCAGCAGGTGCTGTCAGCAACATCTCCCAGTTACTGGAGCATTTGTGCCAGCTCCCAAAGAAGTGAGCCTGAACTCCTGCAGCAAGGAGTCGGCATGACCTGGAATCAGCCAGGCTTTGCTGATTACTCCTCTGAGTAAACAGTGGTGTTCCCAGCACTTCAGCTCGCTCTCAAGCTCCTTCTGTTGGCATACTACCCTATATTTAGGATAGAAGAGTGCAATGACAAGCATCGGGACGAATGAATAAGTGGTTTAGGATACTTAGTATAGCAGCAGAGACTGTGTGAAGAAACCTAAGAACTAGAAACTCCTCAAGTGAGGAAAGGAATCTGTAAAGTTTAAGGTGAGATGAGACAGCACTCCATTCGGAAAGTTAAACAGCAAGTTTTGTTAAGAACAGCACTCGCAAGGCAAGAGCCATTAGTAGTCCACCAGGTAAGAGCAATGGGTGGCAGAAAGAAGCTCCTGCCTGGAAGGGCCAAGAGAAAATAGGCAAATTCTTGGGTTTTTTTTAACACAAGAAGAAGATTTTAATCTCATTTTGGACAGGCAAATGGCAGTGGTGTTTTCCCAAGCCTAGGAGCTCAAAGCTCCAGGACCAAGGGAGATATACCAGCTCAGGGTGTGACCACAAACCCAACGGCCTGGTCTCGCATCCCCCTGCCCACACCTTCCCCCCTGAGCAGCAGGCCCTAGTTATACTCCAAAAACATACACTTGCCAACTTCAAACCTGTGGCAAAACTCAGTCAATCCAGAGTGCTGACTTGATGGGCCTTGGAAACTTGGGTGAGCCAGTTTGCAGCCTGTTGCTTCCAAGAAACCAGGGAGGCCACAAGGAACATCTGGCATTTACACCTTTTTGGGCGGTAGAACCACTAACCTGCCTTTAGTCACCTGCACTGGGGACTGAAGATAAAGTTTGCCTGTCGGTCTGTCCCTCCCGGAACAGCCTCGCCTGTTAGTCACGCTCCCAGTGCCCGGAGCCAAGGTCAGCCCAGGGAAGTGGCGGGGCCCACGGAGCCCCACAGGGACGGAGCCCCACAGGGACGGAGCCCCACAGGGACGGAGCCCCACAGGGACGGAGCCCCACAGGGACGGAGCCGAGGCCACCCTGCCTGGGACAGCCACCTGTCCCCGAGGAACGCACACCCGGGACACCCACCTGCGCTCCCACGGCGGTCCCGGTGAGCGGGGAGAGCCCGGGACGCCCGCACGGGTTTTGTCACAACCAGAGCCGGCTGCCGCTACCGACAGCACCGAGGCCGCTCCCGGCAAAGCCCCGAGGCTCACCCGGTACAGCCCGGGCCGGCCTGGCCGCTTGAAGCCCCGGGCCCGCTCCGCCTCCCGCCCGGCCCCGCCGAGCACTCCCGGGCGCGGCGCCCACCCAGGGCCGAGGGCGG
>WBMY01016835.1:75323-88291 GCA_013397315.1 Donacobius atricapilla
CGCCGCGGGGTGACCGCGGCCCCGCCTGGCTCCGCGCCCGACCGCAAATATTTGCTCGGGGCCGTCCCGGAGCTCCAGCGGCCCGGGGACACGGGGCCGCCGCCATGCAGCCCGCGCTGGGGGTCCTGTTCGCCCTGGCCGCGGCTCTGGGCTCAGGTAGGGCCCCAGGCTGGGTGGCCGTGGGGCTGGAGGGCGCGGGGCAGTGCGGGGCCCAAGGCCGGGCCAGCGGCCGGCCCGGGAGCCTGCAGGCCATGCCCTGTCCCACGGCGGAGGGGGGCAGCCGGATGCAGGGAGCTGCAGCGGGTGATGTAGGGCAGGGACCCTCCTGCTGCACAGCACATGGATCAGAACATGGGACAGGGATCCCCTGCTCCATATTACATGGATCCCATGCTCCATAGGACGGAGTTCCCCTCCTCTATGGGACACGGCTGCCATGCTCTGTGGGACAGGGATATCCTGCTCCATGGGGCAGGGATCCGACGCTCCACAGCGTCCCAGTGCTTGTGCCCCCATGGGAACGCTGAGCTCCTGCCACGCTCCCCAGGCCACCGCTCACCCCTCAATGACTTCCAGCGCCTGCGAGCCACCGAGCTCTTGGCGGTGCCGGTGGATCCATCGCCACAGCTGCCAGAGCAGGGCACTGCAGAGCAGTGCGCCCAACGCTGTGCCACCAGCCTGGCTTGCCGGTGAGCAGAACACAGTGCCACTGCGGGGCAGGTGGGAGTGCAGGGGCCACAGCACTGGGTCACTCTCTGCACTTGGATACTGGGTGCTCACGTGTGTGACCCAGGTCCCGTGGGCTCTGGCCTCACACGGTGCTGTGCCAGACTTCCACTGTGCCTCCCAGGGCTTTCCACCATGACCAGCAGAGCCAGTTGTGCCAGCTGCTGCCCTGGACCCAGCACTCACCCCACGTCCAGCTGCAGAAAAACATCCGCTATGACCTGTACCAGAAGAAAGGTGGGCTGGTGCCATGGGTGGGTATGGGAACACCACAGACGGGGCACAGGCCACCCGGCACAGGACTCCTCATTGCCCGTGTGCTCTGACCCGGCCCTGGGGCTCTGAAGAGGTGCCTGGCTCTGCTCAGACTTCCTGCGGGACTGCATTGAGGGCGATGGCTCCAGCTACCGTGGCACACGGGCCATGACAGAGAAGGGGCTGCGCTGCCAGCACTGGCAAGCCACAACACCGCACGATCACAGGTGCCCCCGTGTCCCTGGCTGTCCCGTGGCACCTCCCCTGGGCAGCATGGGGCAATGGGGAATGGGGAGGGAACAATGTGGGATAGCGCAGGAGCAATGGCAACAGCCTGGGGGCAATGGCATTGACAGGAGTAGTGCATCATCTTGGCTGTGCCCATTCCAGGGCAAAAGATTCCTGGCAGCTCTCCTACCCACTCTGCTGCCACCAGGTTTCTGCCATCCCCCCGCAATGGGCTGGAGGAGAATTACTGCCGAAACCCTGACCGGGACAAGCGGGGCCCGTGGTGTTACACTGTTGATCCCAATGTCCGACACCAGAGCTGCGGCATAAAGAAGTGTGAGGATGGTGAGTGCCACATCCCAGGGTCACCCTGTGCTGTGTGTTTCCCCCACACTAAGCCCTGCAGTTGTTGGCAGCTGTCTGCATGACCTGCAATGGGGAGGACTACCGTGGCACCGTGGACCACACCGAATCAGGGACAGAGTGCCAGCGCTGGGACCTGCAGCACCCACACAAGCACCCCTACCACCCCAACAAGTATCAACCCCCAGCCCCCCGCAGTGCAGTGCCCTGGTTGAGTGCTAGGTGCTGGGGTGACGGTGCCACCCCAACTGCTGCTCCCTGTCTCTGGCCCAGGTACCCTGACAAGGGGTTAGATGACAACTACTGCCGCAACCCTGACAGCTCCGAGCGGCCCTGGTGCTACACCACCGACCCCGGACGGGAGCGTGAATACTGCCGCATCCGCATCTGCAGTAAGTCCCCACCAGCATCATGCACAGCTGGGCCTGAGGGTCCTGGGTGCCACCCCTGACCCTGATACTCTGCCCCTCTCTCTGGCCACACAAGCAGAAAAACGCCCACGGCCTGTCAACATTACCAATGGCTGCTTCAGAGGCAAGGGTGAAGGCTACCGTGGCCGTGTGAATGTTACCGTGTCGGGGATCCCGTGCCAGCGCTGGGACTCCCAGGTGCCCCATAAGCACCACTTTGTGCCCGAGAAGTACCCGTGCAAGTAAGGGGATGGCTGTGCACCCCAGGAGGGTGGTGGTGGGCAGCACCCGTGAGTGTGGGATTGAGGGGGGACCGCACGGCCTCTCCTCCAGGGACCTGCAAGAGAACTACTGTCGCAACCCCGATGGATCAGAGGCACCGTGGTGCTTCACTTCCCGCTCCACTGTCCGCATCGCCTTCTGCTTCCACATCCGCCGCTGCCCTGATGAGCAGGATGCCCAAGGTGAGCCACCCCAGGCACCTGTCCCTGGGTGCCCACCCCGGTGGCCCTGTGAGGTGTGCCAGCCCCCCTTGCCTGTCCACAGAGTGCTACCATGGCCACGGCAAGCACTACCACGGCCACGTCAGCAAGACACGCAAGGGAATCACCTGCCAGCCCTGGGCTGCCCAGACACCCCACGTGCCCCAGTGAGTGTGTTGGGAGGGTGGTGGGGATGGAGATGGGGTTGGGGTGGGGATGGAGATAAGGATGGGGATGGTGATAGTGATGGTGACTGCCTCCTTGCAGGATCTCGCCTGCCACCCACCCGGAGGCCCACCTGGAGGAGAACTACTGCCGCAACCCCGATAACGACAGCCATGGCCCCTGGTGCTACACCATGGACCCCCGTACCCCCTTTGACTACTGTGCCATCAAGCCCTGTTGTGAGCCCCTACCCACATCCCTGCAGAGCTAGAGGGGACCCTGGCCACACACAGGGTAGTTTTGGTCTCCTCAGGGTGGATGGATCCTGTGTCAGTGCCACCCTCTGTTTCCTCTCTGCAGCTGGCAGCACAGTGCCCTCCATCATGGAGAATGCAGGTGGGGGCCCGTGGGTCCTGAGTGGGCACCCTGGGGTGAGTGCTGGTGGTACAGGCCCGGCTGATGCCCACCCCGCCCACAGACACAGTGACTTTTGAGCAGTGTGGCCAGCGGGATGAGAGGCTACAGCAGAAGGGGCGCATTGTTGGTGGCCAGCCTGGCAACTCGCCCTGGACTGTCAGCATCCGCAACCGGTGAGTGGGTGTCCCATATGCCCTTCCATGTACTCAGTGCCCCCCCAGAGCTCACTCCCTGTCCCCACAGGGCTGGCGTGCACTTCTGCGGGGGATCCCTGGTGAAGGAGCAGTGGGTGATCAGCACACGCCAGTGCTTCTCCTCCTGGTAATGCTGGGGCTGGGGCGTGGGGTGGTGGGACCCCCCTGTGCCCTCATGTCCCTGTTCCACAGTGATGCTGACCTGATGGGATATGAGGTGCAGCTGGGGACACTCTTCAGGGACCCTCGCCCTGGGGACCCTGACCAACAGACCATCCCCATCGTGCGGATTGTCTGTGGCCCCTCGGAGTCCCAGCTGGTGATGCTGAAGCTGGCAAGGTGACTGGTCGTGCCTTGGCCTCTGCCATGCTCCACTGCTGGCCAGGCTGGCACCGTGTCCTACTGCCCCTCTTGCTACAGGCCAGCTGCTCTGACCAGGCGTGTGGCCCTGATCTGCCTGCCCCCTGAGCGCTACGTGGTGCCTGCGGGCACTGTCTGCGAGATCGCTGGCTGGGGGGAAACTAGAGGTACCTGACACAGGCAGCCCCCGCTAGGGGATTCCCTGTTCAATACAGCCCCTGCCAATGCCATTCCATCCCCTCTGCCCACAGCATCCCCATGTCCATGGCATCTCCCTGCCCACAGCATCTCCCTTCCATGGTGCTTTCCTGCCCATTCCATCCCCCTGCCCACAGCATCCCCTGCCCGTGCCATTCCCCTGTATCCCTGCATGCCCGCTGCTGCATCCCATGCCCGCTGCCCCGTGCTTTCTGCCTGCAGGCACAGCAGACAGCAGCGTGCTGAACGTGGCACGGCTGCCAGTGCTGGCCCACAGCGAGTGCAACAGGGCGCTGCGTGGGCGCCTGAAGGAGAGCGAGCTGTGTACTGCCGCACTGCGTGCCGGCGTGGGTGCCTGCGAGGTGAGCTGGGCTGGGCACCATCCCAGGGAGGCGGCAGGTGCTGGCACCAGGGTGACACCGCTCTCTTCATGCCACAGGGCGATTATGGCGGACCACTGGCTTGCCTCACCGCTGACTGCTGGGTGCTGGAGGGGGTGATCACCCCCTCCCGTGTCTGTGCCCGCACCGACCAGCCCGCCCTCTTCATCCGTGTTTCCTTCTATGTCGACTGGATCTACAAGGTGATGAAGATGGGTTGAGCTGCCACTCGTTCCCAGCCTGGCACAGCTGCCACTGCACTATAAAGGCACAGCCTTGGCCACAGGGCTTACACACTGCATAGGGTCTCATGTTTATTTAACACCCAACCAACATCCCTACCCCTGAATACGCTCACTCCGTCTGCCTCTGGTCCTGGTGTGGTCCCCAGGGCCAGCAGTCACCGTGGGGCTGGCATAGCCCAGGACCACTGTGGGCACTAGGGGCTGTGCTGGCCTGTCCCATCCCGCCTGGGCTGCCCCAGGTGCTGGAGAAGCCAGTGGGCACAGTTCTTGAAGACACTGGCCTCCGTCTCCACACCAGCCAGTGCGTGGCCACCCTCTGGGTACCACAGGAGCCTGTGGGGAGGGACAGGATCGGAATATGCCCATCCACCACCCCAGAGCTCCCTCCCTGCTCCCACCTGCACCCCACTCACCGTGCTGGCACACCCCTGGCCTGCAACACCCGGTACAGCTCCAGTGCCTGCGTGGGGCTGACGCGCCGGTCTCGGGCACCCACACACAGCAACACCGGTGTCTGCACCTGCAGCACTGCCCTCCGTGGGTGTCTGACACCCCACCCCTGGCATCCCACACCCATCCCGACCCTGCCTTACCTGGCTTGCCTGGGAGATGGGCGAGCGCAGCAGCATGGTGGCCATGTCCTCAGCACATGGCACCCGCTCAAAGGAGTAGGGCAGCCCCAGGGAGGTGTAGCGCCTGTGGCACAGAGACACTGGTAGGTGTCACAGGGACATGGCATGGCATGGCACAGGATGGGGGGTGGTACTCACCAGTCAGGGATGTCAGAGGTGCCCAGCAGTGCAGGCAGGTTGGAGACGGGGCTGCGCAGGGCACAGGCTTGGTAGCGCTCGGGCTCACGGGTGAGGAGGTGGAGGGCGATGAAGGCTCCATGGGAGCCAGCCAGCAGGCCCAGGCGGTGTGGGTCCAGGGGCTCTCTGTGCAGCGCCTGCTCCACTGCCAGCTTCACCCGTGGGGCACCCACCATTGACACCCAAACATCAGTATCCTCCCAGCAGCGTCCCCCCAAGGACTCCCAGCCCAGCACCCCTCACCTGGGTGTCTGCCACATCCTGCTCACCCACACGTGAAAGCAGGGAGCTGATGCTGGCCTGGCCAAAGCCCAGGGAGCCACGGTAGTTCACTGAGGAGACAGGGCCGTGGGTGCCATGTCTCCTCTGGGACACAGGGCCACATGTCCCCGAGCTCCCCAGCACTCACCCAGGAGCACAGCGAAGCCCAGCTGGCACAGCGCAGCCATGCTCGGACGCCAGCGGGCATCAAAGACAGCATGGGGGCCACCTGGAGCCGGCACGGGCATCACCTGGGGTGCCACCAGCACTTCCAGGGTGTCCCCACTGTCCCCTCACTCACCATGGGGGCACACAATGAGGGGGTGCGGTGGTGTACCATCTGAGGGGCTCAGCAGCAGCGCCTCAAAAGGCTGGGTGTCTGCACCAAGGAAGGGGTCCCACTCAGCAGCCACCACCCTGAGCACCCAGCACCCTGCCCACCCCCCACTCCCAAGGGTCCCTGGCACCCAGGCAGCACTGAGGTGCAGCAGAGGCCCCCAGGAGCTCACCCTGTGCAGCAGGGCCCTGCCCACTGCAGGGTGGCTGGACCGTCAGAGTCTTCCAGGTGACACCAGGCACTGGTGGGGTGTCCTCCACTGGCACCCAGCCAAGGGGCAACTCGTGGCCTGCTGGTGGCAGCACAGCCACCACCTGGGCACAGGCAATGGATGACAGTGGGGCTGTGCCGTGACAAGGCTGTGCCATGCAAAGGCTGCGTCATATTGCATCTGGCTCTGCCATACCACGCCATGCCTCCCTATGCCACACCACACCATGGTGTGTGCGCCACACCGTGCTGTGCCTGCCTGCACATTGCTGTGCCATATCCCACTGTGCCACACAGTGCCAAGGTACTGCTCACCAGGCTGGGGGGGTGGTGGGGGGCTGAGCAGGTGGCCACCAGCAGGTCCCACTGGAGAGTGAGCAGCTCCCAACACCCTTCAGATGACCCTGGGGACAGAACACACGTTGGTGATCGTACCTGCACACTAGAGCACCATGAATGACCGGTGCCATGTACCTGCCGTCAGGTTGGTGACAGTGGACGCCTCCGTATCCACGAGTAGCAGGTCCTGTGAGGGTGCAGAGCACAGGCAGGGGTGTCACCGTGGGGTGTGTGGGTCACAGCCCTGGCCTTGCCATCCCCAGGACTCACCGTGCGGCTCCGCTGAGGGGAGCACAGCACGGCTCGCCGGCTGTCAGCTGCCCAGCACTGCGGTGGCAGCACCTCTGCGTAGAGCCCGGCGAAGGCTGCAAGTGGGGCAGAGCACTGCACTAGTGAGCCAGGGTCATGGGCACCTGGCAGGGGGTGGCACCAGCCCCCCATCAGAACCAGCTCTGCCCACCATGCCTTGCTCACCCTCCGTGGGCTCCTGCACCACATCGAGCACCATCACTGTCTGCCTTGTCTGCCAGGTGAGCTGGGGAGAGCCAGTGCTCAGGGATGGACCCATGCCAGGGGTAACCGAGGCAGGGAGGCTTAGGGACACCCCCACCCCAGCCAGGCACTGAGAGGCTGTGACACGTGTGCTGGGCACTGTGCTGGCAGCACAAGGTGACACAGCCATGCCCAGTGCCTGTGAGGCCCAACTCACCATGCGCAGGCATAGACACTGCCGGTGGGGCCCCCCCACAACCCCCTCCAGGTAGAGCAGGTGCTGGCCATCAGGGCTCAGCCGTGGGGAGCAGACAGAAGCATTCTCTGCTGACAGCAGCTCTGTGGGCAGCAAGGGGTCAGAATCCCAGGCACCTCCAAGGCACCCCCCAGCGCCCCAGTGCTCACCACAGCACCCGCTGGCCAGGTCCAAGTGGAAAATCCCTGACCTGGGAGGAAAGAGTGGGTCAGGTTGGACCCACACTGTGCTGATACTGCATAGGCATCCTGGCATGGTGCTGGTTGCTGGCTGGGACCCACCTCCTGTTGGAGCAGGCGTTCAGACCCAGGCGGAAGGGTGTGTGCCACCAGCCCACGAACACCACACCATGATCATCCGGGGACCACAGGGCCTGTGTGACAGTCAGGCTCATCCCACAGCCCCAGCCTGGGTACCCTGGGGCGCAGCCTGCACCCCATCCTGACCTGGCCAGGGGAGAGGTGCTCCGGGACTCCCTCCAGCACTGACAGGCTGAGACCCTCCAGGTCCAGGACACAGAGGACTGGCATGCTGCGTGTGCTCAAGGCCTCCCCCCAGTCCTCGTGGTACATAAACTGCTTGTCCTATGGCACAGCCTGGTCAGCCCCATGGCCAGTGGCCCCGGGCATGGAGCTCTGTCCATGACACACTCATGGGATGTACGGCCCACTCATGGGGTGCACAGTGTGTTCAGGGGGTGCATGGTGTGCCCAAGGGGCACGTGCCACGTTCACAGTGTGCATGGCATGCTTGGAGGTGCACTGAACACACTCATGGGGCACCTACCTCCTCATCCTCATCCTCTGCTGCCGGCCAGGCTGCTCCTGGCACATCCCAGGGGCAGGGGGGCTGTTGTTTGGGCCGGCTCTTCTCAGCCACATAGAGGAGCCGTGTCTCCGAGTGTGACCAGGCCAGGCAGGCAAAGGGCCCTGGTATGGCAGGAGGGTGCCAAAGCCCAGCCTGGCACAGGCACAGCTGGGCACCAGGTAGCCACCAGGGCTGCTGGCCATGACAACCTCACCCCTGCTGTGGGCAGGGACCACGGGGAAGGGGCCCTACCCTCCGTGTAGACGTCCCCATGCTTCCCCAGCGCCGTGAGATCCACGCTGTGGCTGCATCCCTCACTATCCCACACCTGCGGGAACGGGCGTCAGCGCCGGCACACCGTGCGCACGGTGCCCACCACCCTGCCCTGGCACTCCACCAGCCCGGGGAGTGACCGGGACGGCCGCGTTACCTCCAGCAGCTCGTGGCCCTGCCGCGGGCAGCGTTTGAGCACGGCGCGGCGCTGCCCCGTGGGCGAGTCCTGGCTGAGGAGCCTGAGGGCAGGAGGGACGGAGGCTGCGGCGGGCCATGCGCTGTGAGCGCCGGGGACGCCACAGGCACCGGCCGTGCCACAGGCACCGCGTCCCAGCCCGCAGCCCGCAGCCCGCAGCCCGCCCGTGCCGTACTGGTTGTGGATCTCGGCGCTGAGCGCGGCCCGGCCGACGGCGAGGCCCCGGCTGGCCGAGCGCCGCNGGGAACCGGCTCAGCTCCCGGTAGCAGGCAGCAGGGCCGCGGGCCGCCTGGGTGAGGGAAGGGGCATGCTGGACGGGGGTAAGCTCACCCCTCTGCCCGTGCCCCCCGCCCGAAACGGGGCTGTGCACACCCAAACAGTTCCCCTGAGCCCCCTGGCCCACCTGCAGACCCTTCCCGGTCCCTGTGGCCATGGGGCTGCTCTCTGCCGGCCTGGGCTGCCGGCGCCTGCCGCCCACAGTGAGACGCCTGCCAAAGCACGCAGGAGCAGCCCGGCGCCAGCGCCCCGGCGGTGCCAGCCCTGCGGCCGCTCCCCGCTGCCCCGCATGGCCAGGCAGGGCCGCCCTCCCTCGGCCCATCCCCGGCGGCACAACCGCACATCGGGGCAGGTGAAAGGTCCGGTGGCCACGAGCACTTGGGGCACCAGGAGTGCAGATGACACCAGTACCAGCACTACCACTGGGGTGCTGAACTACATCGTTTATTGGGGGTCAACAGCAGGGGTCAGCACCCTTAGCACTGCAGGTGCTTGAGCAGCCACAGTGCCATGTTCATGAAGCCATCAGCTTCGGCTTCAATGCCAGCCAGTGCATGGTTGTTCCCTGGGTACCAGAGCAGCCTGGAGAGGAAATAGCAATTAGTGCTGTGTCCTAACCCCACAGCTCAAGGCCTCAGCACCCCACTCACCGTGTGGGCACCCCCCGGGCCTTGAGGGCACGGTAATACTCCAGACCCTGCTTGGGGGGCACACGCCGGTCATCCTCCCCCAGCATCAGCAGTACAGGTGCACGGACCTGCAGGAGCAGGACAGCCTCAGCACTGGCACTGCTGCTGGGTACAGACAGGGATGGGGACACTGAACACTGACATACCCGGTCGACATAGCGTATGGGTGACTTGTGCAGCATCTCTGTCCACTGGGCTGGGTCTGGCAGGGCATCAGGTTTGTAGGGCAGCCCCGTCTCTGTCAGGCACCTGCAGGCAAGAGAGTTGGGGGCACGTGTGTGGCCGGGATGGCAAGGAGCTTAGGAGGTTGGGGGCAGGACCACTCACCAGTCCGGGATGTCAGTGGTGGCCACCATGGAGGCAATGTTCACCACGGGGTTGCGGACCACGCAGGCGTGGTAGGTGTCAGGGAACTGCCCGATGAGGTGGCACGCCAGGAAGCCCCCATGCGAGCCGCCAACCAGTGCCACCCGGCTGGCATCCAGCGTCTCCTCTTGCAGCACCCGCTCCACACAGAACTGCCGCCGTGGGGAATACCTACTGAGCAGGCAGCCCCACTTTCCCTACTCAGGGCACCTGCAGGAGCACAGAGTGCCCCAGGACCGTGTGCCAGGCCATACCTGCACATCATGTACGTCCTGTGTGCCCACGTTGCCTGGCAGGGAGGCCACACTGTCCTGGCCAAAGCCCAGCGAGCCACGGTAATTCACTGTGTGGGGAGCAGTGTCAGAGCCCTTCCTCCTTCATACCCCACCTTCCCTGGCCCCTGCATGGGTGCTGGTCACCTGAAGCCCTTGTGTCACTCACCCAGCAGCACGGCAAAGCCCACACGGCACAGCGCCGCTGGGTACAGCATCCACCCAGCTGTGAAGACGGAATGAGGACCCCCTGCAAATGGCAAAAGCAAAGTGGGGAGTGACACTGCTTGGCTGGGGTACAGTGGGGTGGGGACAAGCTCTTACCATGGGGCATCACAACCAAGGGGGGCTTCTGGGCAGTGGGACCCTCACTTGGGCGCATCAGGATGGCATCAAAGTCCAGGCCCGCTGTGGAGGCAGGGATGGGGGTGTCAGGAAGCACTGAGGATGGTGGAGCACAGCCTGACCCCACCTTGGGCACTCACCGTACTGGAGATGCTCCTGCTCTGGTGGGGGCTGCAGGGTGCGGATGCCCCAGCTGATGCCGGGCACGGGGGCTGCATCCTGCAGGCAGATCCACTGTGTCCGTGCCTCATGGCCGGCAGCGGGCAGGACGGCCACTTTCTGTGCAGGGACAGGGGTCAGGGCTCATGCCAAAGGGCCGGTGGGCACTGGGGAGAGGGGTCAGTGCCCGTGCCAAGGGGCTGGTGGGCACTGGGGACATGACTTTACCAACATGGGGGGGCAGCTAGGGGTGGAGAATCTGGCCACCAGGAGGTCTCGGTCGATGGTGAGGACAGACCAGCTTCCCTGGGGGGAATCTGGGGAGGAGGCGGTCAGACCTGCAGGTGTGACCCTCTCCCCACCCCTGGCACCAGCATGGCCCCATTGGCCTGTCACTCACCAGCTGTCAGCGAAGTTGTGGTGCCTGTTGCCGTGTCCACCACGAACACATCCTAGGGGCATGAGGGTAGAGTCCAGTGGAGCCCTGACCCAGCCAGGGCGCCTTGTGTCCCCCACCACCCCCTCACCTGCTGGCTGCGCTGGGCTGTGTCCAGCAGGATCCTGCGGCTGTCGGCCGCCCAGCACATCCCTGGCAGTGCGCCACAGTAGATTCCCGGGAAAGCACCTGTGGTGAGAGTGGTGGCACTCAGCATCCCCGTCAGTTCCCCCCAACACCCCCAGAGCTGTACTCACCCCATGCTTGCCGTGGCACAGCATCCAACACCGTGCTGGTGTGTTTGGTGTACCAGTCGTACTGCAGGAGACATGGCAGAGGGCAAGTTTTGCAGGGTCTCAGCCTGCCTGCCCCCACTGCAGCCCAAGGAGGGGACACCACTGCCCTCCTGCCAGCCCCACCCTAGCACGGGCACCCTGGCATCTCCCTGGTGCCTGCCAGTGTCCCCCCTGCTGCTGCTCACCATGCGGAGCTGGCTGCACTGCTGGTGGGGGCCCAGGACATTGTTCTCCAGGTAGACGATGCGGCAGCCATCGGGGCTGAGTCGCGGTGACCACACGGCCCTGGTGTCCTCAGAGAGCAGCTCTGCATGGGCACGAGGGGATGGTGAGGGGCTGCAGGGGAGCCAGGGCACCAGCAGAATCGGGGCGTGCACTGCTTACCGCATCTCCCGCCCGTCAGGTCCACGTAGAAGAGCGCTGACCTGCCAGCACAGAGGGGTTTCAGAGCGGGGTCAGGGGGCCAGGCTGTGGGGTGGGTGCCCTGCAGGGTCCCACCAGCAGGGCTGGGCTGTGGGGTGACATGTGAGGACTCACCGGCGGTTCGTGCAGTGCCGCAGCCCCAGGCGGAAGGGGTCATGCCACCAGCCCACAAACACCACACCTGTGTCCTCAGGTGACCAGAAAGCCTGTGGGGAGAGGGAAGATAAGCAGCTCAAAATGCTGCTGGCACCCAAAAGCTCCCTTCTCTGATTCCCTGCAGCTCCCCATCCTGACCTGGCCGGGAGAGAGGTGCTCTGGGATGCCCTCCAGCACTGAGATGCTGTTGCCCTCGATGTCCAGGACGCAGAGGACGGGCACACTGCGGGTGCTGAGCGTCTCCCCCCAGTCCTCATGGTACACGAACTGCTCGCCCTGTGGCACAGCCTGGTCAGCACCACAGCCACACAGCCAGCCCCCAGCTGACCCAGGGTGGGGAGATCCCACCTTGATGGGTGCATCCTCCTTCTTGGGGTGCCCCATGTCCTCATCAGAGGTGCCCAGCTCAGGGACTTTGCTCTGGAAGAAGGACTCAGCCTTGGGACGCTTCTTCTCCGCCACATAGAGCAGGTGGGTCTCCGAGTGAGACCAGGCAAGGCACCCAAACTGGTCTGCAGGGGCAGGTCAGCACTGGCCACCCTGTCCCCTGGAACCTCCACATTCCCTGGCATCCCCCAGCCCCTCACCATCATCGTAGACACTGCCGTGCTTGTCCAGTGCTGTCAGGTCGATGCTCTTCACCTTCCGGTTCTGATCCCAGACCTGGGGGCAGAGATGCCAGGGCATTCCCATGACACACTGTGGTTCCAGCCCTGAGCCCCAGTGAATATCCATTTTCCCCCAGACCCCTTCTCACTTCCAGGAACTGCTTCTCCTTCTCCTTCTCTTTCTCCTTGCCAGGGACCTTGCGCAGGACAGCCTTCAGCATCCCACTGGGGGACTCACGGCTCAGCAGCCTGGGGGTGAGTGGGTGAGTGTCCATCAGCTCCCCATTTATTGCTACCTCGAGGGATCCCGTGTGGGGAGCAGGATGGGACTTACTCATTCTTGATCTCAGAGCAGGTGCCAGCGGGCCCTGAGTAGACAATGGAGGCTCCATCATGGAAGATGAGGTACTGACGGCAGAACTTGATGTTCTCAGCCCTTGCCAGGTCCCGCTGCGACCACTCTGCAGGGAGCAGGGTGAGGACACCAACTGCATCCTCACCAGGTAGGCAGGGACTGCCCGGACCCCTCTGACCGCCCC
>WBMY01016835.1:90463-164916 GCA_013397315.1 Donacobius atricapilla
GGGCGGGTGGGGTCGGGAAGGAGGAGCGGCGCCCACGGCGCCCAGCCCTCGGCTCGCGGGGGGGAAAAACCTATGAAGAGGCCAGAGCTGGGGTTCAGAGGGAGCAACTCTGCGTATAATCTTGAGAAAGGGCCGCAGCCCACCTACGGGGCCTGACCCGACGGTCCGGACCAGGCCCATCCCCTCTGGGCAGCTGCCGGGGCTCGCCGTGTGCCGCGCCGGAGCCGCTTGCCAGGCGTGGGGGGCACCCGCTCCGGGGCGTCCGCCGGGCTCCTGCTAGGCCGCCGTTTCGTCCAGCATCCAGGGATCGCCCTGCTTTCAAAAGCTTGTGAGAGACAGAGAGAGAGGGAGAGAGAAAGGCGTTAGTCCGAGCAGCCCCTCCCCGCGGAAGGGACCCCGCCGAGCGGCAGCGCTGGCCCGAGCTAAAGGGCCCCCGAGAGCCAAGAGGTACTGCTGGTGGAGCAGCTGCCGCCGCCTCCGCCCGCCCCCGCGCTGGACGGGCTCCCGGAGCAGAGCCAGGACCGCCCGAACCTTCCCTGGGAACCCAGGGTCCGGACCAGCGCCGCCGAGACCGTGGAACAAGGCCAAGCCTTCACGCCTTGGCTTGGGGCCAGCACCTCGGGATGAAAGTGGGGATGAGTGGCCCAGCACGAAGGGGGTGAGTCCGTGATACGTCTTTCCCAGCCTGGGGGCTGGGCGTTTGGCAAGGCAGGGCTCGGCAGGTGCTTGGGGGACGGTGGTGCCGCTTGGAACCTCAGAGATGGCACTGTGGAGGGGACTTGCATGCAGGTGTGCCCTGTACACTCACTCTTATACTCAGAGTCTGGCGCCGCGTGCTGAATTCATTGGCTTCTTCATAGGTTTTTCCACTGCAACGACTCAAATCTCCACTCACTTCCCAAACTCCTGCAGTGGAAGGGAGGAGGAGGGGGCATCAGGCACGGCTGGGGCAGGGAGAGCCCACGGCACAGTGCCCGGTGCTGGCTGCACTCACCTTGTGCCGTTCTCTCACCAGAATGAAGTGAACTTCTTGCCGAAAGCTGACACCGCTGTGGGGAAGCCAGGACAGGTGTCAGTATGGCATAGTGACCCTGGCCCCCCCACCTCCCTGGGCGCCAAACTGTGGGAGCACTGCCTCCCACCGGCTGCACCCAGCCATCCCCAATATGCCTCACTCCATCTTGGTGCAGAAGAACATCACCACCCTGTCTCCATCCCGGGAGCAGCCCTCACCTTCAGTCAGTTTGCCTGCTTGTTCCGCTGCTCCCCCCTGCAGGATTTTGGAGAAGACGCTCTCTCCTTCCCCACCAGGCTGCCCCGTGGCCATGCCCGTGGGACCACGTGGCCCGGCCGCCCTTGGACCAGCCTTGCTGTCTGCTGGGGGACAAACAAAGCCACTGTTAGCAGGAGACAGGCCCGGCTGGGGGAGCTCAGCTGAGCTTTGGGGTGCCAGGCAGTTGGCACGAGGGGGGACAGATGGCACAGTGCCACTGGGGCTCACTGACCTGCTGCTCCCAGGGGCTGTGCTGACGGCGCTCTCCCTAGCTGCTGTGGCACTTTTGCTGCAGGTTTGGACGTGTCTGTTGGCTCCACTTTTGTCTGGAAAGGGGAAAACAGCTCTCAGGTCTCAACCCTCCCAGTAGATCATCTGCCGGGGGTGGCCAGGAGGGAGGTGAGACCAAAATCCCCAAACACTGCTCCAAAACCCCAAAAAAGGCATCAAGGGATCCAAGACATAGTGATGTCCCCTCCTGGGCCCCTTGAGGGGATAGCAGCTTCCTTAGTGCCCAGAGGCACTGTCTGTAGTGGGTGTGTGAGTGGGATACTTTATTCCATGACTCCCATTCCCAACCCTTCCCCTGCCAGCCCCTGGCCACAGTCAGCTGTGCCAATTCCAGGCAGAGCTGTGGGGTCAGGATGCAGCCTGGACAGCTAAGCCCGTACTTACCGCCGGGGCTGGGTGTCCACCCGGCTGTGCGTGGAGTGTGGCTGGTGCCTTCCCTGCTGCCTGGGCTGGCCCCGGCTGCTGCTGCTGCGCTGGCCGGGACGAGGGGGGTCCCTGTGTCCTGCCCCTGGTCTCAGGCTGTGCCGAGCTTGCTGGCTGGGCAGCCTGGCGTGCCGCTGGCTGCTGCCGCGCTGCCGGCTGCCCTGCCTGCTGCTGCTGCCTGGCCGCTGGCTGCTGTGGGTGTGTGAGGGGCTCCGTCTTCGGCGCTGGTGTGGCCGACCCATGTGGCTGGGAAGGTTTCTGTGCCTTGGGGGTCTCAGTGCCATGGTGGTGAGCAGCGGGGCGGGATGATGGGGCGTAATCAGCGGAGCTGGGACCGTAAGGCGTGCGGGACTCGGGCTGCTGCGTCTTCTTGGGGCCAGCTGAAGGCCCATGGCCACGGGGCTCGTGGCGGCCTGATTCTCGTGGGTGCTGCTTTGATGAGCGGCGTGGCGGCTCGTCGCTGGCATGCCGGGAGGAGCCAGCATGGCGATCGTACTCCCTGTGGTGCCGGTGCTCGCGGTGCTGGGGGTAGTCGTCGTGCTGCCACGGGTCTTCATCGAGGGGCTCGTCATAATCGTGGTAGGTGTGCTTAACTGGGGGTCTCTTCTGCGAGGAAGAGTGGCCACCGTAGTGCCTGACCCTCTCTGCCCGCGCCTCCCTGGGCTTATCAAACCAGTCTGTCTCCTCCTGACCCAAATGATAGGCTTCGGAAACCAAAAACAAACCACAGTCAATCTCTCGCTCGAGGCTGCGCGGGCAGAAGCCATGCAATGAAGTGGGAGGGGCAAGCAGCAGGCACGCGCGCAGGGGACAGCACGTGCCGGTGGGGATGGGACGCGGTGCAGCAGGGCACCGTGTAGGACCGGCTAACACCGAACACCCAGGGCAGGGGGAGGAAGGCACGTGTCAAGCAAACTGAGGCGGTGAGAGTGTCTCTGCGTACGAGCGAACGGGCATGCCCCGGGGAAGTGCCATGCTCTGGGGTGGTCACCATGGGGAGCTGTTACCTTCGCTGTCCGAGACAACGCAATGGGCATCATCCATGCCGTAGCCCTCCTCGTGCTTGTACGAGTGACTCCTTGGCACGTCTTTGATGTGCTTTTGCACATCAGGCAACGAGTGGCTGGAGCAGAACTGGGAGCAGGGATCCCCCGCTGACTGGGGGCCCGGCCCTCCCACAGTGCGTGACCCCCCCATTGACTTCCCTACAGGGCTGACGGGGCTCTCCTCCTCCGAGGGCTGCGAGCGCATGGGTGCCCGCCCACGGCTCTGGCTCATGCTGAGGGATGAGGGCTTGGAGCTGACTTTCTGGGAGCGCTCCATGCTCTCCCGCTCATAGGACTTGCTCCGGCCACCCATCTCCCGGCTGGAGGACTTTTCCACCCCATAGACAGAGGAGCGGGTTCTGCTGCTGGAAGAGTAGACCCTCTCCTCCTCATCCACCAGATCCCGGCTGGAGACACCGTAGTATTTCTGCTGCTCATAGACATTCTTCTTCAGGCCATAGGTGATCTCATCCTGCAGCTTCTTGGCCCTGGAGGCCACATTGCTGCTGCCAATCGAGGTGGTTGTTGAGTAGGAGGCCAGGTCTGATTCCACATCTTTGGCTTCTTCAATGGGGGAGAACTTGGAGATCTTCTGCTCCATGCCCTGCTTCCTGTGCTTGCTGCGCTTGGAGGAGATGACAGCGGGTGCCAGGTTCTTGGATGAATGCTTCGGTAGTGGCGTGCCAGAGCTGTGCTTGTCCATCCGTGAGGAGTGCCGGTACTCACTGTCCCCATAGTAGTAGCTCGAGCTGGTGGAGCTTCCTGATACCCTGCCATTGCTTTCTGTGCCCCGGTAGTAGCTGTTCTTCCCACGATGGTCAGGGCCATGGTGATCATAGATGTCCTCCTCAGACTCCTCCTCGGCTTTGGTGTAGCAGCAGGGACGGCTGGAGCCCTCGGTGTCCCCCATATCACTCTTCTCTCTGCTGTGGCGGCTATCAGTGCTCGTGCCCACTGGCTCTGCCTTCTGCCCGTCCACTGCTGGACTCTCCTTGGTGAGCTCGCTGATGTCCTCGATCATCACATAGTTACGGGGGATGTTCTGCTCCAGACTGGTGTAGAGGGACTCAGAAGAATAGCTGGCTGAGGGGCCCTGTGCCGTGCTGGTTCTCTCAGCCGGCCGGGTCTCAGGTGCCTTGTACTGCTCGTAGCCACCGCTCGCCGGTGCAGTGCTGAAGGTGACATCAGGCACGGCGGAGGAGCTGGTGGCTGCACCGATGACCTCGTAGTTGGTGGGGATCTTCTGTTCTAAGTCAGCCAGAGAGGTCTGCCGCGGCTTCTGGTGCCCGCCATCTACGTCTGCCGGGCTCTGGTAGAGGGCGGGCTGTGCCGCTGGCATGGTGGCGGCCCCAGCGAAGGCGCTCGGGGCTTGGTAGGGGTTTTGGGGCTGGAAGCCTGGCTGGGCTGGGGTGCCCAGCTCTGGGTATGCGGTGCCGGGGGCCGAGAAGCCACCAGGCGAGGTGAAGGTGGGCAGTGGAGCTGCTGGCAAGCCATCCTGTGAGGTGCTGGCTGTGGGGTACTGGGGGTGCTGCAGGCGTGGTGGCGGGAAGGCAGCGGGGCCCTGTGGGGCAGGGTACGGGTAGGCGCCATAGGAGGCGGCAGCGGCGGCGGCAGTGTAGTCAGGGTACTGCCCGGCGGGGCGCAGGCCGGCGCTGTCGTAGGCGGCGAGGCGCAGGCTGTGCAGCTCGCTGTCCGACAGGTAGTCGCGGCGATCCCCGGGGTAGCGCAGGTAGGGGTGGTCCCGCCCACCAACCCGATCCTTCAGCAGCGACTCCTTGCGCTGGGTAATGCCCAGCTCCAGGTACTTCAGCTTTGCATCGATCTCCTTCTCCTCCTCGTCCAGCTCTGCCTGCTTCTTCCGCAGCTTGGTGGCCTCGTGTTCCACCAGCCTCAGGTCGCGGTCCAGTTCCTTCAGCAGGCTGGCCTTCGTGACAGGCGCGGTGGCCTTGGGAGCCAGGCTGCTCAGGTAGAGCTGGGAGGCAGCTGGGCTTGCCAGGGGGACGTGGGGCTCCTCAGGTGGTGGGCTGGGCAGTGTCCGCTTCACCTTGCGTGCCAGCGAGCTTGACTGCAGCCCCCCCACCTGCAAAGCCAAGGGACAACTGGTCAGGGGGGCAGGTGGGTGTCCCCCCCACATCCCACCCCAAGCATTGCAGTAGTCCTCCCATGTCCTAGGGGCTGGGGTGAGGCATCCCGCTGTGCACGTGTTCCCCATGCACCGAGAAAGCGGCGTTTATGTAAAAACGCAATAAATAGGATGGAAGTAACAGGCAGGGAGCTTTCTGTGAATAATTACCGGGGATGGCAGCCGGCCAAGCGCTGAGCTGGCCATGTGCATACTCTGCTGCAAAAAATGCCTTCTGACCATGGGCACTTGGCAGAGGGGCTTAGGGGACTGCCAGTGGGTGCTGCTGCCCCGGGAATCGCCCTGGGATTTCTACTTGACTGCTCAAGGCAACCTCGTGGGGGCAAAGGTGTGAGCAAGAATCACCACAAACATTAAGCGGAGCCGTGCATGGTGGTGGCTCCTTGAGAAAGAAGGGGGACCCATCTGGAGCAGGGGACAGCCCTGATGCTGCCAACCTGCAGCATCTCCTGCCTGCTGACAGGCTCAAGCAGCCAATGGACCTCCAGGGCCTCCCTCCAGCTGCTAGTATTGGCGTGCACGTCTGTGCCTGCTGGCTGCCATCAGCTGCCGCAGGGAGCTGGCCTTTTGAAATATTAATTGCCACAGCGGTAATGAAACTGAAATGTCCCGAGGTGCCTCCGGGGGCTGTTCCCTGAGGGTAAGGCTGTTCCCTGTGGTGACATACCTGTGAGCTGGGGAGCAGCGGGTGTTGGTAGAGGGAGAACCTGTCCTTGCTGGCCTCCTCAGAGGTGGGGCTGATGGGCTTGGGGTCGGACAAGGAGCGCTGCATGGTCTTGATGGGGCGCGGCAGCGTCTGCTGGCGCTGGGCTAAATCGGTGGTGAAGTGCTTCTGTGGGGGAACGTGGGCCTTGTTCAGCCGCTCGCTGGTGGCAAAGGAGGACTCCAGGAGGCGATGCGGGGACAAGGGGGAGACGGGTGAGTAGAGGACCTGGGGAGAGCGGGGTGGCTGGCGGGTCACTAGCTGGGAGAGGGATTCGGCCGGCAGATGGGACTGGTAACCAATTTCCAGGGGATCTGGCTTTTTCTTCTCAAACTTGCCCAGGGTCTGCTGCCGGACAGTGTGGGGGTCCAGGGGGCCTGTGCTCACTATTTGGAGGCTGGTGGAGTAGGGTGGGATGGTGGTGGGCACTGTCAGCTGGGGGACCACGACACCAGGTTGGGGAGCTGGCTCTGGCTCTGTCTGGCAGGCCAGGCTCTCACCCCTCTGCGTCTTCTCTGGGGCTGAGATGTACTTCACAATCTCCACGCGGGGGTCATGGGTGGTGATGTGAATGGAGGGGGAGACGCGGAGGAGCTGGTCGGGCTCTGTCTGCACCGAGCAGTCGCTGATGGTCTGGATACCCACGCTGGCTGTGCGAGTTGCCCCATCTGTCTTGCCCTCAGTGCTGGCCTCAGCGTGCCGTGAGGCCCTGGAGCGCCGGCGGCGCACAGGCTGCTCCCACTCCCCGCTGTCCTCCTCGTCCGTCTGCACACTGCAGTCAGCGCTGCGCCGCGTCCGCCGCCGCCGCGACAGCATGTACCGCTCCTCACCGTCCTCCTCATCCGTCTGCACGCTGCTGTCCGCCATCTTCCGTGCCGCAAAGGTCTCCTTCTCATAGGCATCCCTCAGCCGTGGCATCGAGTTCCTCTTCTTGATGCCCCGGCCGGGCTCCCAGGACTCCTCGACTTGAAGTGACATGTCTGAGGCTGAGCTGCTGAGTGGCCGCTGTGGCACAGGGTAGCGGGGACCGGTGGGCCCCTCTGGGGGTGTCTGGCCCGGTGGGGGCCATGCCTGCCCATTGTGTGGCAGCACCCGTGCTGCCTCAGCGGGCCCCTCGGGTGGGCGGGCATTGGGTTCCATGGGAGTGGGGAAGATGGTCTTCTGCCGCTTCTGCTCCTCCAGCTGCTGCTGCAGCTGGTGCTGGAGCTGGTGGATATGCTCGAGCTGGAGGCGCTGCTGGGCGAGCTGCTCCCGTTGCAGCGCTAGCTGTGCATGCCGCTCCTCCTGCTGCTGCTGCAGCACCTGCTGCTTGATGCACTGCAGCTCCTGCAGCTCCCGCTGCACCAGCAGCTGCTCCTTCTCCCGGTGTCGCTGCAACTCCGCACGCTCCCGCTCCAGCTCCTCCTGCAGCCGCAGCTGCCGCAGCTTCTCCAGCTCCACGCGCTCCCGCTCCAGCTGCAGCACGTGCTCCTGCTGCTTGCGCTGGCGCTCCTCTTCCCGCTCCCGCTCCTCCCGCTGAGCTCCATCCAGCGGTGGCTTAGGCGCTGTGGCCACTGGTCCGCTCTCCTTGGGGGCTGCTGGTGCTGCTGGTGCCTCTGCAGCGGGGGCAGCTGGTGGCGGCTCCGCTCTCTGCAAGCCACTGGCAGGTGCGGCGGGGGCAGCAGGTGCTTTGGGAGTGGGAGCAGCTCCCACCGCTGTCGGTGCTGTGCTGGCAACAGGCTTCCCCAGGTAGACGGGTGTCTCCATCATCGAGGCTGCTGGGGCTGGCCGGCTTGGGGCTGGGAAGCGGTAGAGGCCCTGTGCTGCAAGTGGGACACGGGGGGTGACAACTGGCAACCGGCCCAAGCTGGCCAGTGGGACTGCTGCCACACCGCCTGGGCCATAGGGTCTATATAGCCCACGCAGCATGGGCCGCAGCACCGAGGCTGGCTGGGTGGTGATGGGCAGCGTGGAGGCGATGGGGGTGTTGATGGTGGAGTAGATCATGCCGTCAGCGGCCCGCACGGTTGCAGTGGAAGGAAGCATTTGCCGGATGGTGCCCAGGCGGACACCAGGAACGTTGTACTGTGCCAGGTTGCTGAAGCCCTGCCGTCCCTCAGGGAAGGTGGGGTTGTACATCCCACTGGGTTTAGGGGGTACAGAGCCATGCTGCTGAGCTGCCAGCCCCCCTGTGCCCCCCTGCCCGGTGCTGGGGCCGTAAGGCAGCACATCAGGGCCGTTGACGTGCCGGCCCCCATACTGGTCCATGGAGTTGAGGGCGGCACACATGCGGCTGATCTCACGCGCCGTGGTGGCACTGTAGTGGGCCAGGCTGGATTCCTGGAAGCTGGCCAGGTCCCCCCGGTGTGAGAAACGGTAGTCGGAGTAGATGTTGGAGGCGGAGCTGTACCTCCGCATGGGGAAGGGGTGGCTCAGCAGCTCTCCCGGTTGGCGGAGGTCAGAAAAGGAGCCATATTGTAGCCCTTGGCCCAGGTAACCCCCCTCGGCAAAGCCCACGCTGTAGGAGTGCTTCATGGTGCTGAGGTCCACAGCAGCATCACCTGCTGGGGCAGGGAAGGGCTGATCCCCCTTTGTGTGGTAGTAGCTCATCCCGATTTCAGAGAGGTTCGTGTCTGACATGGAGGAGTAGAGACGTCCGAAGGCGCTGGGCGGGTAAAACTTCTGCTCCTCGTAGAGCGCAGGTGCTGGGGCCGGCTGCTCTCGGTAAGGGAAGGTCTCTGGCAGCTCTGGATCTCTGCTGCCATACATTGGTCCACCAGCTTTCCGACCAGGCATCATTGCCGCCTCCCCGGTTTTCTTCTCTGGCATCTTGGAGGTGGGGTTGAAAGCACCCGTGCAGCTGCCACCAAAGGGGAACTTGTAGACCACGTCACAGCAGGCCACCTGGCTCTCCGGCTTTACGCCCGTGAGGTCCAGGACGTTGGCTGGCACCTCCTCCTTCAGCACTTTGGTCACTGGGCCAGTTGCTGCCTCCTCCATCTGCACCATCATCACCTGGGATTTCTTGCCACCCAGGGCAAGGAGAGGGCTCTGGCTCTTCAGCTCTACTGGCACTGCCCGGTACACCTCCGATCCTGGCTCTGGTGGGAAGGACTGTGGGAGGCCGCTGGCATTCTGTGCCCCACTGGTCTGTGTGAGGAGCACATCCTTCTTCACCACCTGGCCTGGCATGCCGTACCTTGCAAATTTGGTCTGGGGGGCAGCGGTGGGCTCAGGCTTGCCACTGGCCACCCCACTGGCTCTGACAGTGGCTGTCTGGACACCCTGCTCCACCTGCTTCGCCTGCGCTAAGCACACTGGGCTCCCGGTCCCCTGCCCGAAATCCACACGGCTCTGGAAAGGGTCTCCATAGACCACAGGTTGCTTGGACTGCGAGAGAATCATGGGAGAGGCGATGGCCAGGCTGGCAGTGCTGGCTGCCGCAATGATGGCATGGGGCTGCTCCTGGGCATTGAGGTTGATGATCAAGGGCTGGATGGCTGTGGACTGCCGGCTGGGGATGTGGTCCAGGGTCAGGCAGTACTTCCTGGCCTCAGTGGCCAAGGACGTGAGATCCATGCCTTGGTCTGTTATGATGATGGGGGCAGACTTCAATGCGGTCCGTAAGTCCACAGCGTTGCTGCTTGGCACCTTGGGCCCTGGTTCCACCCGGGACGTGCCGGGGATGGAGGAGATGCGGCAGAGGGAGATGTTTTCTGCAGGGAGTGCTCCCCAGCTGTACAGTCCTGTGATGCCGTCAGCGGCTGAAGTCACGGCAGGTGCTTTCTGGGCGTGGTCCTTCACTGGCTGTGCCCTGATGTAGGCACCTGTCGGCTCCTCTGGCTCCCGTGTCTGGGTGTAACCATGTGCCAGCAGCTGCCGGCTTGGCCTGGTGGGGGATGAAGTGGGAGATGTCAAGGCGCCAGAGCTGACTGGCTTGGTTTGGCTGGCTGCATCGGCTGCCAGTGTGATCACCATGAAGGGGGAGTCCTGTGAGGAGGCCTGCCGGGTCAGGCGTGGCAAGCCTGCCTGGTGTGGTGTCTGCGTCCCCTGGGCCACCATGGGGGAAGAGGTGTCCGGGCTAGCAGCAGCAGCAGAAGGACCCTCATAGGAAAGGACTGGGCTCTGTGTCTGCGTGGAAAACTCTGCTGTGGCCTTTGTGGTGCGGGTGGGACTCTGTGTGGGGGAGGTGGGTGAGAGCGGAGGGCTGGAGCTCTTGAAGAAGGTGTATGTCTTGGGCAGCATGGGCTTGCTGTCACTTGCTGCTGGGATCTTCTCCCTGGCTGTCTGCACACTAATCTCCACTGTCCTGGTTCTGGTGGTGTCCTCGGTCTGTGAGCCATAGCTGACAGTGCTCTTTGTTGGAGTGTAGCTTCTCTCAGCTACAGATGGGGCCTCTGGGCTTGGTGAGCTGTAGCTCTGCAGCGCGCTCCCAGGGCTGCCTGCTGCTGTTGTCACCGTGCTGGTGCCTTTGCTGTAAGCATAAGGAGTGGTGGTAGCCTTGGATACTAGGCTGGGTGCTGCCGGGGCACTCTGGAGCTTGGCTAGGTCTTGTCCCTCTTTTGCAAAATGCTGAGTGACCCGGACATCAGGAATAGTCTTGCCGGTGCTGCTGTTGGAGCTGGCAAAGGAGACGGGAGCAGAGAGCTGCGTGGGGCTTGTTCCAGGGGTGAGTGGGCCACCGTTCTGCTTCAGCAGGTCAGCGTAGGCACTCTCAGCATTGAGGAAGCGCTTCTCCTGGTACACCTCCTCCTGCCCCTTCACCTTCTCACCTTGCTTGAGGGCCAGGTCAAAGGAAGATGACTGGTGCATCCTGGAGATGCTCTGCGAGGTCTGCAGGATCTCCTCGTACACCGCTGCTGCCTTCGGCAGGGCACTGGGGTAGTCGGGCTGGGAGGGGCGCGTGAGGCCGCCGTCGTACCGGTATTCCTCGTCATATTGGTAGTCAAAGCCGTTCTGGCCCTCAGTACTGCCGTAGCCAACCTGCTGGTAGGTGCTGCTGTAGAAAGAGGCAGGCTGCGCCTGCTGGACCTGCTGCTTCTGCATCATCTCTGCCTTCCTCATCATCTCCTCATAGGCTTCCTCGGCGCTTTTCAGGGGTTTGCTGATGGGCTGGCTGGCACCACTCTCCACCTTCTCTGTCGGGGAGTACAGTGACATGAAAGTGGGCAGGTTGTATTCGCTGCCAGACTTGTACAGCTTGGAGGCCACAGCATCAAAGCTCTCTGCTTCTGAGTCAATGGAAGGCGAGTACTCGGAGCAGGAGGAGCGGTGCAGCTCCTCCATCTCTGCTGCCTGTCGCAGCTCCTCTGTGGGGGAGGCATCCTCGATGGGGGAGAGATTGCTGGGGGGGGTTTTGGAGCGCTCCCTCCTCCGCTGGGCCCTCAGCTCCTCCTTGTCACGCTTGGTCTTGCGCGCTGTGCTCCGGATACGCTGCTGCTCCACCTCCCGCATCTTCTCCTGCTCCCGCAGGAGCTCCTCTTCCTCCCGCATCTCCTCCTCCTCAGATGAATCCTCAATGGTGGGCAGCAAGGGGCCATGTGAGCGATGCCGAGCTTTCCTCTGCTGCTTCACCTCCTCCAGCCGCTGCCGGCGGCTGGGGCTGCTGTCGCTATCCTCCTCCAGCGAGGAGATGGAGGTGGGTGAGGTGCCCGAGGTGTAGCTGGGCGTTGTGGCTGGCAGGGTGGAGGAGTACTCGCCCCGTGAGCGCTCCTCGGGGGAGCCTGTCAGGCTCTCCATCTCCAGCTCAGGCTCCCGGTCCACACTGGTATCTGGCTCCTGGCCAATCTCCATCTCCCGGCCATAGCCAGTTGTGCTGTTCAGCTCAATGGTCTTGAATCGCCGCAGCCCACCCTGGGCCGTGCTCAAATCATCGCCCTCCACTGCCTCCACCTCCTTGCTCTCCTCAGTGTACATGCTGCTGGCACCATGTGGCAGGCGCCGCTTGGCTGATGCTGGCTCTTTGCCCTTCTCTGCTTCGGTCTTCTGCCCAGCTTTGGGGACGCTGTACTTGGTGCGCCCATAGCCTTCCTCCTCCTCCTCAAGGTTGTCCTCCTCAGCACTCATCTCCAGGATCTGTCTCCGCATGAACTCCTCATCAGTCACCTCTGCCTCCTGGCCCTTGGTCCTGGGGGGCACTGGGGAGAAGCCCCCCTCACTGCTGTCCTCCACGTAGTCATGCCGCAGCTTGCTGCCAAACTCATCTGAGGACTCTGCACTCTCCCGACGCTCCCGCTGGTTCTCCCACTCCTCATCCTCCTCCAGGATGTCCTCCAGCTCCTCGTCTGAGTCAAAGGCTTCAGGGGTGATGGAGAGGTACCGTGGCCGCTGCTGTTGCCGCTGGTCCTCCTGTGGCTCTTTGCGGCTCTTGCTACGCTCAGGGGACTCTGTCGGTGCGCCCCGGCCTTCCAGGAGAGGCCGCATGCTGCTCTCCAGCTTGGTGAGCTCAGAGGGGCTGGGGGGGCTCTGCCCGGCCAGCCCGGTGCTGCTCAGCTTCTCCTCTTCCTGCTGCACCAGGCCGGTGATCTCGCTCTGTGAGCTGGAGATGCCGTCGGAGGAGTAGCCGGTGTCGCTGAGGCTCTGGGGGCTGCGGGACAGCTCCGGGTGGTAAGGCTTGATGATGTCCTGCAGGCAAGGGAGATCAGCGTCAGATCCAGGCAGCTCCAGAGCTGCTGCTCCTACTTCCTCCCAAAGCGTCTCCCAAGGAGCGCACTGAAAGTCTGGGCACCAATGGGAGCCAGCCCAGAGCAAAGGCTGGGGGCCACCCTGTGTCACCCAATTCAGTGGCACATCAGTAACTTGTCTGCTCACAAAGGCAGGTGAGACGGTGTGCTGCAGGCAGGGGATAGTATAGCAAATGGCCCCGGGCATAAAGACACTGGGGGACTAATAAAAACGTTTGAAAAACTGGGCCCCCAGCCCCCAAGGCAGCCTTCAGAAGCAGGGCTGGCCCCAGGATCCTTGCTAGATGCCAGCAGAAATAAACACCCCCCTTTAATTGGCTTGAAAATTAGGCAGTGTGGGGCACAGGTCTCTGAGCCATGGGGGCTGTGCCATCCCATCCAGACCTGGTGCTACTGGCAGTACCTGTCACCCTGCCAGCACAGAGGCAGCACAGAGCACTTGATTTTGGGGGCACAAGGAGCCTCTCCCTGGGGGCTGCACAGCAATGAGGAGGGCAGCCGTTCCCTCCCAGCCGGTGGGGACCTTCTGCCATGTCCCCTCCCCATGGAGGGCTCTGCCAGCTGCTGCTGGGATGGTTGCTTGTGGGGAGGGGATCCCAAGGCAGCCCAAGGCAGCCAAATGTTTCCCCTAATTGTTTTGAATTTTAGAAAAGGTGGGATGAAGAGCTTGAAAAACACCCACTGCTGCAACATGGAATGCTGGAAAATGAGTTTTCCATTTGACAACAAATCCCAACTACCCTTATATTGCTTTAGAAGAAATCCAAAGGCCAGACATGACCTGAACTATCACATTTTGCCCAAATTGATATAATTCTAATAAAAAGAAGGCAAATACCAGCATGCTGCCATGGAGCCTGTGAAGGTCCTTCCCCATCTGTAGGCACAACCACTGATAGAGGCACAGCTCAGTACCACACCAGCCTGGGGCAGGGTTTGTTGCCCAGGGATACCTGGAGCTGGATGCATCCTTGAGAGCTCACCTCCTGCTCCTTGGCCCGTGGTGCCTCGGGGAGTGCCTGGCTCTCCTTGCTCTCCGCTTCTGGTTTGGGGGTCACGCTCTTCCCCTTCGGCGCGACGCTCTCAGGAGCTTTGGAAGGCTCCGGGGCAGCTTTGGGCAGGGGCTTTTCTTCTGCCAGCACAGGTGGCTTCTTCTCCGCTGGGGCAGGGCTTGGGGTCCTGCTCTGCTCAGCAGCCCGGAGACTCCTGGCGGGCGAGGGTTGCTGCTCGGGGGGTGCCACCGGCTCGGTGGGCACGGGTGCTGGTGTGGGCGCTCTCTGCTGCGGGCCGGTGGCAGGCGGCTGGTGCCGCGGGGAGCCGGTGGATGGCGGCTTTGGGGTAGGCAGTGGCATTGGGGCAGGGTCGCCGAGGCTGCCCTCGAGCAGCCGCTGAGTTTGGCAGTTCAAGCACAGCCATTCGTTCTTCTGCAAAAGAATAGAAGGAAAAGTCCCGTTGAAATTCTGGGAGCTTCACCCCAGCAGGGATTTCACGGAGGAGCTCTGCTGGTGGGACACCCAAACCAGATAACCGGCTGTGGAGGGGCGTGCAGCATCATAGCCATACCCTGCAAACCATGCACATCCAACTTCAACCCATCCCTACCCTTGTCCAGAACCCAGAGATCTCCAGCCAGAGGCACCATGGCTGCAGCACAGGGATTGCACACTCTCCCCCACAATCCCTCAGTATCACCAGCTCTTTCATTCTTCAGCCTTGTGATATTTCAGTTTTAAGCGAAATTAAACAATCAAAGGCAGATTACTACCGTAGCTTAACACTTCCCAGCTCCATACAGCTCCTCTCTCGCTCCAATTTGTTTTCTTTGATACAATAAAGGTTTAATAGCATAATCATAACACTTAGGGCTCTTTTTTTCTAGGTTAACAAAAATACTGGGTACACAAGTCTGCCAGAATTTCCCAAAGATATTACCCAAAGTACATGCTGTGCAGGAAAAGAACAAGACAATCTTGTCTAGTGAAATGCTCAGCAAGAGCTGTCGTTTTATGGCCTGGAAAAAGCAGAGGCAAGTGGAGCTGTGAGTGGCTGAGAGCCCCCTACGGCAGGGGCTCTGCATTAAAGATCAGAAGCGCTTTCCTCCCCCGGGTTGCCCAAGGGCTATTTTTACCCACGCAGGAATGTCCAGGAATAGGAGCCTGACATTTCCTTCCCTTTAGATGTTTCAGCACCTTAAATCTTTTCGGTTTTGCTGCTAACAGCACAATATGCTCCAGGTTCTTTTCCCAGACTTCTCCTTTGCTGATCCATGGCTCCCAAAGCTCAGGGTGGCCAACCTCAAGTGGTGGCTGGCCCTGAGGAGCTGTCATGTTGTCAGAGGGGTGGTCTTGGTCTTCAGCTGGACCAGCCTGGGACCAGGCCTGTGAGCCAGCTGTCTCCCCTGAGGCCCCAGAGGCCATGGTCTGTCTGGAGAAGATGAGGTTCATCAAAATGACATTGAGGAAACAGCCTCAGGTTGTGCTTGGGGAGGTTTAGATTGAATATTAGGAAAAAATTCTTCACTGAAAGGGTTGTCAAGCACCGGAACAGGTTGCCCAGGGAAGCAGAGGAGTTACCATCCCTGAAGGGATTTAAAAGATGTGTAGATGTGGTACTTAGGGACAGAGTTTAGTGGTGGGTTTGGCAGTGCTGGGATAAGAGTTGGACTCCATGTTCTTAAGGGTCTTTTCCAACCTGAACAATTCCATGATTCTAATCTATGACTCTAAATCCCATACCTATGGGACAGCAGCACCGTGATAGCCCCGTCATCTGCATCCCAGGAGCCTCCAGGTTATGATGAGACGCTGGAGGTGCCTTGCAGCTGGTGGTGGCCAGGAGCAGCAGGACTTTCCCACAGACACATCTTCACTCCTGCAGCAATCCAGCCCAGGAGCAGCCCTCTGGCCCCATGCTCTCCAGGGAGCAGAGGGGCCAGAGGGCTGCTCCTGCAGGAAAGGGGCAGGTGTAAAACATCCTCCCACACCCAGCACCCTGCAGCAGCCCCTGCTCTTTACACCAACATCTTAAGAATACATTAGGGCTTTGGAGGGCCATTTAAAAAAATCCCTTTCAGCACGGTAATATTTAATTACTGCTTAATCAAAGAGAAAGTCTAATTAAGGGGCAAGTGCAGCCTATTGTATCTTAATGATTGCATTTGTCTTCTTTTATTTCAGAACTCGTTCCCGTGCCTCTGAATCAGATCTGCTCACCCCGCTCCACTGTGTAATTATTCCAGACTGCAGAAGGAAATGTGATTGTGTGACACAAATTGAAACCATGCCTCATGGAAATACACAACCTTTCATTTTTCATTCAGGAATCCCATTTTTCTTTGCCAGAGCTCCCTCCTTGATGCAGGCAGTGAGGGGAGGGCATGATGCCCAGGGGAAGGGTTGGATGTGCCAGGGCAAAGTTCAGCTCAGCTCCTGCCCATATGTGCCTGCCACACCATCACACCAGCTCCCAGCATGGTCCTGAAGGAGCTGGAGGAGATCAGCTTGGTTTGAACTACCCAGCTTGCCTCACTCAGATCCTTTACACCCTCCCTGAATGTGGCATTGTAGATCCTCATGATGTCCCAGCCTGACAGACTTTGGTGACTGGGGAGCTCTGCATATGTGATGGGCACAACTGGTTTTGCCCTTCCAGGGTAAAATTCAAGCCCAGAAAGACCATGGAAGGCCAACACTGGCTGCCAGGTACTAAATGCAGATGCTGAGTGTTAATCAGGTCCCATTCAAGGAGCCCATGGAGAGGCAGGTGTCACTGATGGTGTAATCTCATCACCACGAGGTTTAAGGCTCCTCCACAACCAGATGAGCACAGTGCTAATCTATTCCATGGGGATGCCCATCCCTGGAAGTGTTCATAATCAGGCTGGATGGAGCTTTGAGCAAGTGAAAGGTGACCCTGCCCATGACAGAGGGGTTGGAATGAGGTGAAGGCCCCTTCCAACCCAAATGGTTCTACGATTCTATGATCTGATGTCTCTACAGGTTGGTCTGAGCCTCCTCCCTGAGGTTCCTCCCAGCTGTGGCTCTGCAGCCATTCCTCTTGGCAGCTGCCCCAGTTTGAGCAGCTGACCCTGCCATCCTGCTCTCGTAGATGTGACAGCTCGACTCTTCATGGGACCGCACTGGGAAGAGGAAAAGGGAACAATCTCTGTTAAAAATAGCTCTGCCAAAAAGATTGTGGAGCTCCGCTCTGAAATGCCCCTCATCTTTCAAAGCAGGCAGGAAGGCCTGGGTATAGTGGGAAGGCAGGAACTAAGGAAGGGCAGGCAGAGAGGGTCCTTTGGCTTTGCCAGCTGTGAGAGGTGCCAGCCAAGCCCCAGAGACACTCAAATTGAGAGATTGGCATATGCTGAGTTTGCATTTTCTCTTACTGACTTTTCTTTCAGCACCTCTGGGGTCTTACACGCCAAAGAGACCCTGCTGACAGTCCTGCGCCCTGCACTTCAATCTGAACAACTGTGGAAAACCACTGTGGCAGGAGAGTAGTGAAAGGATAACTGAATTTTCCTGAGCTGTGGGAGAGCCCCATCCCTGTCACAGCCAGTGCCACGTGGAGCTGTGTGTGAGCACAGACTGTGCTGCAGCAGCCAGCGCATCATTTGCCACCACAGCTCACGCTGGCTGCAGTGAACACTCCAGCAGCAGCAGCTGTGAGCTGCCCAGCTCCCACATGCACATGAGAGAGAAAGAAATCCTGCCCATGGCAGCTGTGGGAAGGTGGAGGCAAGCAAAGCTGCCTGTGCCAGTGGGATCGCCTCTGGTAAATCATTCTGAGCTCTTGGTTCCATCTTTAAGAGACCTCTGCAGCCCCATCAACCCCAGCACTGACACCTGTCGTGTCTGGGGGCTAAATCCCAGGTGGTCTGTGAGGATGCTGAAGATGAGGCACCTCCCAGCCTTGTGCCAGTGCCCCATGCTCTGCTGGTGACAAATGATCCGTCCCTCTCCTGCAGAGTTATCAGCTCAGTGTTCGGTTATCCCACAGCAACTCTGCTCCCTCTCAGAGGGACTGGCTCTGAAGCAGCTTCCTCCTCCATATAACCTGGCCTCAGGCATTTCCCAGAGAACAAGGCCAAGGGGATTAAGCTGCCCCTGAGAAAAATGCAAACATTGGAGGAGCGGGCTGCTTTGCTAACAGCTTGTAAATCCCCATTGAGATTAACCAGATCCCACGAAGATAATAATAATTAGGCTGTATTTAGTGCTTTACATGTCCAAACCCTTGGATACCCAGGAAGCCAGGGCGCCTCTCAATGGGGTGGAAAATGGGTAAGGAGCTTATGGCAAAGGCATGGCAGCTTCTGTTTGAGTTTCTGCACTTAAAGATGCTGGAAGCCTTGGCCCTGATCAGGATGGGGATTGGGCCTTGCTTGGCACTGAGGTTTGCTGCCTTAGAACTGCTGTGGTGGTGAGCGTGGGGGGGGTTTAACCATGTGGAGCACAGGTCATGGGGAACTGGGGCTGGTGAAGGCTGTGGCACGCAGGGAAGATGGGCAACACTGCTGGGATGCAGAGCAGGCTCCAGACAGAGGAAAGCATCAATAATTAAGAAGAGGGATGAAACTGAAGTGCACCTGAGATGGCATCTGAAATGAAGAGGCGCTGGCATGGCAAGGCATGCTGGAACACAGCCAGCCAGAGGCAGCAGGGTGAGGCTGCTGGGGGCTGCCCAGCCTGGCTGGTTATCAGCTTACAGCCTTTGAGGGTCACTGCCCTGATTCCTCAGGCTCCCTTTCCTTGCCTCCAAAGAACTGGGATTTGCAGAAGAGTCACAGAAAAAGTGGGTTTCTGGAGAGACAGTGCTGGTGGGGTCACAAGAGGCAGGACAGAGCTCTGGCGCAGGGATGAGGGACTGAAGGAAGGCAGCATCGTTTAAGACACTGTATCTAAGTGGGGATGACTATGCCAGTTTTTAACTGTGCACCATGTGAGTGGCATCAGGGGATGCTGGATTTGGCCACAGTTCCTGCCGGCTCCGCTGAAGGGGCAGCAAGTGCTGTGCCCATGGCTGCCTGTGCTCCCTCCTGGGGGGAGAGGCAGGACGTGGGGGGATAGGGGGGTCAGCAGTGAGGGCTGCAGGGATGGGGGTGTGCCCGGCCTCCCCAGAGCTCCAGGGCTGGCTGGCAGGTGGCCACAGCCGTGCTCGCCAACCTCCACCGGGTCTTACCCTGCAATTGTTTTAATTTACTAATGGGCGACAACAAAACTGTAATTAACTAAAATAGAAGTCTCCCTGCATAATTCTGGTCAACGTTACCACTTGGCAAGTTAATTAAATGCTGAATTCCCTCAGTGCCGCTGGGTTTTTTTAATGATGGAGCCAGAGAGCTTCAGCATCAGAGTTAAACATGAATCCTCTGTTCTTGGAGGTCTGAGAGGCTTGGTGGGAGCTTCCCAGCTTCCCCAGTTAGCTGCTGGTTATCAGTCCCACCATCCCCATAAGCCCCTAGGCCCCTTGGCTCAACCTCTCCAGTGCCTGGAAGATGCTCAGCCATGGGCTTTATATCCAGGCAAACTGCTCCCCACAATCTCATCCCTGGGACTCTGCCCGGTTACTTACGCTCTACAGCATTATTTTACACAATCAAAACAGTATCTATTAAAATACTGTGACAAAAATCTGTACAAAATAAGATAAGCAGCATGAGGTACAAGTATCTACCAGGCCAGATCTCATCTCCCAGCATTAAATGCAGTGAATCTCACCAGAATATTTCATTTATTTGCTGACAAGTACTGTGCAGGGCTCATCACTGTGACAGATGGATGCCTGGAAAATATGGAAAACACTTCTGGTATCTGAATCAAGATCCAAATTAACAAGAACCTCATAAAATCACTTCTCAAGCCCTCTTCTCTGCCCTGCTAGCAGGAAAGCTCCCTTTAGGAGGGCTCCTGACAACCAGACACCTTCCACACACCTTCCCACAGCAGAAATGGGGGCATCTCACCGTGTGATCCCAGTTCCCTAACACTCTGCATCCTTGTGCTAAAAACACTGCAGCTCTGTCCATGCTGAGCATGGGTTTTAGCACAGTGTTAAAGGAAAGGGGCTAAGTCATGCTTGATCACTGGCTGCCAGGGTTGTTTCAGACCCACCTCAGGCAGTTCTGGGGGTCTGGCTGGCCGGTTCCCCACCTTGTAAGTGCTCCTGTGCCCTTTTCCCTCTCAGCCAGCAGCCTCCCCGAGCAACCCTAGTGCTCACCCATTTCAGATGGCAATGCCTGAGCACAGGCTGATGCTCACTCTCCCTTGGATTCTGCCCATTCTCCCAGCTGAACTCTCCAGAGCCCCTCCAAATCCCCTCCCCACAGCTCTGCCAAGCACCTTTGACTGAGCTGCCATAGTTTTGGGACACAGGGCGGGGGGGTGTGTGCTGAAAGGCTCTTCTCTGGGATTCTTGATTACAGAGGGGAGATTGTACAACAAACTCTGACCAGGGCATGTTCACAAAGGCTGCTTTGAACAATCATGTGCCATCAGCAGACAACCACAGGCCTGGTTTTACCTCCGCCCCAGCCCTTATCTCTCCTAGGAGGCTGAGGCAGTGATGGGATTTGAAACGAGGGCAAGGAAACAAAACCTGCGCTGTGACCATGGAAGCAGCGGAGATCAGGAGGAGAGATGGAGCACACGCAGGAGGTGCTTGTGGGATCTGCATCTGTGGTGGGAACAGACCAGAGGGAATTCAGATGCCCCAGTACCAGGGGCAAGAGACCAAGGGAAACTGCGGGCATTGCGCAGACAGGGGCATCCCTGGGGAGAGTGTGGAGTTGAGTGTCCCACACCACCAATGACAGCCACCTCCAGGACACAGGACAGGGCAGAAAGTGTGGGGTATTTAATTAACCTGATTGTGCCTTTTTTGGTCTAAAACCACGTCAAAATCCCACTCAAGCTAGATGCAGAACAGTCTGCATGTGTGCCTGCTAACTGCAATGCTGCTTCTGAAGCTTAGCATGCATGTAGATACATATATATATATATATATATATATAATCTGTAAACAAAGAAGGAGCACTAATTGAACTCCCAAACAGTGGTCAGCACTGATGCTGGGGGAGCAAGTGGAGCTCCCCACGCATCCTTCCCTCACCTGGCTCCCTCACCCACAGAGTGCAATGCCACTCCCAGCGTAATGCCACGGGCTCCCCATTCCATCTGCAGGGAAAGGCAGAGAGGGGACTGCACACACCTCAGGCAGCTGAGTCTCTTCAGCTGCCAACTGCTCCACACTAATTGACTTCATCACCATCAACTGGGCAAGTTTTAGCACAACCTCGGGCTTGCAGATCAGCTCCCCTGAAAGCCACCATAGTTATTTCAATCCCTTGCTATATATAGCGTTTGACTAAGCCACCCAGTGATGTGTTTTCCAGCAACAGACTATTCTTATCTGTTTCTGCGGCCTGTCTCAGGCTGATGGAGCTGATGGTCCCCCCCGCCAGCTCTATTTTAAACGTGTGCTATGTATTGATGGCCTTCACACCGCAACAATGTGATTAAAAGCAGCACAGGGTAATGAGATCCCCGGGATGAGCTCTGCCTCACAGGGCTTGTTTTCTGCCTCCCATCTGCTCCACTTCATCCCTTTTCTGTGCTGGGACCTCTCTCAGGTGGAAAATAGACACAGAAAGAGAGAATGGAAGAAGCTGCACACTATGGCTGAGCACTGGAGCAGCTGTCAGCATGCTGGGAGGGAAGGGAAGGACACGGGCAGAAGCATCTCCCAGCCCTGTGACAGCTGCGGGGAAGATCGTGTGTATTGCACCAGTGCTCCCTCCCCAAATCTACTCAGAGGGGACCTGGAGCAGGAGCAGGGTGTCAGCTCCACAAGCCATCCCCTTTACTGGTGCCATGGAGAGAGGAAGGCAAGTAGAGATGAGCAGCCAGGTGCCAAAGCGGCCATCGCAGTCCTGGTCCTTGTCTCTCCCTTCCCCTTGCACGTCTCATCCCAGGGATTATGCTCCCTGCTCCTGGCTGCAGCAGGGACGCACCACCCCTCCACGGCAGAGCCCGAGGGTCACTGAAACAACTCCCATGGGGCTCGCAGCCTCCCACCCTGCGGCTCCATACTCCGCAGAGCCAGCGGAGGATTATTCCAGCTGAAAGTCTTTGACTGATGAGTAATAGCAACGCTACCCTCCGCCTGCCTTCGAGGAATAGCTGTGCTCTTGCCAAGTCCAGCTTATTCCACTGCAGCAGGCGATGGCCGGGCCGGTGAGCACCGCCATGCCAAGGGGAAAGTGTCGCAAGCCTCTGCAGCCGTAGGAGGGCTGCAGATGGGTTGTCACCACCATGACCAGCCTGGACCACCTGCAGCTCCTTGCCCAGCTGCAAACCCCACTGGCTGTGACCTTGGGTCAGGGCAACCATTCCTGGGCAGTACCTCCTGTGGCAGAAGTGGAGGTGGAATCATAGAATTATGGAATTGTTTAGGTTGGAAAAGAGCTCTAAAATCAAGTCAAACTGTTACCCCAGCACTGCCAAGACCACCACTAACCCACATCCCAAGTGCCACATCTGCGTGTCTTTTAAATCCTTCCAAGGGTAGTGATTCTAGCACTTCCTTGGGAAGCCTGTTTCAGTACTTGACAAACTTTCTGCAAAGACATTTTTCCTAGAATCTAATCTAAACCTCCCCTGGCACAACTTGAGGCTGCTTCCATTATCCCACCACTTGTTACTTAGGAAAAGAGACCAACTCCCTCTTGGCTACATTGTCCTTTCAGGTAGTTGTAGAGAGTTGAAGTTTCCCCGAGCCTCCTTTTCTCCAGGCTGAGCCCGCCCAGCTCCCTCAGGTGCTCCTGAAAGGACTTGTGCTCCAGACCCTTCCCCTGCACTGCTGCCTGCTGCAGTAAATGGGTGGAGTTTTTGGGGTGCTGACCTGTGGACAGGTGTCCTGCTCTGCTGTCCCCTGGGCTGTCCCAGGGCTCCCAGCAAGGGTCCTTCTGAAATCTGGCTTGACAGAAGCTGAGGAAAATGCCACCAACTTTTCCATATTATCAGGAACTGTGGTGTTAGTCCAGCTCAGACTACTTTTTGATATTGTTATTTCACTCTTGGACCCCCAAAATTTTATTCCACTGAACTGGGAAAGCAGCTCACCCTGACTAACCCAAATGCCAAGGGGCCAGTTGGACAACTGTTTGGGACATCTGGCTGGGACCCCAGAATAAACCCCTGGCTCTGGCATCCAGCTGAAGCCCCCACAGCCAGCAACAGCTCCTGGCAGCTCCCACCCTGGAAGCATCTCATCATCTGCATCCCTCTGTGGCTGTAGCCATGAGCCAGGCTCCCCCCTGCTCATCCCTGCCCATCTTCCATCCCCTCTAAAATTAGGGCAGCTGCTGTGGCAGGAAGCACCTTCTGTATTTTTGGAGCTTTAAAAAAAAAAAGAAGAAGAAAAAATCCTTTTTGAATGGCTCGAATGTTTCTAAGTCAAAGGATTTAAACTATTTTGCAATCAAGGAAGCCTATTTCCAAACGAGCTGAAGGCGAGAGCCGGGGTGCTGTGTGGGCTGTGTGAAGGGGCTGCTAAAAAAGGGTATACAGCTGTCCAAAATTTGGAAATCGGTGCTTTTGCAGAATATATATAGACATCCCTCCCCACTCAACATATTTCCTTCCAGTTCATTAGATTAAAAAAAAAAAAAGATCAGTAGGATATTGAGGAGAGAACTTTGATGCTTTTGGCTTGTCTAAAAGCCATGGGACCAATTCCCAGGGCTGTGGGTCAGCATCCATTGCCCCAGTAATGGCCTGCTGAGCCGCAGTGTCACTGCCATGCTTCTGCACTAACACAGACATCCAGCCATAAACCAGCTGCCTTTGGGAATGGGAAGCAGAGGCGCCACCTCTCAGCAGGGCAATGGTGGTGGAGATAAATATTAGTGGGTTTCCCTGGAGATGGTGAGGAAATATGGAGGCCAACCCTCAGCCTCCTCCAACGGGCCATTCTCCCTATTACTAGCAGCCACTCCCATCTGCACCTGGTCACCCCTCAGCACTTTGGCCCAAATTTCACGTTTCACCTTTGATTTCCCACAGTTGCCACCACTGGGTAGCAGCTTTGACACTCATTTATCTCTGTCATTATTTCCAATCTGGATGTGCTCCTGTTTTTTCTTGGCCATTGGCTATCACCACACATCTGCTACCTTGAACATTACCTGATATTTCCTTCTGCAATGAGCAGGGGGAGATTAAACTGCCCCTGGCCTGGGATAGACTCAGGATGGAGCATCTTCCCAGAGAAGTGGGAGAAAAGTCATGTCCAGGCTGGACAGGTGGAGGTGTAATGATGGGAGGTGACACATGAGCACGTGCTGAGTATTTATGAAAAAGGAAAACAGGAACAAGAGAGCAAATCTGATGCTGAAAGCACTTTTCATTTTCCTTTTCACTGAGCCTTACTATTCCTCTCTGTTTCATCTCGGATAAAGAGCTAAATTAACTACCAGCTCAGTTCTGAGAGACTGGATCCAAATGGATGAAGTATTAAGAAGATTTTCTGTTCACAATAAAATCCAGGCAACGGTATTAAAGCAGCAGAGGGTTTGGTCTGGTTTTCACAGATTAGCTATGGCTGTCCCAAGGACTGCAAGCTCTAATTTTCCCATTTTGCTCCAACGTGACATTTATGGAGCTGTCTGGATCATTTACAGTCATTGCAGACCAGACTGGGATGATCATCTAACCATGTAGAAGAGAGGAATGCAGCTCTTGTTCTCCACCATGTTCAAGCTCCCTGTCCCTTCTCACCCACACACAGATAGTTGTTTCCAGCACACCCTCTGAGGGCTCTGCTGGGCTCCTGCTCTGGCACTGCCAGGGATGCACCCACTGAGAAGCAGCATCTTCTCAGCAAGCTCCAGTGCTGTCCAGCACAGCTCCCCCTCCAGCACCCAACCCCACTAGCACTGAGCCAGGAGTCTGTTCCCCCAGCTGATAAAGAAATAATATATTGTTCAGTTTTGTCTGAATCGATCTGGTCACACATTGTAATTTACTCTGTGATCGGGTACTCCTTGATGAGATTTATCAGCCTGCCAACCAGCCTTATCTTTAACAGTGCCCATTATCAGGATGTATTTCTCAGCCAAGGTTAGCAGCAGCAGGAGCATCTCTGAACACCAGCTGCATGATAATAATCCCACAATAACACCCAGGAGATGTGAAGCAGGTCCAACAGAGCCCATATCCAGTCACCATGGGCCCCACTCCCGTTGAAGCAGGTGAGGTGTAGGTGCAAGGTGTCCCTCCTGGCTATTTCACACACGTTTGACACAGTAACTGTGACTCCTCAGGAGCCACTTGAACCCGCATGCAGAAGATCTCAAGTCTGCAGCAAAAATAATGCCTGCTAAGGGAAACCTGGCCAGCTCTGCAGAAAACAAATACACAACTCTATGTGTTTTTCCAAGAGAATGGAAGAAAATCCAAGAAAAGCTAAGTTTATCAGAGGAGTCTTATTTAACCAAAACCTTCTTTTTTCATAGGCACTAGTGTTGACTAAAATATCCAGCCATACAACTAGTAATTTGCTGCATCTGATAAAAGCAGATTCAAGCTGTCTGATTGCTCTATTTTAAATTGCAGAGAGCCCCAAGTGTCTATCAGACACTCATTTCCAAACCAGAAGAAAATCAGCATCTCAGGAAGCTTCAGCTTCCTTCCCCTAGGAGCTGCTGAATCCCTTGTCCCCTGACCCCAAAGCAGTCCAGCAGCAGCAACCTGGGTTTGAACCTCTTTCATGACCACAAGGGATCATTTTCATAGCAGGCTGGGGAGCCATCAGTGGTATGGCTTGGAAGCTGAGGACATCACAAAACAATTTCCTGCAGATAAAGCTTTCCAAGCTTTAAAAACAATTATATTTTTTCTATTATTGCAGGAGACAACCCTATGTTGGCAGAGACCAAAACCCCCACGTGGAGGTAGCTGAGGGTACTCAGGGCTGTAGTGCTAAGAGCCACCAAATCCCTCTTCCCATGGTCCTTCCTTGGGGAGCAGATGCACCACTGGAGGAGATATCTGCATCCATGATTTCTGCCCTGAAAGGCCTGTGTGCCTAGAGGATTGGATGCTTTGGTTTCTGTGGGCAGTGCTGCTTGACCACATTAAATGACTGCGGCTTCAAAAAGGCCCACGCACCCCGCTCCAGGCCTCAAGGTTTTGAGTCCTAATTCCAGCAGCAGAAATATTTTAATTAAATGAACTACCTTTATGGAATAAATCAAGTGATAAGCTTGAAAAATTAACTCCCATAATCTTTCGTGCTGCTGTGCAGGTCAATTACACTAAAAGGCTGGGAAACGTTCTAGAAACATGAGTTGTTACAATGGAGATGGATGAACCATTTTACTTCCCAAATTACACACAGCAGCATCTTTCCACACTCATGCCTTGCACACCCTTTCCCATCCCCTCACCTGTTGCCCATGGCAGCATCTCCCACCTGCCTGGGGTACAGTTCCCAACCATCCTCCCCAGGAACACATCCCCTGTCCTCACCATCTGGCCTCATCTTGAGTGTTTTCTGATTCCTCACAGCCCACATTTTGGGGAATTGGATGGAGTCAGGAATCATGAGCTGCCTACAGAAGAATAATGTGTCTTGGTGAGGCCAATTCAATTTTCAACATCTTCAGGACTTATTTTAAACTTAAGGTTCTTTTGAAAACCACCTTATTTTAACTTCAACTTCTGTTAGGAATAGCTGATAGCCCCTCAGCTGGCACATAGTGATTTCATGGTGACCCTGACCTGGATGGATGTTCCCACCAGCAGTGCCCAGTCTCTCAGGAGGTAGAAACTGGCTACAGCTGCTGGGGTGGAAGAGCTGCAATTTTCCGTCTCAAGAGTAAATGCAGCAAGAATGAAGCTGAGAAGCCAAAAGGAAATGAAATGGTGAAGTTCACATAAAATGGCTACTTTAAAAAAAAATTTAGAAAATCATATGAATCACATGTTTAGTCAATTTAATATGATCTGTGAAGGCATTTCCTTCCCCAGCTGCCCTTTCTGCAGACAGACAGATGCCTGTGGGACTTTGTGGCTCCTGAAGCCACAAGAGGATACACCTCACATAAACCCTTTAAGTAATTTAAGAAGCTGCACTTTAAGAGCAGTTCAGGGCCACCGCAGAAACCTGCTCCTCTAAAGGCTGGCAACACTGCCCTGACTTCCAGCCTGAAGTAAAACCCAGATTTGTTAAAAATACTTCTGCCTAGCTCGTTTTCTCCTCTTCTCCTCAAGTCCTTTTGGCTCTCGGCAAACAGATGACTGTTGGTCATACTTAACAGTTCTGACTAAACCAGGGAATTATGTAAAAAGGGGAATTTCACAGCTCCTTCGCAGTCCCGAGTGGGGTGTTTGTTCCCAGCAGCTCCCTCACCCGAGCCGGCGCTCAGCCACGCACATCCCGGGTATCCAACCCCAAAGCCTGGACCCTGCCCTGCCTTGCACAGAGCCCACACCTGCAGTCATGGGCAAACCCACACCACAGGTCATGTCCTCATACCCCCATCCACACTTCAGGGGGTTATCCCCAAACCAAATACCTCATTTCTTTGCCAAACTAGGGTTGCTTTTCTTTTTCTTTGAGAATATTTTGTCTCGGAGTCAAGCAAACCCCTCTGAAATCAATGCTTACTGCTTCAACAGGCTTGGGAACCAGGTGCTCTTTGAGCTCCAAACAATTAAAATATCCTAACCAAAAACAAAGCCCTAAAACAGCCCTTCATGTCAGAGCTCAGCGGCTTCTACTTGTCTCCGAGTCATGGCACAAATAATGCCCAAAGGCTGTTAACTGTGGCATGGGACAATACAAAGCATTTAGTGATCCCATCTGAAAATCCTAAAACAGATCTCTAAAATTAAGAAATCCCTCTTATCCCTCCCTAAGGTTGTCTCCAATTCCCCCAAATCCTCCCTTTGTGTTCCAGTGTTTTGTTGTACTCTCTCTTCCAGTATCCCATGGCAATGAGGTCCCTGGGCTAACTGTGCACATCATCTTCTCCCCGCATCCCTTTCTTGGTTTTGTGTTATGAGAAACACAAAAGCAGATGAAGGACTGTGCTCTGCCACGTGTTAGGACACAGGGTGATTCCTACCCTGTCCTGGTTATTCACATTTTTGGTCCAAAGAGGGCTCCAGAAAATCTGCCTTTGAGCTTTTCATCACTCCGGGGAAAAGGGTGGTGGAAGTGGTCCCGTATCTATTTCCTTGCAGTAACTCCTTCACAAGGAAAGCACGGGAGAGGGCATCAAGGGCTGAGAGCAGCATGAAGGACTCGGGCTGCTCTCCAGAGACCTAAGGTCTCCTAATGTAGGGTTTATTTCACTTAAACTATCTAAAGTTTGGGCATCCAGTCTCAGCAAGTCACCATTTGCCCCAGGTGGGAGATGAGCATCTCCAGGATGAGAAGCCAAATCCCGTGCAAGGCATCACCCTGGGTGGGTACCACTCTTTCCATCAACTTGGAGAGATAAACCTGAAAGTGGTGTGAGGCAGGGGGTAGACAAACCCTCCCCTCCCATTCCCAGAGGCCACAGCATGCCGAAGAGAGGGTCCCTGTGCTGAGCAGCCTGGGCAGAGCAGAGGCTCCCTGAGCTCAGCCTCACTCACCCACAGCACGCTGCCTTATTTTAGCAGGCAGAGCAGATGGCAGTGGGAAGATGAGGAGGCAAAGCAGCAGTGAAGAGAACACTTTAGAAATAAAGCCCCATGATCTGCTGAGGGGGTCTGGTGCATTTTGATGGTTGTAGCCAGAATGATATTTGAGGCAGCTCAAGGGTTTGCTGGTGGGGGACCTATAGCCATGGAGAGGAGAGACAAGGAAGAGCCTGCCCTGGTTCCTAAATACTGCTTGGCACAGACAGGGACAACTGGCGCTGGCTCAGCATGGCCTCAGTGAGGCAGAAGCAGAATTGAAATAATCCTCAGCAAAGGAGGCAGAGCTTTTGCAGAGGCTTCCAGCCCTGGTGAGAGGGTGCTTGGGCTCCACTGGCTCCTGGCCAGGGGCTGGGGGAGGCTGAGACTATTCCCTTCCCGTGTCACCATGGATTTCTGCGTGGCTGAGCCTGAACATCTCTCAGGGCTGGATCTTCCCTGCCTGAAACACTGGGGATGCTCTGCAGAGCACCCTGGGTTTTGCGCCTCTCTAAGCCTCTGCAGAGCTGGGGACCACGACAGCAGCACACAGGGACCAGTCCAGCACTGAGCTTGGACTGCAGGGTATGCTGGGGAAGGTGATTTACCCACACCTACCCTGTGCAACCTGCCAGCACAGCCCCGCTGTGCCCCAGAGGCTGAACCCCACAGTGCGGCTGCTGGGATGCTCAGAGATGCCACCCACATGGGACAAGAGATGGGACATCCCAGCTTCCTCCTGTCCCCTGTCCACTGTGACCAGCAGGACAAAGCACAGCAGTAACCACAGCCGTGTCCCCCAGATCCCTGTGCCTCCACTCTGCCCTCCAACACACAAAATGTAACTACAGCAGCTGCACCTTTCAAATTGTTTCTCTTCCAAACACCCCAGCAAGTTGTCTAAGTTGCAAAGTATTACCTGGGGCTTTCTCATCAGATTTTTAATTAGCTGAAACGATTTGCTTGTTGGGGAATCGTTTCCAGGAGCTCCTAAAGAGCTTTAAAATCAGCTCTAGGAACAGTCTCAGAAGGGAAATACATTTCAGCTGGGCAGAAAGTCCAGCACTGGGCTACACCTCTGCCTACCCTCACCCCAGCAAATTCCATTCTGCCACACAGAGAATTGAAGCAATTTTTTAAAAAAAGTTTGATACTATCTTCTGTTGGTGCAGAGGCTCCCCTGGCTGAGGTTCTCAAGCTGCTGTTCTCAGGCTGGGGGCAGATTTAATTCCTGGATTCCCAGTATTACCCTTGCTGAGAATTCCAGCTCCCCGCTGCTCTCAGTGCACCTGTGTTTCACTGTGACTGCATCAGGACTATAAACCAGCCACCATTCAGTTCGCAAAAAAAAATTTAACAACCCAAAAGGAGGATTTTTTTTTTCAAAGAGAAGGTGCCAGCATTCCTGTTAATGGGCTGCTTACTTATAATAGCTCATTTTGTGTACTGCCTAGAAGATCTCACTTCTCTAGGTGCCATTTCAAGCAACATATTTAGAAACTTGCCAAAGTACAAAGTAATAAATAATTTTGGATGTCCTTCTGCCAAGAGGTCAGGCACATGAGCTCCTGCTCAGTTTCCTGAGGGTGTGGCTACACTCCTTCTTTAAACTTCCTGTCCCATTTCTTATCCATTTTCTTATGCCTGGCCAGGATTGCCTTTAAAATTTGGGGGGGATTTTAAATTAAAAGTAATTTGGTGGCAGAGCAGCCACTTACAGGTGGAGCCCCTTATCATCACCCCCAGTGCTGGAAGTGATCAGTCCCACGCAGATGCTGGCATTCCCTCTGGAAGATCATTGAGTCCTAGAATAGTTTGGGTTGGAAGAAACATTCAGGATCACCTTGTTTCACCCCCTACCATGGGCAGGGACACCTTCCACTAGACCAGGTTTCTCCATGCCCCATCCAGACTGTCTTGAACACTTCCAAGGATAGAGCATCCAGAGCTTCTCTGGACAACCTGTGCCAGGGCCTCACCATCCTCACAGAAGAGAGAAATTCAGTTTGCACTGGAGCAATCAATGTCCTCAGGAAGCAGGCGAGCCCCTGGAGACCGGGAGCCCTTGCCTGACGAGGCTCTGGCACTCTCCTTAGCTTTGTCAGTTTCTCAAGGGACATTTCCTACAAACTCCCCATTTTCTCAGGGAATGATCGCACATTTGATGGAGCATTTTATCCTTTGGTGGCTTCCAAATATTGCCTATGCTTTCTAAATATTGCAGGGTAAACACACAAGGGAAGGAAAAGTGGAAGCCCAACCTCTGCAAAAGCCTTCCCACTTGCTCACAGGAGCAGGAAAAAGATAAAAAACAAAGAAGGAAAGGAGTGCAATCATTGCTGGATCAAGCATAAGCATCTCTGTTAATGCCCCGGCTTACAATTACAATCACTTACGTTAATAATGGCACCTCCTGGCTAATCCCTCCTACGCTCTCAATCGTTGGAAAGGAGCTAGTTTACAACCTTATGTCAAGAAAGAGACTATGGAGGCATCGGGGGTTTTAAGGAATCCTGTCTCACCACCAAGGAAGCTGCGGCATGGCTTCTGTCTGCCCAGTGGAGCAGCTGCTCTTAGGCACAAAAAAATAGGGACACATTGGAAAATGAAGCTGTTTCAGATTAAATGACAGGGGCAGGGCTGATATCTGTGCTGAATGGGTTGACTGAGGGCCAGGAAATGAACAGGGAGTGGAAAATGGAGGGACATGTCATTCCCTCTTCTGCTCTGTGGAGAAAATGCAGATGGAGGAAGCCAGGCTTCACAAGGTCCTGTGACAAGGCTTTTAAGCAGGTAAGAGGCAGATGAACCCCTGGAGGGGGTCAAAGTGTCTGTAAAGGTTTGGTACCCAACTCCTCTTCATGCCAGGATGCAGGTCCCGAGAAGCCATGCAAGAATTTCTTCTGGGAGAACAAAAAATTAGTATAAATAAACCCATTTCTAGCATCTGGGGCTTTGCCACCCAGCACCTGCCCTGGGGTGCCACACGGGGACCCACCTTCTGCGAGGGTCTCACACCTCCAGAAGACAAACTGTCCCTGTGAAACATTTTCCTCTCAACTTACATAGCAAATGTCAACCCAAAAGGCATTGAATCATGTGTTTTCACTCAGTCCCTGACCCCCGTGACAGAAAAATTACTGGAAAGGTGGCTGTGAGGCAGCCACAGGCCACACTAATAGCTCCACCACCGAGACTGAAAACCAGCCTGGGTAACGTAAGAATGAAACATTGCTCAAAATATCCATTCAGAGACTTTCCCAGGCTCAGAGCCTCGGTATGCTTCAAAGAATGAGCTTGCTTTCATTTTCTATTTCACTTTGGTGTTTATTTTTGCTTCGGGCCGGTGCCATCCACCTTCCCCAGCTCATCAGCGCAGTAACCAGGCCAGGAGGAGGAGGAAAGAGCAGCTCCTTAGTGCACCTCCCTGGTCCATTCAGCTTTCTGCCTTTTGCCTTTTCACATGCTGTGAGGTTTTGTGCTTTGAAAGAAGAGGCTGAAGTGCCTTGGCTTGCAGGGCTTGCTCCTCACTGCTGCCCGGCAGAGGATGCAGGGAGCGCTGCACTGGAGCCTGGGTGAGTCCCAGGCACTGTAGCACTGCAGAGCTCTGATTCTCCCAGTAACATTAATTATAGAATGCCTCCCTCTCCACCACAGAGGAAGGCTTTGTGGAGAGGAACCATGGGAGAACAGAGTTTACACTGCAAAGCAGGGAGACTTTTGGAAAGGGATGATGGTGAGGGCCCAGCTACTCCTCCACATCTCTTGGCAGTGCGACCTGATGGGACAAGCTTGTGTCTCTCCAGCAAAGCCCCACCAGCAACTGAATCATCCCCTTCCCATGGGGTAGGGGATTGGAACCACATGGGCTTTAAGATCCCTTCCCACCCAAACCATTCTGTGATCCTATGATTTAATGGAGGAAGAACAGGAACACCCAGCTGGCCACCTCCTGAGCAGTAATTTTTAGCCACACCAATAATGCCATTTCTTTCCATAGATATAAATGTCATTTCTTCTCTTACCCAGCAGCATTTTCTCAAACACTCAGTGCACTCCTTGGGTGATGAGATCTTAGTCCTTACCTCGTACGGCTCACCCCAGCACGTGTAGTCAGGAAAACAGGACATCCCAGCACACAGCAAAGGCTGAATCCTGAACTACATGGTATGTGGAACACTATTAAACCAGGGTGAATCCCAGCATTGGCTGAGTTGTAGATACCACAAACTGTCTTTCAGGTCCTGCTTACAGAAGGACACAGCCTTCAATTGCACACACTGTGATAAAGGCTTGGGCTTTTTTCAACAGCACAGCACCAATGACCTTCCAGTGCCCAAGCTGCCAACGTGGGCTTGTCCTGCCCATGGACTTCACCAGCATAGCTTGGATATGGCAAGAAAGGAATCAACATAAGAGCCTGGCCTGAGCTAGCAAAACCCAACCCCAACAATCACATCCCATCATCAGCGTTCCCATTGGATTCTTTCCCAGCATGGCCACACGCTTCACCGTTGGCAGCCCCTCTCCTCACTCTCATTTTGTTCCACGAACCTTTACAGATCCTAAAGTCTGTAGGATACAACTGCAAAATGCCAGTGGACTCAACAGGAAAAATGATAGTGCTTAGGCAAGTGGATCAACATGAGCAAACTCAGTCTGAGATGCTCCCATCGCAGCTGGAAAAATGAGCATCTCCACTGCAGCCCAGTCCTACAGCTGCCTCCTCCTCAGCCCACTCAGAAATCCACTGTTACAAAGCCAATTAAACGCTCGATTAAGTGTCCCAACATATGCCCAAATAAAGCACTAACATGGCATGTTATTAAAAAAAATAGAAAGAAGAAAGATCCAGGTTGTATAATGGTTTGTGAGCCCATCAGGATAAGCTGTGGCTACTCCCAGGGGTGGAAATAGGAGCTGAACAGCCAAATCCTCTTGCCATCTCCCACTAAAAGAGCTGTTTCTTTGTCTGCCCATCACAGTGTTAGACCAAGACTCTGATTTAGGTGGTCCCACCATCCTCATCATCTGCTGCTGGTACCTGCTCAGGGGCCACCAGCCCCCACAGTGCTCCTCAGAGCACGCTGCTCCAAAGGTTCCCTCCAATCCAACCCCCCCACAGCTTCTGCCTTTGTAAGAGCACTGTCTACCACCACCTCCACCAGCAGCTCCTGCTATGGGCCAGGGAGAGGTCTAGGACGCAGGAGCCCACACACTCCACCAAGCAGCCTGGACTCAGGGGTCAGTGCTGCCATGTCCTACCAGACCCCAAGGAGCCATCTCATAAAGCTGACCATCACAAACATGATTCAAGTGCGATCCCTCTGATTCAAGCACTTTGTCTCCCAAGGTAGAGATGGCAATTACCTGCTGATGTTGGGTACCAGTCCCTGCTCTGGGGACTGATTCTGAGCTTCTTCAGACATTCATTGTTCAATGCAGGAGCAGCAATGAGTGTCCAGGCTGTTCCCATTCCCCTGAGAACTCCATGCCTCCTCTGTACCATTGCCCTCCTCTTCCCTTGCCTTCCTCCATCATCTCCTCCTCTTTGCTGCACCTGGCACAGTATTAGGAGAATGACACAGGAACACCCTCAATTTCCCCCATGCCAGCTGTGTGACTGAGAGTGGTGTCCACTAAGGTCTGCACCAGCTCCCTGTGAGAGGGACTCATCTGGGGAGCCAAGAGGACATGTCTGGGTTGGTGCTGCAGTGGACATCAGCAATACTGTCCAAAGCAGCAGAGAGGCACAAGGCTCCTTGAGGCACAGAACTCCAGGGCTGCCCTAGCAGAATGGCACTGGGTCTGACTTGAACAGCAAAGGCAGAAAAACCTGTGCTAGAACCAGGTGACCTGAATTTTGTGAATAAACTGGGGGTTTTTTGCTCTCCAGTACATATATATATGAAACCCTTTCTGATATCTATAAAACACTACGGCAGCTTTAGCTTGTCCTGCTTCCTCTCTGTGCTTCCACTTTGCCTATTTTTGCTGCCTTCAACCTTTGATGTGCACAACAGTAACTCTTTTCAAAGCTTCTCAAGGTCAAGAACCCCCCTAACAAGGTGCATTAGGGCAGTTATTGATCTTCTCTCAGCCTTTCCCGGAGCTGTTCCAAACTGTGAAACCTCAGTCGGGTGATGGAAAGTTACTCAGGCCCTTCCCATGTTGGTGAATTTTAATATGCATGGCACCCAACTGGTTGAGAATATCCAATGCCCTTGCAGTGACGGCCCTGTACGTCTGTGTCCATGTCCCTGCTGCAAGGTCATTGTCCCTGTCTGTCTGCTCGAGGATGGCTTGAGCAACTTTCTGAAGGATGAGTCTGTGGAAGTTTCACAGACAGAATACCATCATCCCTGAGAAGCAGATCTGCAGTACCTACCAAAATAGGCATTTGCTGGGAAAAGCTGTCAAAGCTCAGCTAGGGAGAAGAGCTGCCATGAAGACCTATTCACGTTATATGGGCAAAAGGCATGTCCCCAAATTTTTCCCTATCACTTTCTAGGAAACACCATGATCAATACCACAGGGATGAAGTTTCACCACCAATTAAAGCAGAACCCGCAGTCAGGTGGTGGCTCCAAGAGCTCTTACAGACTATTGAGAAGGTCATCTGCAGTGGAGACTCAGGTATCACATCTGTCCTGCTGCCACCTCACCTGCAGCACCATGGGCTGGCCCAGAAGCAATACTGACCTCCCCAAAGCCAAGGCACTCCTTGTTGTAAGCCCAAATCTTTTGACTGCCTGAGCCACAGTGAGCACTCAGGCTCTGATCCCGACATATCCACTCGCTTCCCAGCAGGACAGCTCTGGAGACACCTTGGCACTGCTGGCCCTAGCAGCTTGCTAGCCCAGGAGCACAGTAATACAACAGGCAGTGGCTCCAAGTCCTAGGGCCCAGCAAATGTGCTCTGGAAAACCAGCCTGGCATTGGGATAGCATCATTCACTTCAAATACATCTTCATTTAGAAGGTAGAAATCCTCTCTTTTGCTCAGCCGCTGTCACCCTGTAAAAATATTGTTTGGTTTTTTGAACGTTGAAAACAATCTGCAGTATCAGAAGTATCAATCAGCAGGGTTGACATACAGCTGACATTTGTCCCTTAATAATATAATTGCAGCTAAAACAAGAAAGGAACCTGGAGCTCTGGGTTTTTTTACTGATTAAAGAAAGGAACAGCAGTTCTTAAGATAATTTTAAAGTGGCCAGAAGCTGAGAGCAGGCACAGTGAGGCAAACCCTAGTGCGTGGAGCAGTCCCAGAAGTTTCAAAAACACAACTAGCAGAAGACAAGAGCCAGCAGCTGACACAGTGCTAATACCTAATGGGGTTCTGCAGAAAATCCAGCAGTGAGGTCTGGCACAGAAACATGGATTGCATGAGTGGACCACCCACAGATGCTGCTCATCACCCATCAGGTGGGACCCCACTCTTAATTCAGACTTGTCTGCAAGGTTACAATGACCCCAGCCCCGTGTCTGCAGGAGGAGCTGTTGGGGAGCCCAGCAGCAGGAACCAGCTTAATTACAGCAGGTTCAGCAGCACAGAAAACTCCTGAGTCACAGCAAGCTGTTAATTACCAGCCCTTAACAGGATTCAAGGGCTCAGGCCAGCAAAACCGCCTTCCTCTCTCGTGTTGCCCTACTATGCGGAGCTCTCAGTTTGACTTAAGTTTATGTGACTGACCCAAATATTCATACCCTCAGGGCTGGGGTGTTGTTTAAAGTCGTGATTTCTGCACAAAAATCTAGGAGAAACCCAGAAATTGCTGCACCTTGTGGCCTGCATCTCTGGCTACCTCCTTCTCCTGTAGAAAACTCCAGGGTCCAACCTCCTGCCCACCTTTCAAGAGTGGCACTTTGCTCTTCCTCTTGTCCCTGGAAAGGGGACTGGGCCATCCAGCGCCCATCTCAGCTCCAGGGACACTGCCAAGCTGTCAGTGCAGGACACTTGACTTAGGGAAAACAGCCCCAAAAGGGTGACTGACAACAGCTGCTCCCTGTTCCATCAGGAGCTGCAGAGCATGTCCCTGCCGCCCTTTGAGCCTGGTAGGAAGAGGACAATAACAGGACCTGGAATCCTATGGAAAAATGATGCCTAAAAACTTTAAGTCCCTGTCCCTGCTTGTCACCCACACTCCCTGTCACCCTATGAAGGCAGCTGACTTTCTGGGAAGCATTTCTGATCATCCCATGAAGGACACAGGATTTTCTGAAATGGAGAGCTGCTGGATCCCCAGCACAGACATCTGTACTTCAGGGGGGCAGGAGTCAGGTTCTTCTTAAGGCACATACATCCTGCTTTTCTGCCTTGGATGGAGCAAGGAATGGCCCCAGACGCCAGACAGGGGCTGGGATTTCCACCCCAGGACAGTGCTGAGCTGGAGGCTCTCTTAACCCTGCTAATCCTCTTTGCCTAGGAGCTAATGACATTCCCAGCAAGAGCAGGGACCCTTGGGAAGGGGGGCTGGGAGGCACGGCACACCGGGAGTTGAACACAGCTCCTGGCTGCCGGCTCCCCCGGCAGCGAGGGCAGGTGAGGCTGGAGCCCGGTGCTCCTCCCGCTCTCCTTTTAGCTCTTCTCTGAAACCTATGTGCCGACACCAAAATAATTTTGGCACAAAACCCTTCCTCGGCTCTCCTCCTCTGACCCAACCTCTGGCTTGCCAGCAGCGACACCCTGTTCTGCACAAAGGCTGATCTCACGGAGCATTTTTCATCACCCAGGCATTCCTTCCTGTAGCCGAGCGCAGGAGCTGCCGCGGCTGCATCTGCAAGTAGGGCAGGTCAGCCCCATCCTCAGCATCAGCATTTCGAACCTGAGCAGTGCAGCATCCCACCCTGGGGAGCTGTTCTGCTCAGGGACCAATTTTATCCAGCAGGAGCTCTTGGACTGTGATGAAAAGAGAGGTAAGGGGCTTTCCAGACAGTATTTGATACAGTGATTCACAAGCTCTTTGCAAGAAATCCATCTGAATGGGCTGGTTTGTACCTGGCTGCAGGTACAAGGGGAGCAAACAGAAGGGGAACGTGTCCCATGAAGGGCTCAAGCAAATGCTGCTCCTGCATCCTGTGATACCACATCCAGGATAATCACAGAATCCCAGATTTGAAGGGACCTTAAAGCTCATCTCATTCCACCCGCCTACCATGCGCAGGGACACCGTCCACCAGACCAGGTCACTCAAAGCCCCATCCAATCTGGCCTTGAGCACTTCCACAGATGAGAAGTCCATAGCTTCTCTGGGAAACCTATTCCTGTGTCTCACCAACATATGGTAGGCACATACTGTATTATATATGCATATAATGCATGTAATAAGGAACCTAGCAGCATTAACTGGTGAGATCAGACAGGGCAACACAGCAGCACCACCTATGAAAAAACAAGTGTCACTAAAAAAAGGATGTTTTTTACAATGCATGGGGAAATCAAGGGGAAAAAAAGCAGTTTTAGGATCTGGATGGGGTATAGCAAATACCACAAATCAGTAAGAGGACCCTCCTGAGGGTCAGGTGTCCATTGGAGGTCACAGCCTGGCACCTGGGCATCGGCAGTGTTCTGCAAATGAAACTTGTCACTGCTCCTGTTTCAGACTGGTTAATAAGGCAAAGGGGCATCCTGCCATGTTTATTTAGTAACACATGCATAGTTCATTTGTTCCTTTATACAAAACCCCTGGAGTCAATTGGGGTCAACTGGGGTTACTGGGAGAACATAATGCAAGCACAAGGGCAATCACACTGCAAGCCAGCTCTTGCCAGATCACTTGTTCCCTCAGCAGACTCTGCCATAAACAGGAGAGGTTTCCTACATCCCCAGCAAAATGACCCAGCACTTGGTCTTCCTGCAACAGAAACCTCTTCCCTTCCTGCATGGCATCGGGCTGAGGCTGTAGGGAATTTGGGAGAGTCCCAAAGTGTCAGCTCTGGCTTGAGAACATTTCATGGTACTGCTCCCAGGATGCAGCTCCTGGAGGAGGTGTGAGGAGGTGGCAGGGAGCTCCAGGCACCTATACTCCTGGTATTTCACATAAACAACTTATTTAAAGCTGAGTAATGTGTATTATAGCAAACATGCAGAGGAAGTGGAAGTCAAGCACACTTTTGGGATTCCTCTGCTGGTCACCCACTGCTTCCAGAGCCAGGGGCCACCACAGTCCACACACTTCTCCTGGGATGCACTGCCAAAATGCCACCCTTATCCCTAAACTCTTCACATGCCCTGTGCTTCCAGTCCTCATCAGCACCTTCTGATCAGGGAACCAAGACGGTCTCAAAGTCAGAGGAAAGCCAGCCTTGCTGGCAGATCTTGTGGAAACTCAGGGCTCAGAGGCACGACCCAACCTCTCATGAGTGGGATACTCTTGGAGCATCCTTCACCTCCATAAGCATCAGTCCATAGTGGTGCAAGGACAATAAGAGAAGCATAAGTTACCCTTTTCTTTGAGTGGCTCAGCACCTATGCAGCTCAGCCAGTGAGTTCACAGAAACCCAGCACTTTTAGTATCTTCTTCTCTTTTGGTAGGTTTGAGTGCACTTGGCTGAACAGGCTGCTGGGGAGGAGGCAGCTCCTTGGATACCTCCCCAGGCAGCTGCTGAGGGTGGGAGGGGACGGCAGGGACACAGAGCCTCTGACTCCATCTTTAGATCAGGAGTGGGATAGGAATGAAAATACCATGGGTAAAATAACACATCTTTCCAGGGAAATCAGAAGTTTTAGGGGGTTGCAAATAGGGGCAACAGCCTTCCCCGCTTTCTGGAAGTGACAATACAACTTAATTTGCAGGAAACACGTGCAAAACTCCATCCTTCCTCCAAAAACCAGGCCACTGTGGGCCATGCCCTCTCCCTCCCTGTGACTGATGCTTTTTGGGACCAGGGTAAAGCCTTGCCCAGGCACCAGGGGTGCATACAGAGCATGCTGCCCATCTCACTCACAGTTCACGCTCCTCTGCACTTACCAGACTCGGGATCAAATCCCTCATTAGTTTTCGCACAACTTCCAAGGGCAGCTTATAGCCAAGGTCCTAATTCATCCAGCAATTAATGGATCAAGCCTCACACTTCAAAGAGTGAGTTCTGATATTTGCATGAACCTCAGGGCTTGGGACAAGCCCATGTGAGCTGCAGGCAAAAAGAGATCAGACCACGGAGCAATTTTCCCAGAAGATTAAGCAAACCTAAAGCCCAACTGCGTTAACAGACCTTGTGATGCTTTCCTTTCCTCAGAAAGTTTTTGTTAAAAACATCCACAGCTCAAGTGCTGCATTTCTTCCTCAACTCTTATAAAAATAAATCTCATAAACCAATCCAACCAGGCAGAGCAGGACAAAGGTTCAGAGTAAAGGGAAACAAAACCCATGACAGCACAATGCCTGAGTAAGACCTTGCTGTGGGTCTTCACTCTATGTGAAGGCTCGTAGGTGTTGCAGGGATGAGCTGCAGCACAGAACACTAAGAGGAGCATACATGCCAGGGTGGGTTTGCTCAAGGGTATCTGAAGGCATTTGCTCAGAGCTGAGGGAACCCAGGCTGAGTCCAGACTTCAAAATCTGAAATTTAATCCCAGGTGTCAGCTAGTGACCCGAGAGACAAGGGCTGAGGAGAGCTCACCTTTCCTTGGTACATGCAGAGATCACCACGTTACTGGCTACAGCCCAACCCCAAATTAATTCTCTAATTAATTAATTAGCAGCTGGGTGCCAGCGAGCGAGCATTAAAGTCTTTTCACCAATCCATGAGCTTTCTGAAGCCTGGGAACACGTTGCTTCCCAGGGGCGTGCCAACACCGGGTTCAGCCCTACCCAAAGAACAAACACTTGGACAGCTTTCCTCACTCAAGCCCCGGGGGCAGGGTGGAGGCAGTGGTGGGAGTGACAGGAAGAGCGTTGAAGACAGCATTGTGTACACTTAGGTGGCCATTTGGGGGGTTTGCACCTCCACAGACACTCTGGGAGAGCATCTTCTCCAGTGAAACGTGACCATGAGTGGTGGCAGCAGCAGCAGCTTCAGGAAGAACAGAAAATTACTGGGTGTAATTGAAACTGCAGGGAGGAGCTAGGGACATAAAATGTAATTATCTGCCGTGGAACAGAGCCAAGATTAGCAATCCTACTTCTGGTCATTTCAAGTTCCCATTAACTTCTCCATGGGCTGATGTTATCAATTCTGTGTCTTAACTGTCTGTGAGATGCAGCACTTCCAGGAGCAAGCCCTGGGCCTCCTCTGCTCAGGGTCTCAAATCACCTGTACAGGATGGGGTGAAGGGCCTGGAAGATGTCCGTCCCTAGCTTCCAAGGTGGAGGGGGTAGGAGAATGCTCCAGGCTGAACCAGTTGCACCACTCTCCTCTCCAGGCACCAGTGGCTAGAGTTTGCTAAGGTGCTTTTTTGGTGCTTGGGAAGATGATCTGTGTGGGCATCACACCAATTCAGAGACATTCTCAATTGTAACAGGTAAGATTGGGTGGATTTCAGACCATCTCAGCCTCAATTCTCTTTTCCTTGCACTCCATCTTAGCAGGCTGCAGAATGCACATCCAATTCACATCCAAACAACACTGGGCATCCCCACATCCACCCCATGCTCAGCCCATTCCACTGTCCTGCACCCACCCAGGCTCCTCTTGCTGAGGTCCTGACACTTTCTTCCCCTGTATCATCTTCCTTTCAGTCTCACCACTTGAGAATGCAGGAGCTGCAGAACATCCCTCATTAGCCTCCTATCCAGTCAGGCCAAGGCCTTCACCCACACCAACAGGAGGAGGACGCTAGCTGGTGACTGGCACTTGCATGACCTCACTCTTGGACAACTTTGGGGAGCAGTGGGCACTGCTGGGGGTGCCCTTAACAACAACCATGCCTTACTGTACTCCTTGCATGAAACCAGCATGAAATCAGTGTACACACATGAAATCCATGTCTTTGCCAGAGGTGGAGGACCATGGACTCCGTCCCTGCAGCTTGCCCCAGGAGGAACTTGGCTTCAGCAGTTTCTTAAAGGCCTTTCTACAGACCTTTGAAAGCAAGCACCCCATCTTTTCTCCATTTTAAGGAAGGAGAGAGCACACACCCTTGGATCGGAAGACGCCCGCCCCCGCCAGCCCCCTTACCTCCACGAGGTGAGGCGTGGGGTTGAAGCCACACATGTTGCAGACCTGCTGCCGGCAGGTTGTGCAGGTGTTGTAGTTGGGGGGCTCACTGGAGCCCACGTTGATCTCCGCCTTGCAGAGGGGGCACGAGACCCTTGCTTTCGGCACTTCCTTTGGCTTGACACCCTGCTCCGCTTTGCCCGGCTTCGCAGCCGGTGCGGCACCAGCCCGGCCCTGTGCCCCTGAGGCTTTGGGACCAGCCTCTTTGCTGGCATCGCTGAAAACAATTTTTGGAGGCACTTTGCCAGGAGACGGCTGGCTCGGAGCAGGGGCCTCTGGCTGGACAGACATGAGCGTGCTGGCCTGGGTCAGGAGGGATGCCCCGAAGCCGAAGAGCTTCCCTGTGAGCCCCTCCTGGGGCTGCTCTGGTGCTCCAGCCCCGGGGGCCGGGGCAGCAGGCTTTGCCCCCATATCTCCCGGCATCTTTCTCTGCTCAGAGGGGGAAGGCTTGGCTTGCTGATGCTGCGGGGAGGACCTGGCCTGATGCTGTGGGGAGGACCTGGCCTGATGCTGTGGGGAGGACCTGGCCGCCTCCTGAGGTTTTGGCTGTCCTTGGCCGTGCGGTTCCCTCTGAGGCGTTGTGGGCTGAGGTTTGGGTTGCTCCTGTGGCAGGGGGCGGGGGGCTGGTGGGGTCTTATCAGCAGCCGGGGGTTGCGGGTGCTTGGCTGGGGACTGGGAGGGGGACGGCGAAGGGGAGTGCAGCTGCTGCTGGCTCTTGGAGCGAGGAGCCGTGGTCATGTCCATCCCCAGAGCTCGCTGCATCTGGCAGTTCAAGCACAGCCATTCCTTCACCTGTGAGACAAGGAGAGGACATGGGCAGTGAGTGACGGGCAGGTACAGCCACCTGCAGGCAGCCCCAGTACACCCTTACCTCCCCGCAGACAGACCCCACATACCCACAGGAACCAGCCATCAGCCCCTGAAAAACATTTTGGTACCATGTTCTTCACTAGCAGTACCTTGCAGTCAGGGCAAGCAGCCCCCATCTGTCACAGGTACCCACGGCACAGCACGCCAGCATGAACGCCAGCTTTAATTAGCCTTGGTCTGCTTCCAAGGCTTCTGCTGTGAAGTGACTGCTTGCCATGAGGCTCTGCCTCTCCTGAGGAGAGAGGGGCCTTTCCAAGGGCTCATAGCTCCACCAACTCCCCAAAGCCCATTTTTTCCCTCCTGCTTGGTGACCAGAGATACCAAAGAGAATAGCCAAGGCCAAATGAGGAAACACCACTGTGCCATGCTCAGCGCTTCCCTGGGGCTAGCAGAGATGGATTTTCTGGAATCAGTGCAGTGGTTGTAATATTCTACCTCAAAATTTGGCGCTGGAATGCTACAAAGGAGCGCAAAGAGTGCTGCTCCTTGCACAATGCATCTGCACTTCCAGGAAGGAAAGTGCAGGCTGGGGAGCAAAAGGTTAATTTTCACTCTCACCACAATGAACTTCAGCATGCAAATGAAAAATAGAACAGTTCCCTGGCTAAGTGGTGATAAACGAAAGACTTTCCCCATGAGAGATGTTCCCTGTGACACACTAATGTCTAAATTAAGTTAATTAAAGAGGCTGTAGAGCCTTTCCATATGAGGAATCACCAGGATGCTCAGCAGCTCCACAAGCATTAATATACAGCACAGTCAGCAGGACAGCCAGGTCTGCTTGCAAAAGACTTCTCCAAGACAAGCAATTAAGGGGGCAAAAAGGACCAGAATATTCCCAAAAACCAGAGCAGCACGCAGGACAAGCAGACACAGAGCCTGGCAGGGGGAGCACACAACAGCTCCCAGCCCTTGCGCTCTCTGGGGGCTGCACATCCCACAGGCCTGCACCCACTGCACGAGCTGTGGATGTTCCTGCCTTTCATTCCAGAAGCCATCTCTTCATTCCAGTGTTGTTACGGATCACCTCTAAGGCTCAGCTTAATCCCTGCTGCAGAGACATTAATCACCCTGCCCAGTCCCACAGCTCCAGGTCTGCTTGGCCTTTTGGTCCTATGTTTGGAGGCATGGTGATTCAGAACCTGGCCACAGGGCTTTTCCCCCTACACGCCAACCACACAACAGGCACATTTCAACCTTTTTCTGCTCGCAGGAGCTGCCTGCAGAGATGCAGCTGGGTGTTATTGTAGGTCTCATGGTGGGACATGATGGCGATCCTTGAGCGGTGAGGCAGGTAAGACCTAAACCCCTCCTTACAAGACCCCTCCCCAGAAGGGTTCTCATAAAGGCCAGCCTTCAAATAAGAAACTTTTAGAAACAGAAGAAATTCAGATCAGCTAGGAAAGATGGGTTCAGATTCATGGGGTGAGATGAAACCTCCACCTGCGCACCGCGCCCCTTTCCCTCTCTGCCCAGCACCTGCCAGGTGCCAATGCTTGGCATTGCCTCCAGCAAAGCTCTACCCCTCACCTTACAAGCCTGGCTGCACATCAGCTCTCTGCTTTTCCCAGACTTCCCTGTACTTGCTGAGCTCCCACTTTCTACACCAGCCTCCGCTCGAATCCTTGAAGCTGAGGGAAAACAGCCTCAATTTTGCCCAGCAATTTTGCACTACATTGTTGTTTTTCCAAGCTGTTCCAAAGGAGCTGCATTTTATTTAGTTCCTGAAAATAGTACTTTAGTTTTTATAATTTCTTAGGGTCTTGCTGTCTCTCTTCTGACATCCAAAATTTCTTGTGGTTTTTTTTGCTTTCACACCCCCTGGAATTTCTTCCCACAGTTCTATTTCGAGAGAGTGTCTACCTAAATCCCATCAGCTTTGCCCACCATCCCCATCAGCTCAAATTAAGGGAGAACCAAGTCTTTCTATTCAGGTTCTTGTTCCCAGGATGCAAGAAAGTCAAATCTTCCCTCTCTGCGTAATCCCCTTACCCACACTTTAAGACCCTTAGTGAGGCGGAAACTGGGGGAGAAGGAGATCCACTCCCCTACTGTGCCACACACAGTCCCCACTCTACCCTTGGCCAAGGTTCCTCCAGGAAAACCCGGGCAGTGGGAGGCACTGTGCCTGGGGCCCAGGGCCACAGGAGCTGTGTATGGCTCAAGGATGAGCCCACCAGGATCTCCCTCAGCTCAGGCCTGAAAAACACTGGGATCATTGAAACCTTCTCACTTTTCACAATGAACCTACAACCCAGATAGGAAAAAGCCAGGGTGTGTTTTAGATGGGCTAGGTGCATCCAATTGCCTTTGGTGACTTGGTGAGGAACTGCTAAGGAACGTCTGTCCTGGGGAGCAGGAGAAAGCTGCAGGAAATACAGTGGGCCATGAGCTCCCAGAGCAAGCATTTGAAATGTAAATTGAGTTGGGATTATCACAAATTGCCTGGCCGGCCTCCTCTGATGAAACCGATGACACATCGTGTGGGTTACACAGATCAAAGACAACTTAAAGGATGCTGCAGGGAAGACAGCAAAGAGGAAGGGCTGAGTTGTCTTGCCAAAGATCCTTCCCCCAGGAGGAGAAAGGAGAAGGGAAAAGCCTGGGTGATAAAGAAATAGTAGAAAAAATAATTCTTTTCATACTCTTTTCCCCTATTTCTCTCTACTGTTTTCTGGGCATCTTCCCCCTGCATGATGAACCTGCAAGCCAGAAGAGAAGCATTTAGAGGATGGTGATGCAAGTCAATGAAATAATCCCGTTCCATCTATTTCTGTATCCTGTTTGCCCAGTTCTTCACCAAATCAAAAGTTTCAGGGGTTGGATTAGTAAAGATTTACACCCAGACTCTTCCTATAAAGGATGGGGGTCCATCACTGGGTGAAGATGGAGGAGCTGCTGAGACAGATATGATGGACATGCTGTAATCACTGTCCTGGAACATTTGGGAACAAGCAGGATAACACTCATCATGAGGATGAAGCATTTCCATCCTATTAGCAATGGAGAAGAACATTCAACAACATTTACCAGCACCAGAAGATATTTAAATTTGGCAGAACTGAATAATTTTGCATCCAAGAGCTCTATGAGAACTAAGAAAACTGCTGCGTGCTGATGTTCATTTTTAAGAGGAAATTTTAGGAGGCTGGAAGAGTCTTCTGCTTGAAGAAGGCAAAGATATGGCCTGAAGGGGACAGGGAGACTGACATCTGTCCAAGGCAGAAAGATAGTGTAGAGAACTGAAGGACACACAAATATGCCCGTCAACATGGTTTTAGGTAAAATAGGTCACAGCAAAGCAAACCTGATTTTATTCTCTGCACATCTGATATCAGTAATGCACAGAAGCAATATCCTTGATGTCCAAAAGGTGTTTCGACCTAGTATTGTATGACATGCTGACTAAAATAAAAAGCACCATAGAATATAAATAGTGAATATGCTAAATGGATTTCAGACTGGTTACCTGGGGACAACAAGAATTCAGCACTGCCAAGGTATCATCATCTCACCACGGGCAGCACCACTCACACACAGTGGATTTTGGTAAAACTACAGAATCAGAATGGTTTTGGTTGGAAGGGACCTTAAAGATCATCTTGTTCCAGCCCCCCATATCTTAAGTATCGATGAAGATGAGTCTCTACTGCCCTAGCAAACCTGTGCTCAGTCCAAGCAGGGAGCCTGGAGCTGGAAGAAGTGAGGAGGTGGCTCAGCCTCCTCTTCCAGCACCAAGGGACTCCTTCCAGAGCCCTCCACGGTTCCACACTGACATTTTAAGGAGATTAGTAAAACACTGTGGGAGATATAGACCGGATCTGTAACAGTGATTCTAGAGATGTAGAAAATGTCTGAAATGAGAGAATTGAAGAGGTTGATCTTTTTCGTTTATCAAAGAGAAGATTAAGAAGTGACTTGATTACGATATAGCAGCACATTCAGTGGAAACAGTATCAGGTACTAAAAGGTTGTTAATTAGGCAGAAAAAGGCATAAAAAGAACTAATGACTGGAAGTAGAAGCCAAATATATTAAGCATCACTTTTAACAGCAGATGTTTCTAACCATTAAAGCAAACTATACACATGCAGAAGACTGCATGTTGGGCTCAGCAGAGGACTCTGGGAGGTAAAGCTTGCAGACCCTTCTTCTATAGGGTATTTTACGCCTGTTCTGATCTCACAAGCTTTGATTGCTTGAACCATCCCATCTGTATGGACATTTGGAATGCTTGTATCTGATACCTGACCTGCCCCAGCCTGCACACAGTGCCCAACACACCCACGACCACCAGCCTTACCTTTCCCATCACAGAGCCCTCCAACATCCCAAAATATTCCTCAAAACCCCCTTCCAAATCTTATTATTCCCCAGTGCATGGGTAGGTTAGCAAGTGGCGGTGCTTGCTGGGTCACAGCTGCCAGATGTGCCTCCTCCCTCAGTGCTGTCCTTTGAGCACGGACCATTTGCAAATCCCATTAGGAACGAAAACTTTCCAATCAGCATTTTCTTTTAAAAAAATTGTAGCAGGAATATCCATGTGCTGGCTCTGCCCACTGCAGATGTAAACATTGATAAGAAATTAAATATATATACACACACATATAAAATTACAGGCACGGTGGGCTAGGTTGTGACCCTCTGCAGAGCAGGTACATCAGGGGGACCAAGATCCATCCCTGTGCACTGTGGCTTCCAAACCAGCTAGAAAAACACAGAGAAAAGCACATGTTTAAAAAGGATCTGAAATGATAGACACAGCTGGAGTCTATAAGGTTTCTGCAGTTATTCTAACACCACCTATTTTAGGAGGCTATATGAAAATAGCCCATGCCCAGTATTTGTTACCAGGAGATGTGAGGGAGTGCTGGTTATGTGCAGGTTGTTTTGTTCCCCTGAGATAAGACAATACAGCTCTAAAAGTATCTCAATATAGAGTTTAGCCTTTGCAGTGGGCAGAAGCTTTAAAATGAGCATTGTAAGCAGAAAAACATCGTAATTGAACATCCAAGATATTTTCACGCCAAAATTTAGGATTATAATAAAGAGTAATTCTGTCTTTGCTGAGGATTGGTTATTTTGGACCATCTGGAGGTCACCCAGGATGCTATCCTACTACAGAAGAATAATAAAACCAAAAAGGAGACATCATATTTAGATTACCGTATTTATGACTTTGGAGACTTGAGATGGAATGGTTCCTCACCAGCTCTACCCATTTAGACTTCACTGCAGCCAAAGCCATTGACTTTGCTAGCTATACACCCCTATGTCAGAGGAGGCCACTGGGCTCAGTCCATCTGACCTGTTTTAAACAATTATTTTAGACTGGGAAGAACAGCTCCCAAGTTGTCTTGGGTCCAGCATGATCAATCCCACCCAAAGGTGGCCATTTTGGACAGGACAGAGAAAAGGAGCTTTGTTCAACAGAAGATACAGTCATCCCTTGGCATGAGACAAGATATACACTAAGCTGAAAAAACGGGAACCAAGTTCACGGGAATTAAGAACAGAAAAGGAATGTGGGTTTTCTGTGAGTTGATGAATATGGGTATTTAATTACTCTACAAAACTGGAAATCCTGAAAAAAAAACCCCAACCGTGTTTGGGAAGAACACGACAGGGCACCTCTGGCAGCAGCTCTTCAAATCCAAGAGCCCCAAGGGGGCCCTTCCCCAGAGCCCCCCAGATGAAGCCACCCTCCAGCAGATGCACCCCAAGGCCACGGTCAAAGCTCCCTCTGCCTTTTGCAGGCACCAGTATGAGTATAAAAATAACCCCAGCTGGAACTGGGTAATGAAGGTACTGTGTTAATCAGGCTAACAGAGAGGCTTAACAGCAGGATCACTGACTGGATGGAGACAGGTTTCATTCATGGCTGCTACTGGCTTATCCTGGAGGAACACTGCAACAGCCTGGCCTCTCCCGAGAGCTTCCAGGGCCCTGCCTGAGAGTGTCCTTACGTGTCTTCAGCTCAGCAGCTCTGCCTGCACATGAAGAACTGTTGTCTCACAAAATCAGCCAGTCGGCGAAATGTCTCTTCCATCCATGCCTCCTGGATCCACTCCTGAGGAGCTCTCTGGGGGGCACATCTCGTGTTTTACATTGTTACACTAAAATCTGCCAAAGCCACACACAGACTCTGCAATTAAACAATATCCTGATCCAAGGGAAGAGGCAGTGCTAGAAGGCAGCCCTTGGCTAGAGAACAGAGGAAACAGCAAGTTGTAGGGAGCTGGGATACTGCTGGGAAGGCAGGAGGTGGGGATGGCTGCGGGACAGCAGGGAAAGCTCAGCAAATTCTGGAGGAGCTGCTGATGCACAGAAAAAAAATAAAATTACCATGTGGATCAGGTTTCCTACACCATCCCAGACTAGCTGATGGAGCGCATGACAAACACCAATGTACACCTTTTTCTGAAGTTTTGGGTTTGTTTTACAGCAGAACTAAAACTCTCTCTGGAAGTGTTTGAGGCAAAGGTTGGATGGGGGGCCCTGAGCAATCTTATCTAGTGGAAGGTGTCCCTGCCCATGGCAGGGGGTTGGAGCGAGGTATCTTGAAGGTCCCTTGCAAGCCAAACCATTCCATGATGCAGTTGCTGAGTTCTCCTACAGCAGCGCAGGGACAGTTTGCCATGGAGCTCGTGTGTGGAGGGTAGGAAAAGCAGACCTGGTTGTTTGCATCTGTGCACAGCCTACATGCAAATGCAAAGAGGAGCCAGCAAAGCATCCCGTAGAGGCTGTGATGTGGTCTATCAGCCAGGTGGGAGCTGAGGGGGACAGATAACACTAAGAGATGGAGTCTCCTGAGGTGCCTCAGGAGGACCAGGAGCAGCCCAGGGTGCGGGAGCTGTTGTGTGCCCGGGGCCAGGCTGCATGTCAAGACATCACCAGAATTCACGCCTGCATCCAGGTGGAGAGGAGGCGGATGCAAACATGCAGGCAGCGTGGGCTGAAGCTTCCTGGTCCAAATCTAAAGCAGTTTGAGGAGAATCCAGGGCTCCAGAGAAAATGTGCAATTAGGAGTGTTTCAGCACTTAATTGACAGGGGAACTGGTCACTGAGGCACCGAGTCACTCGTGAAAAAGACCACCTTATGCTCATCTTTATCTTCAAACATCTCAATATAAATAAAATCTAGTCCTTGGCACTCCTGCCCAAAAGGGGAAGCCACTGGAGCCGTCAGTAATCATCCTGTTAATGCTTGCCAGAAAATAATCAACTTGCTCGCTTGTTGGCGAGTGAGAGGAACCAACCCCCAAACTCATCTCCTTCTCTGCAAATAACAGATGGGAAAACTGCGTTTGTCCAGAGAATCGAGCTGCGAAATAAGACAGTGCCATTTCATCCTATGAGTCACTTCTCAACCAGTTTCCTTTCTCTGGTTAGCACTCCCTGAACCAACCCCAGGCTACTTTAACACGTCTCCTCTCCCCAAAGGGTGTCAGGAGGCACTGACCCCCACGAGGCTCTGCAGTTTCAAAGACGACCTCCAGCTCCTGCACCTCGCTGCTCGGTCCATCTTTCCCTGCACCACGCAACCACGGACATAGGGATGAAGCAAACGATCAAAGGAAATAACTGCACGCCCAATAACTTCGCAACTAACCTCGATCCACCGTCACAGGCAGGACAGTGCTCCCCAGCAGCATCCCCCATGGCTTCCCTTCCTCAGGAAGTAAGAGCATCCCCTCCTTCACTGCTTGCCCTTGCTGGCAGAGAGGAGCAGATGGGCAGAGGAAACCCTTCCAGTGCCAGACCCAGCGCTGCTCCTCTGCTTCCCCCCGGAGTGCGGGTCCCCCGCCAAAGAAGGCGCTGCCTAGCTAAGCAAGCCGGCCGTGTCGCCGCCCGAGGCAAAGGGACAAGTCCTTCCAGTTCATTAGGGAAGGTTTCTTGTGCGATTTGCTGCCTCACTAGCTCCTGTTTAGACAGCCTTTGTTCCCCATCCGCAGGAGCACATGAAAGGCTTGGACGTCTGTACGTGCTGGGAGGATGCTGTTCCCTGGGCCGGGGCAGGGAGCATGGCAGAGAGCTCACCCTGGGCTTTAACCTGCGAGCTCTGCACGCCGAGGTGCTCTAAGTGCAGCCCCAGGTCCCTCTCGCTCCCTAATGCGGGACTTCCACGGGAGCCCTCCCGGCCAAGGAAAACCTAATGGCTCGCTTCGCCTCTTTCTGCTGCTGCTCCCGCGCCCTGCCGCCAGCCGAAGGACGGACGGCCTGGGTAACAGGAGCCTCCGGTCCTGCTCACTCATTGTCTCTCCTGCAGAGCTAAAATAGCAGCCTGGGAGGGAGCAGAGGAGCTCAAAACTTTCCATTCCCTGGTACCTCCTGCCCAAAGAAGAATACATGAGGCCGCAGGGCTCCTCGGGGTGTCATGTGCAGCAGCCATGCAATTCGCAGCTATAATGCTATAAAGAGCATAGGCTGCTCCCAGTAAATAGACTTGTAACACATTAATTTAAAAGCAGCCCAGTTTCCTGTTAGTAACACAGAATAAAATCACCCATTTACTGCATGGCTCACATTTATTCAGCTCTGAGTGGTCCCTGGTGTAGCCTTGCTCATGAGCTTCCAGCTCCTTTGGGAACCCTCCTGGACAACTACAGCCATGGGAGATAATGGCTGTAGCTCAGGGACTAAACGAAACACTCTTGAATATTTAAAGGTCCTTTCACCCCCAAACTTTGCATTATCTTGGCAGCATCAACATCTGAGTATAGCACAGCAGTGATGAGGGCAGAGAGGAGCGTGATCCTCTGACCCACGTGTCTAGGATGGGAAGGTTTTAAATACTATAAGCAATTCTGGTGCTGGCATAAACAGCCCAAAGTGTTTTCAGAGACAGGGTTGCAGACCTGATGTTATGGCTTCACACTTTTTCCAGATTGAAGGAGCCAAGTTAAGTCTAATTTATCCTGGGCTAGTGTGTATTTAAGAGTGAAGCCACTGGAATGAAAAACTTGTGTGAATGAACACATCATAGTGCATCACTGCATCAAAGCAGAGTGTATCTTCTTTCTTTTTTTCTTGTTGTCGTTATTCTGGATTAAAAATGTAACAAATGTTCCTGCAGAATTTAGGGCCTGAAGATAGACAAGCCACGGCACAATCTTTTTACATACCTAAACAGACTTAATTGCTCAATTATTCCAGATAAACATGATAAGTTGCCTGTTATGAATAATTTATAATCCAGCTAGCCACACAATCTGTGAAAAACAAATTTATGGCTGCAGCAAAAGAAATGCAAGCAGATGCCATGGTCCCAAGACACCCTGCTGGGTACTAAACGCTGGCCAAAGGAGCAATAGGCTGGCCAGAGCAGGTTTGATATTCCACAAAACCCTTTGGACAGTCCAGACCTTCATTTGGGTTATTGTGTTGCTGAGAGGATGCAATTATTGACAAATAAAATAGGCACAAAGTATGGGTATGCACCTTGGAGGACACAGGCACAAGTACACACCCCTCTCCTGTTCATGGTCTGGACACGGCTGCGTGTCCCATACAGCCCTTCCTGGGAGCTGGCTGTACTGGTTTCCCCAGGAATTGCATCAGATGATGGTGGTGAGCTCAAGAGCTGCAGTGAGGCACAGCAGGACTCAGTGCTGGAGGATGGAGGCCCACAGGGCCAGCCTCAGGGGACAACACTCAAGCTGCCAGGACAGAGGCAAGGGAAGGAGCACTGCCAGGGGGAGGAAAGGACCCATCCTGCCAGAACGTCCCGTGCTTGGATAGGAGAGACCCGAGAAAGCAACCTGGAAGGAGTCCAGAAGGAGGGTTAATCCTAAACCCATGACAAAGCCATCCCAGGCAGCTCCTTTCCCACAGCAGAGGGGAAACGAACCAGGGAGAGGGGCAGGTGCCAACTCCTGGCTCCAGTGACCCCAGACAAATGCAAGAGGCTTTCCCACGGGCCTCAGAGCCCTACCACAAACCTTGAGCCTCTTCATGACTCTCAGAGGAGAGGCACTGGGTAGATTTCCTCCAGCCTGGGCACCCCTTCCCAGAAACAGCTTGTTCAGTCACCAGCCACCTATTTTAAATAAATTAGAATAGGTTTTTTGTGTTGAAATTCCTATCCCCATCCAAATAAACCTGGACATCCAAATACATCTGGCATAATGACATAAGTCATCATCTACTAAATAAAATTTACACAAGAATCTGCAAATAATTAGAATTTTTATAGCTATTATTTAGCCTTGAAGAAGGGGCTACTTCACTGCCAGCCAGTCTACAAGAGCAATCACCCTGTCATAAAAAAAAAAAAATCTATTTGCAAAGCAAGATTAAAATTGGTCATTGAAATCATGATGAGAGTTGGAGTTGTTCAGCCTAGAAAGAGAAGGCTCTAGGGAGCCCTTTGAGCCCCTTCTAGTACCTGAAGGGGCTACAAGAGAGCTCGAGAGGGACCTTTTACAAGGACATGTAGTGACAGAAAAACAGGGAACAGCTTCACACTGACAAGAGGGCAGGAATAGAGAGGATATTGGGAAGAAATTCATTATTGTGAGGGTGGTGAAGCACCGGAACAGGATGCCCGGGGAAGTTGTGAACTTCCCATCCCTGAACATGTTCAAAGCCAGACTGGATAGAGCTTGGAGTAACCTGGTTTAGTGGAAGGTATAATTGCCCATGGCAGGAACTGGAATGAGATGAGCTTTAGGGTCCCTTCCAACCCAAACCATTCTGGGATTCTAGTCTATGACATATTGCTTGCTGAGCTGAAGTCATCATTGCCATGGAGATCTAAACCCAGTACACCAGAAAGGTGAATAAACTCTTAATGAAAAAGAATCCTGCTACTTGAAAGATTGTCTTTGCTGTCACAACCCTAGCCAAAATTTGAAGTGACCCCATTTGGGAGCCTTCTGCGGCCTTCCTGAATGGGGGCCCAGAGGATTACCACAGAGTAACCTACTTAGGACCCCTTAGCACAATTGAAAACCCTGGGCAAGCTTACAACAAAAGCTAGTTTAGTTCAGCTCAAATAAAGGGTCAAGTCCTCAACTGCAAGACTGGAAACTGCTACAAAAGAGAAGAACATTCCAATAGAAGTCAGTCAGGTAAAAACCCAAAATTATTGCAGAAGCAAATGCCCTTCTAGGGCTTCTTAGCTTTCCTTTGGAAGATCTCCAACAAGCAGCACATAGGCAGTGCCAGCTGCAGTGCTCCATGTCCATCCAGACAGGAGGAGAACTACAGAGGAGCAAACTGCACAGTTCAAGCTGATTTCATCCTGGTTTGATTTGCTCCAATGCCAGTCAGAAACCACTTCTGAAGAGAAAACAATACATCTTGTCGTCATGCCCCTGCTGCAAAGCCAGGTGACTCGTGTGTAATTACCAGCCACGGGACTGACTCTGATGACCTAGAGGGCATTTTTTCGCAGGTGAGATTGCAGCAGTGATCACAGCTCCCCCCACTTTCAGGGGTTCAGTTGGGGAGATCTTGCCTCTGATTTTCAAGTATTATGCATCCAAATATCCAGCTGAACAGTGGGAGCTACGCTGACTGCAAGCAGTGAGCCCCAAACTGCCTCAAACCGGGCAGAGAAGGCATGGATTTGCCACCATGGGGGAAGCAGCAGGATCCACGCACCAGGAGGGAAAAACATTTGATATCCAAATAAACACCAGCTTCCCATAAGCTTTTATCTGCCCACAGCTTTGTCTGTTGGCGTGGGCTGACTCCTGGCACACTGCAGAGAAAGAAAAGGAGGAGCAGGTCTGAAGCACGGGATGCAGCAGGCGTTGGGATGTGGCATGGCACGCGGTCCATGGGGATGCTGCTCTTTGGTGCACAGTGACCTGCTCACACAGGGAGAGGGTCTTGCCATGCCAAGATCTTTGCTTCCCAGTAGGATGCAGGCTGGATGGCACTGGATAAGTGCCTACAGCTGGAAGACATGGGAAAAGGCGCTGGATGGAGAAGAAGGGTGACTTGGGGTAAGAGCCTGAGCTGGCCAAAATCATTAGGAAGGGCACTGAAGCTTTCAGGTTTTACTGTAAGAGTGACATCACCCGATTTTGGCTCTTGTTTGGGTGCCATAACTTGGAGATCCCTCAGTGCAGTGGAGCTCTTTAGAGCCCTCCAAATGACATGTCCTTCAGAACCACCAGATCATAAGACTTTTTTGGGCAGAACTGCAAAAACTTTACACCCAGGATCTGCATAAAAAGCATTATTATTCCAACATGTTCCCCTGGTCTCCAAAGGGATTTAGCATCTGGAATTAGTTACAGAAAATAGTATTTCCAAAGTTGCTGGATTTTTTTTCTTCCTAATTCAATAAAGCAGTAACAATTGTCCAATGAGAGCAAGTAGTGCGATCCCAGAAGCAGCTCAAAGACAGATGGCAGCAGCAGCATGCCTGTTTGGGGATAGTTCTCAAAGCACTCTCCAATTTGAAAGCCACAATCATATCAGCTGGAAAGTTAATATGGCAGGTCACAACATAAGGTAGAGTGCATAAAAATAAATTTCAGGGCATTAGCTGGCCTGGCCCAGCATCTCCATACTGACTTGGTACTCCAAGAAAAATCAGTATTTATGTCCCAATCTGCCAAAGGTCCCTTTGAGCAGGTTGCTGAGGACTAGATGACAGCACCATGCATGGGTACAAGGGCTCACTTTAACTGGGCTTCACCTTTTGGGATGGATCCCAGCACTGCTGGTCTTGCACTAACATACTGTGCTTTGTCAAATACTGGCGGTATTTGTTTTTCTCAAAGCTTGAAAAGTTTTGCAATTCATAGAGTATGTGGGCAAAACAGAGACAGGTGAGCCCAAGAACAGGCCACTCCTACAATAAGTATGCCCCTTATTTCAGAACAATCCAGAAATACAGGTAATTCAACTCTTTCTCAGGTCCCCAGAGTAATTTCAACACAGACCACTAATTTTTAACCAGATCTCTCCACTAGACCTGGTATTTTATCTAGTGGGCATCATACTGAAAACAGAGGTTCTCAGGGGGAAAGGGCAGCAAGTAGTGCTTTCTAGGAGATCAGGACAAACATGGGATGTCTTGTGTGGAAGAAGGGCAACATGGTATGTCTGAGAGAACAGGAGAGGCTGAACAGAACTAGCGAACAGTTCAGAGCCATGACAAAGCTGTTTTTGAAGGAACCTCATACTCAAGGAGTCACAGGGACATGGCCTTTACAGCTTCTAGGGTATTTTGCAATTAAGAGGGGGAAAACCCCAAAACTAAAATCCCAAGGGGAGCTCCCACTCCTAGGTCTAAGCCCAGCAGTGCCCCACTCCACTCCATCACACCCAGCTGGTTGCTGCACTACACGTGCAGCTCTGTATGTTTGCGTCCTTAGCAGGTTTTTAACGGGGAACACTTGCTGATCCTGCGATTCCTGCAAAGATGAGCTACAAGCAGTGACAAGCTCATTTGCTCTTTGGGGACAGGGCTTCAAATAGCTGCTGGCTCGTGGCAATTAAAACAGGCAGAGCACTGCCACCGACTCCAGCAGCCTGCGCTGTGACTGATGCAAGCGCCGGCTGGAGCGCTCTGATAAGGATGTTGGATGATTCAGAATAATCTAGGCTTTGCTGAACAGATGAGCCCGAGAGTTTGTGCTTCTGTTTCTGTCTGATGGGAATACTGTGTTGTGCTCAGAAAGGGGAGAGGACGGCTGGAGGTAGGAGGGCACCAGAACTTCCTCTCCACAAGACTGATGGGCACACCTCTCCTGCCTGCCACTCAGGTCTCTTCCTTCCACAGAGATCTCCAGTTTAAGGGTCTGGCCAATCTGCTCCTTCAGCTTGGACTTAGCAAGGGGGTGGCAGAGGAGCTGGGGAGGGAACAAAAAGTCCATGTTAAAATTTCTCATCCTGAATATTCTTTGCAAGGCTGCTGCACAAACAGCTGGGCTTGATTAAGATACAGGAGATGGGCATCAAAGTGGGCAGGGCAGGGAGCAAGAGAGGAACGGGAGGAACACACACTTTTTGTTTAGTCTTCGAAAACAACTTCTAGGTGATGCAGTGTCATGTTACATATATGCTTTAACTCCTTCGGACAAACCTTTAATCGCACCAGGCTGCTACAGTGTCTGCTCCCATTCCATTAAGATCACATCTTGCTCCCTGGATTTTCAGGGCTATTCCAACAATTCGGCTTTGATTTACTCAGAGCAGAAAGCCATGCTATCGGCACAGCCTATTTACAACATAAACCGACTCCAGAATGGAAACATCCCCCCTTTGGCTGTCCTTGATCAAAAGGTTTGCAGCTGAGATAAAACACCATTTCAATCAGAGTTAAAATAATCGGTTTTCATAGTCCATCAGCACCATACCGCTCAGATCTGGGCTGTCCAAGAGCACAGCTGCACATCATGTGAGCAGGGTATGGCAGGAAGGTGAGGTCTGGGAGCAGGCCTTGAATTAAGATGGTGAGAAACACCTCTGCAGGCATGAACTGCTGTCCCACTAACACCTCACTGCATTCACAGGGCTGCTTTCAGAAATCTCTGAGGTTTTTCAGTCCATCACACAATGTAAATCCTTTTTTAGCATCTAAACGTGACCATGGCCAAGAGACAGACAAGAGACAGGGTCAGGAATAAGCAAGTTGGTTTATTGTGGTGGGAGTACACACTGCTCTACAAATAGCTCTGGTGATCAGCTATATTCAGGTTACAAGAGACACTGACAAGATGCCACTACCTCTGTCTTTAAGGACCAGACAGACCTTGCATGTCACTGCCATTCAAGGTGGGAAGAGCCATGCCACAACATCTCCTTTGCTGGGGATCTCCCACTGGGCACCCCTTGCTGCACCAGAGATGCAAGCCCTGGGACAGCCCCGTAGGGGTGAGTGCAGAATGGGTGCTAATGTGGAGTGTCTGACACCCTCCATTACAACCACCCTGCTCTCTGCAGCTTGTAGAAAGACCCGTAAATAGGAATGAATTCAACTGGGATTAACTCAATCCCCATCAAAGCACTGAAAGCTCTTGAATTTTCCTCCTGAGCACCCCCCGAGGCAGCGCAGCATTCCGGCAGCAAACACACATCGCAAAGCAGAGCGCACAGGCGAGGGCTTTACAGCCCTGAGCTGCTCCTGTTCTCTGGGCTGCGCCGTGTGCAGCCTTAGAGCGAGGGAGGGACACTCACACACTGAGCGATTTCACACCGGTAGGAGAACCTGGAGCAGGATCCGTGTGAGCAAAACATCCCCATCCACCACCATGGGCTGTAAGGGATCTTATCCTTCCGCCCGGGGATGTTCAGGAGGAGGGAAGGAAAGCAAGCAGCAGCCAGAGCAAAGCTCTCAAAAACGCAGGGAAGCCTCTGACTCTGTACCCTGCTCCACGATGGGAAGATTGACAGCCGCTCCCCATCCTCAGCTGGCTTTTCCTTTTAATGATAAAGTGATCTGGGAGTTGAAAGCCAGAGGAAAACCTTGTTTCATCCAAGCAAACAGCTTGTTCTAACTTAATGTACCGAGGGAAGGACGGCGCAGGGAGGCGGCGGCTCAGCCCGTGCGGCTGGCTGGGCTCGGCGTTTAGCAGAAGCGCCGCGCAGAAAGGAGGCCACTTCTCATCCCTCGGGAGGACTCCTCTTCACTTGCAGTTGTTTTAATTACCCCTCTGCACCGCAGCGTGGCTCCAGCCTGCGGGAAGCCACGCTCTGCCGTGCCCTCCGAACAACTGAACATGCAGCCCCTGGTGTGCCACCGCAGCCCCCGGTGTGCCACCGCAGCCGCGGCTCAGCCGAACTAGCCGCCAGCGGAGCGGGCCCACCCTGAGCAACACCAGCCCCCTCAGTCACCAGCAAACGTACAGCCAAGATCTTTCTTGACATTTTCTGCCAGCGAATTTTGCATTATTTGAATCATCCACGCAGAGCGCAGCAAAAGGCGGCACATTGGGAGAAACAGCCAGAATTACTCATGAGCTTTTTCTTTTCGTGGGCTCTAACTTGAATTGTGATCTGTCAAACAGATGAGTCGCACGTCATTGTGGATGGCTGGGAGAAGCTCCTGCTCAGGCTGCAGCAAGGGCCAAAAAGGCAAATAAGCCATTTCTAAGTAGAAAGACCCGGCAAGAGCAAGTGTGCTACTCTCCAGCTTTGTGAGTTGTTTCATTCAGTATTAATCAACCCATTAAAAAATTCAAGTCCGCCAAGGGATAACAGACACATCCTTCACTGCGAGGCTGCAGCTACACAGGATGGAACAAACACCTGGTGTAGGGATAAAGAGATTAAAAGGTGAAGGGCAACAGTGAGGAAGGGCTAAAACGTGGCAAATATACGTACACATACAACCTGTTGGTTCAGGGTGATAAATGCCATGTTCCTATCAATATTTTTTCACCATTAAAAAATCCACAGAATACTCCCTGCAGCCCCAAAAAGCAGATTTTTAGTGGCCAGCTCACAGGGCTCTCTCGAGGAAAGCTGTAGGACAGAAAGCACTTGGTCCCACCTGCCCATGGGGCAGATGCTGACCTCAAATACTGGGATGGAGCAGTCCTGTGGCAGTAGATGAAGCCAAGCATCCCTGCCCAGACAGCTGCAGCCCAAATTGCAGTATCCTTAAGAGAAGGTAGCAGGCATGCCAAGCCCCAGCTCCTGCAAACAGCATCACCCACTGCACATGCAGCTCACTGCTGGCTGAAGAGCTGCTAAAAACAAAGAAAAAACTGGAATAAACCACGCATCCCACTCCTATTGCACAGCATGATCCAATGGAAAATTTCTCCCAGATCTGCAACGTAATGCTAATGACAGATTTATTTTTACAGCTATATGGTGAAGGGGAATGATCTCAAAAGACAAATCATTCTAAAATGGGCAACTTGACTCAGCAACACAGGGGTCTGGCTGAGTATAGGGTACAACCTACCACGTACGCACACTAAAAGCTGTCTAACACCATAGCAGAACAAAAACACTGCTTGCCCAAGGGTGTTGGAGGTTTGATGTGGTCACAGGAGAAAAAAACACACCTCTGAACTTGCTGAAAGGTGCACACAACGAAGGACAACTGCTGACAGAGCCAGCCCCACCTTCTCTACTTACAGACACCACAAGCATGACACCAGTGTGAAATGCCCCATGGGATGCCAGACCACAGAAACATTTATTTTTCAGACCCAACACCCATTCTTTAAAATGAGAGGGAGCTATAACCTCAAAACAGAGCCTGGTGTTTATCTATGAGCACAATAATACAGATGCAGGAGATGCGGGAGATGCGGGAGATGCAGGACTACACACATGGGGCTGGAGGTGCTTCATGGCCAGGAAAACAAACACTTGTTGAGGTTCCAAAGGCGGGAGAAAACCTTGCTGGCTTTGCCTTGTTCAGCAAGAGAACAGACTGTGTAAAGGTAATATCACTGTCACAGCTTATCCTCTGCCAACCCTCCCATTGTAAAGACCTACATCCAGCTGGTGCTCATGCACTTGGAAACTGAGCGCTTTAGGAAATGTCATGCCAGCATGGCCCCACGGCTTCTGCGAAGAAGAAGAAGCAGCAAAGAACACTTTGGTTGCTTGAAAAGGCAGGGAGAAACAAGGGAGATCAAATTTCTCACAAAGCTCATGTTTAATTATCCATCAGCAAGTAGATCCCTGTTTTCATCCAGTCCTTCAGTGCTCCGCCGTGGGTAAAAGCACTGATGCCAACAGGGATTCTACTCACACTTGCACAGCATTAGGGACCTGTAAATGTTTGCATGTTGAATGAATGACAGGCAGGAGAGGAGATGGATGAGAGAAGAGATGGGGATTCACTGCCATTAATTACAGCCACTGATTTAATGTAGGACTAATAACACCCCTGGCATGCTAAGAACAGCCCTTGGCTTGCAGAGTTTCTGAACCAGTGGTCATTATCAAGCCAAAGCCCCCTGCAGGGTAAATAAGTTAGATTGGGCCCCTAACTCACAAATATGCTTGGTTTTACTGAAAATTGGACACCAACATGGTGCAATGTGTAAAATTGGGACAATGAACCAAATGAGAAATGGGGTCCTTTGAAAGCAGTGTGTGAACAGCTTCACAATTTCAATATCTGATTTTTTTTCAGTCATTTGCTAAATGACTGAGGTGATGCTGTGGGCAGGCACCACTCTTGACAGTACAGTCAGGCTGGAAAAAGGCTTTGGAGCACAGACATTCCTCCAGTGCCAACAAGCCCCATTCCTGCCACCAGAGATGCTCTGCATTGTATCACCCTTCAACTTCCCTGAACTTCTTCTCTTTTCCACTTTACCCAAATTTTCTTATACTACTGAACAGAAAACCATCTGCTCTGAGGTTATGACACGATAAACACAACCCTACACAATGCTCACATTATTTCAGTCTCATCTCCTCAGCTGATGGTCTATTTTCTATTAATACAATTTAAACATTTATCTAAAAACTTTATTTTTGTGGCTACCTCCTCTTGCTACAGATAACTCAACAGCCACTGAAAATTTTCTTCTCCTGTCAAACAACCCTGACCACTGTTGGGAAACCAACCTGAAAGTTTTTAATCCTCCTTGAGACTTTCTATGTTTTGCCTGCTGAAGGTCGGTGATCAAAGGTTTGTGATGAGCTTACATGGCACAGAGCACGCAGGGAACAGATTTGCTCTCAAATATTTTGAGTATTTCATAATTCATTATATTCATAGCATACAAAGTACAAAGAACCTCTTCAATCTCCCTAAGTGAAGCTAAAAACGTGGAACAGAACTGAAGTTTAACAGTTATAAGTCACAAATACAGCCACAAATACAGGAAATAAAATCAAAATGGCTTGGGGACAAAAGCAGGACCTTCAAAAAGAAAGTAATTTGGTAAAGAACACACATGTATAAACATGCTCCTTTTATTCAGGGCGGTGCATCTGAATACTTAGGAAACTGCCTCTAATAAACACTACTTCAAATTGAAAAAAAGCCCAATAGAAATAAATGTAAGGCAGGCAAGAAAGGTTTCCTATAATCCCAAGTGGTTCCAAGCAGACCTATTAGGCAGCCAAGCATTTTGAGTTTCATTTCAGCTCTAACTAAAGCACACATTTTAATGCGGTGCTGCTGCTCTTGATTAAAATCAAACTCAAGCTCCTCGTGTTTTTGGTTTAGCGCTTAGGATGGTGAGAAAACAAATTAAAAGAAACCCAACAAATTTCAAGAGAAGACTGAAGAAGAAAACAATGTATGAAATTAGCAATGTGCAGCAGCACTTCAAAACCCCAGAGGAGCAGAAAGGATGCCTGCAGGTTACTCCTTATGATACCAAACAGAGCAAATCCAATCAGATGAATGTGCTGCTGGATCAGTCAGGCAAAAGCCACAGGAGCGGCAGAAAAAAGTGAAAGATGTATAAAAAGAGGATTTTCTAAACCTATTGTACTGTTTTGAAACTGAGCTATTCTCCCCAGAGGAGATGACAGCGTCACTGGTATGGTCCTGCAGAACAAGCTGTCCAAAAAAACCCTCAGAGACAACACAGAGGAAAAGTAGAAAAAAAGTTTTAATGAGAAATTAAAAATCATACTAGCGTGTGAAAGCTGCAATGTTGCACTTAAAACAACATATCTCCATTCAAAAACCTATTTCCCACACAGGACTGTAAACAAGCTACTAGATTTTACCGTGTTATTTCAAAACTCGTTCTCTTAAATGGTGCCACCATTGCTCCCTGCTTGATAATCCCCTTTCCTTGCTTAAAATAACTATCTATGGCAAGAGCACTGACCTTCAGGAATAAGTGAATGAACAAGGAAAGCAGCCCACCAGCACATAACCAAATTGAAAACTATGACAGCAGCTATTTCGGGGCACAGAGATGAACAGAGGGAACAATGTAATGATCTACATGTAAAATATGAGTGACACCAGCAGCAGACAGGAACTTCTGTTTGCCCAGTCTTGTGAAACAAGAATGAGCTGCTGCTCAACGGAATAAACAGACAGTGAAATAAAAACCCAAAAAGAGATTTTGTTTTTCTCAGCAAGCGATCAACTCAAGATGCCACAGAGGCTGATTGCTTCGTCAGCACAGAATTTCATGACTTGCTTTTAGGATAAAATGGCCATCAAGCCACACAAAAAGGAATAAAATAACAGCCAAGGAAAAATAGTATTTCAAAGGGAATTATGTGCTTCTGAGCAGAAGGTACCACCAAAGTATGAAGTGAAGGGGTTTCATTAGGTGGTGTAGTTAACCCTCTGAAAAATCTGCTCTTGGGAGTTTTAAGTGGCAAGATAGCTTACACACTACGTCTACTATTTTCTTCAAATATATATTACAGAAAACTACTTTATACTATGGATATACATATATATATAAGTAAAAGACTAAGGAAAAAATGTTTATATAAAGGATTTATACCCCAGCTCTCAAAATAGTTTGAGAGATCCTTATACCAAAGCAGCCCTGTGGTTCCCATGTCACCATGCCAGTGATTTCTGGCAGTTCCACAGATTGCACAGGAGAGGATGTACCAAGCAAAATACAATTTTGGTTTCCTTGAGTTTGATTTTCTTAGAAAATGTGGTATTTTTCATGATTTGATCCTGCTAGAGAGCCTTGAAAGCAGAAAGAAGTCAGAAATTTGTATCTACTGCAGCACAAACTGGCAGTATCAACTATACACATGAAAGTATATTCATAAGGAAATGCAAATAGAAAATACAACCCCTCACGAGCAATGCTGTGCAGCAGCACCTGCTGGGTTGGAGGGACCAGACTGGGCAGATGTTTCCCCTGTGAGGGGAGGCAGTGGAGCAGCTGGGCCCAGCATGTCCACCCTTGGAAGGTTCCAGGACCCGATGGGATACAGCCTGGAGATCCCTTCCCTGCTTGCTGCTTTGAGCAGAGGTTGGAACAGGTAACCTCCAGGGATCCTTCCCAACCCAGCTCCCGCCACCAAGATAGAGAGCACCCTCCCAGCTGCCTCCATTACCCCCCAGTAACAGCACCAGGGTGCTTCAGGCACCTCGCTGTGCGAGCGAGGAATAGCAGCACAAGGAATGATGTTGAGGAAAATGAGTCACACTTCCAACAAGGCAGCAACCACTGCTGCTCCCCCAGCCAGCCCATCACACAGGCTGCCAACACGAGCTGCAAACACTTCTCTTGGACAACTGTTTTCATCCCCCAGCTCCCACAACGACCTACTTACAAAGTCATAAGGTTGCTTGCTGCTGAAATCATATTAAACTCAGGACAGACAAAAAAACCAACATCTTTTTCCATCTCAGGTCCAATTTCTTTTGATTTGATGGTTAAAAATGCTCCGCAGTCAAATACATTTCCGAGGGCACAGAGACCTAGAGATGCCAAGAGCAAAATGGCCTAGAGCTGCTAAGCAAAGTCTCTGTGCACTCACATGTTTTAACACTGGTATCCGCAAGAGAGACTTGGGGGAGAGCCCACTGTGGGTAAGCTCTTGGAGCAAAGCAGAAGAGACAAGACCAGAAACTGAGAAACTGTTGCATTTTTTATTTTGTTATGTTCTTGTTAACTGATACTATTCAGAGTAACTGGACAACTTTCAAGGCAATGCTTGGACACCAAATTAATGTTTGGGAAATCTAATTAAAAATGAAACTTATAAGTGAAACAGAAAAGTGGTCTATGGCATTTCTTTGCAGGAGCCTGAATTTCCACCTCAGGGCCCTTTATTAAGATCTGAGACCTTATTTGGACCTTTGTAGGGGTAAATACCTGTGAAGTAGTATCAGGAACCAGCTAATTACGCATCATTATGGCAGGGGCTTCTCCGTCATGGGGCAAGACTATTACAAGGGCAGGTAGTGACAGGACAGGGGGGAATGGGTTCAAATTCAGAAAGAGTATGTTTAGTCTAGATAATAGGAAAAAATTCTTTACCATGAGCTTAGCGAAGCACTGGAAGAGGCTGCCCAGGGAAGTTGTGAATGTCACATCCCTGTAAGTGTTCAATGCTAGGCTGGATGGAGCTTGGAGCAACCTGGTCTAGTGGAAGCTGTCCCTACCCATGGCAGGAGGTTGGAACTAGGTGATCTTCAAGGTCCCTTTCAACCCAAACCTTTCCATAACTCTATGATTCCTTCCATCAGGAAAAAGGACCGTAAGGCAGGAGTTCCTCAAACAATGATGTTTAGACACCGCTGTGTCTAGCATCAGGAAGAAGCATTGCATGCTTACCACAAAATGGAAGTACATCCTGGGTATCCAGGGGGCTTCAGTGTCTAAATCCTGTCTTATCAAGCACTGGAGTGGCACAGTTACTTTCCAAAGTGTGGCTTTAAGTTTCTGTTTTAAGCTTAAGATTAAAAACCCCCGTGGTTTGGCTCTTAACAGCAGCAAAAACCATCCAATCACTTCCCACCCTGCGTGGAGATCTGCGACCGGAGAGCTTGGCAGAGGGAGCCCCTCACCTCAGCCAGCCCCAGCACCCACCTCGGGCACCGCTGCCGGATGCGCCCCCAGAGCCCGAGCGTGCATTTCACACATCCCACGGAACGCTCATCCCCCGGCGCTGCTGCGAGCTGCGCACGACTCCTGCACCTCCCTCCCGCCGCCAGCGTGACGCTGCCTGGAACCCACCAGAACCTGCTCTGAGACGCTCAGCACCTCCGTGGCCCAGCAGCCCCTCTGCTCCCTCCTCGCTCTCAAGTCCTTCATCTCCGGGGCAATTGTGAGAACGGAGACTTCACCTAAGTGTTCTGGCATCTCAACAACTGAGACTGAGCCCTGGTAATCTACCAGTCCCCTTCGACTAATTTATCTCCCCCATCGCATCAAAGCTCACGTTATCACAATTATTCCCTTGTTACCAGCAGAACCCTTGCTCCTGGTCAATGCTTTGCAGCTGCCAAAAGCAAAGGTGCAACTTCTGCGCTTGGAGAAAGCAAGCACCCACCCGAAGCAGCCAAGAGGGCTGCACAAGGAAGAGAAGGCATTACCTGGGTGAGGTGCGGGTTGGGGTTGAAGCCACACTGGTTGCAGACCTTGCTGTGACACTGAGTGCAGGCATTGAAGTTAGGCTGGCCGGGGGAGGAGGTGAGCTCTGTCGTCTTGCAGATGGGGCAGAGGGTGCTGCTGGGGAGGGGGGCAATCTGCGGGACAGAGTAGGGAGAGGTAGGGCTGCTGCCCCGGTCTGGTGACACCGAGGGAGACCTCCCCGAGCCCTGGCTCCTGGCGTCCACCTGCAGCGTCCTCCGTGGCCCCTCCGCCGCTGGTCCAGGCTGGCCCCGGCCCCTCATCTCCCGGGGGCTCTGGGAGCTGGGTGCAGTCTGTGCGAGGGAGGGGGATGCTGACCGCTGGCCTGCGGCCTGCTCCAGCTGCTCTGGTCTCCTCAGTGTGCTGAAACACCATCAAAACACACATAATAAGCCCAGGTTCCAAACATTTATATGCCAGTCAAAGTAGACAACTGCTACAGCACCCACTCCCCCTCAGAATCTCAGCTCAGCCAAGAAGGCATAGCAAAACCCCACTGCAAAGCAGGGAAATTGCTCAGATCAGCAGAAGGGTACACTTTACCTTACGAAACAAGGCGTGATTTCAGCTTTCTCTTATGTAACCCAGCGGCAGAGATGTAATTGAATTATTCGGTGTATTCTGAGTTGAACTTTAGTCAGATAGTTGCACATAAAAATGTGCATGAGAAGTTTGGGAAGCTCAGCCTCCTGCCAGCCAGGGCTCCCAGCACTACTCCAGCACAAACTTCAGCACAAACTCACTGGAAGAGGCAGCCGTGACTCTGCTGTGCAGCCTGCAGGGCCCTTTCTGCAGGGACGCGGCCAACACGCACTAAACCAGCTTCTCACAGCCTACTTTCACGGGTGGCTGTGAAACCAGAAGCCTGCAAAGAGCCTATTTATTAAAGGAAGACCCCTCCAGAAGCCTGATGGAGGCAGGAGAACTACTTGTACTTCCTCAGCTGTCAGGCAAAACCATACAAGTCACGGGTGAAAGTGGCTCAGGGCTTGCTTCCCAGGGGCCACAGCAGTGGGAAATCAAGAGAGAGCACATTGGCTCTGCTTTAGTAATCAGTAGTGAAGTGACAAACACAGACAACAGGGACTTTGTGGGCTGGCTGCCCCCAGCTGAACCCTCTTCTGGGTGATGTGAGTCTTGGCTGGGCAAAAAAAAACAGCTGGGATGACTCTGGTCACCAGGACAGGGTGATGAAACCTCCCTGTGAGACCAGAGCTACTTACAAGGAGCAACCCTGAGGTCAGCACTGCACCTGCTGCTGGTTTGGCAGCAGTCCCACAGTCCCATGGCCTGTGTACGATGCTCAGCACCCTACAGTACTGAGGGATGCTCTTGACCATCCCAAGGAGCTCTGGAGCAGCTCCAGCTGCAAGAGCTTTGAGCTGCTGTGTTGCAGAGCACAACACAACAGCCTGCACACCACCCTCCTCCCATGTGGTTTCAGGGCAGGTACCCTGTAATGTACTGCTGATTGATCACAAGTGCACGAGAATGAATCTCTGATGGAAGATACTTATCTAATTACTGAATAATTTGGTCCATGTGCTTATCAGTAATGCCCACAAATATTTCTCGAAAAAGCAGAAACCCTAATGCCCTCACTACCTGTGATCTACAGCTGTTTAAGGAAAAGTATTACTCAGAACCTCAAATTTAATACATTGTTGATTTACCCAAGCAGGGTCTGACCTTATAAAGGTTTAAAAAGGGAACTTAAATGCATAAAACTAATGAAATTCAAAGTGCATGTTGCCACAGTAATAGGAAGTCGGATGAAAATAAATAGTAAAATAGCACTTTGGGAATACTTTCTGGCTGCAGGTTGAAACCCACTTCTCTGAAGAAAGAATCACAATAATAATAAAGCAAAGCAGTAAGGGAGGGAGTGATCTGCTCTAGATTGAAGAGAAAATTGCTCCTGGCCCTGCAGTAGGCACCTGCCACAAATGCTGTTGGCATGTGCTGCTCCACCATTGTTAGTTCTGACACCCTTCAGTTTGGATTTGGGGTTTGCCTTCTGATGTCAAGGGCTGCAGAGCTACTGCCCCATAAAACACATAAACCATCTGTAGCTGGTAGAGATTGGAGAGCTCAGCCCCAGACACCAGAAGGAAGAACTGTCAGAAAGCAAAATGCATCTTCTCACCTTAAATTTAATATTTCTATAAAACCCCCAGCATTTATGTATTAGACACGCGTTATTCTAATCATGTATTAACTCTGAAATAACATTATATGGTCAAATAAATAACTGTTGTTTGGAACAGCAGAATGGTTATTCTGCCCACAGAAGCTGTGGCTACCCCATCCCTTGAAGTGTTCAAGGCCAGGTTGGATGAGGCTTGGAGCAACCTGGTCTAGTGAAGGGTGTCCCTGCCCATGGCAGGGGATGGAATGAGATGGTCTGTAAGCTCCCTCCCATCCCAAACCATTCTGTAATTCTATTCCACTGCAAATTTCAAAATTCAGGGGTTTTTCCCCATTTGATATGAAAAAATATTTGCCACCAAGTAGGAATTCTGACTCCATCAAGGAGCTGTCAGATAAGACACAGAAAAGTTTACATTTCCTACCCACAACAGTGTGTCTCTCTTGGAAATGCAAAAGCCCATGAGGAACAATGCACCAGGTGCTGTTATTTTGCCCTGAGCCTCATTGCTGGCACGTAAGACAGAGGAGGGTGGTTGGATGCTCACTGTCTGGCAGGTCATTGCTGCTCCAGAGATGCTTCCCCAGCCTGAGCTCAAGCTCCCTCCCAGCTCCCTGCACTTTTTCAAGTGCTAAGTATTGCTGGGCACCACCTCCATCCCATTCCCAGCAGCAGTTTCACTCCATGCACTTCTACCAACACTGCATTTATTTATTTTATAATTATCCAGGATGCCTCAACCCCCCTGTGACACAGGCTGCACTGTCTCTCACTTGCACCAGTTGAACATACCCGTGAAATTTTAAGACCAGAAGAAATCATCTGGTCTGTCAAATACAGTAACTCAATCCAGGAGAGATGCCTCAGGAAAGAACATGAGAATAGTCATATGGAATCAAACACAGGCCCACGCTCACTGCACATTCTGCGAGGATGATCCAATATTTGTATGATTTGTACCCATCTCTGAATCCTTTTTTTTTTTGCTGCTACAAAGGCCCAAACTGCAGCTCAGGCCTATTTTGGTTTTTTTCAGATTTTATCACTGATAGTTTACTAGCACTGGGCTGCTAACTGGTTCCAAAGAATTCCTCCCAATTCCACTGGAGTGTCTATTAACAATTAAATTGGAATACCTTAATAAAGGCAGGATTTCCCCATTTGATGGGGGTTGCATTGATTTTGCACTGCCCTAATTGCTGAATTAGAAATGTTGGGTGATTCAGAGTCAAAGGTCTCTGCAGGGTCCAAACTCAGCAGCACTCTCTGTTACTAACGGAGTAATAATTTTGTACAACTAAAGAATATCAAGTGTTTGACTGAGTGTATTAACAATTATACTGTTAAAGTTTTCATTTATGATATTCTATGAATGCCTTTTATCACAAGAAGGACAGGCAGCTCTACTGACCTGCCCACAGTCACTGGGAGGGTGGGCAGCTGGGAAGATACTGTTTCCTTCCTTTTTTCCTTGTTTTTAAATTGAAAAAACAGTGTCTTTCTTCTTGCTTTCTAAAACTCCCTCCATTTTCCGGCACAGAGCTAAGTAAGCACCCACAAAAATTAACTCTCAGCTCCATAAAAGAGAGGAGGCAAAGCTGCAAGGTTGCTGCCACAGAGCCCAGGGCTAAAAATCACCCTGAGACATTAATCCATGCCCAGCTCTGCCTCTCCATCTTCTCCTGATTAAAAGGCCCAGAACTTCCCTAGTTCCACTCGGGAACAGACACAGATATGCAACCAGCCTTTCTATTTAGGGCTGACGCAGTGCTCTGGGAGGAGACGGATAAGTACTGAGAGGGAAGAGCTGCCCAGGGTGATCAGAAGCATGAACAGCACAAGGAAAACCACGGGTGAAAGCCATTCACCACACAACCAAGTTCAGCAGTGTAAGATGTCACAGGCACCTCAGATTTTTTTATGCCTGATTTTTTCCATAGTGTAAAAAAATGTTTTTTCATTAAAATTACAAAAACTGGGAAAGCTTTAAAAACCAAGTCTTACTTACAGCCAAAACAAATGTTAGACTGCTTGCTGGTTAATATTTAATTTCAGAAAAACATGATTTGTCCTAAACCAGACTTTTGATGCCACAGCAGCACCACGGAAAAGATGTCAGCAGCATCAGTGGAGATAAAAGCAATGCAGTGACATAGCACTGGTTCACAATTCTGTGCCAGTAAATTGGTACAGCTCTATTATCTGGGAATTCCCAGGTAAAGTCAGGGTCTGTAGGAGGGAATTGCTTTAATTTAACACAAATAGGTTCATCAGTGCCACTAAACTTTACAGGCAAGGCCCAGGCTTGGAGCCAGCATCCCAAGAGATGTCAATGGGCCCTTTTTCGCATGAGGTGCTAACTTCTTGGGAGCAATAACCATCGAAAGGTAAATGCCAGCACTGTTAATGTCTCTGCTATAAAATCAAGCAATAATGATATTACACAAAATCTACACACACGGCTGGTAAATCATGTCTTGTTGGCTTGTGTGGGGAAGTTCAAGAGACAGCATTGGTTTTCTACTGATTTATTGTTTTTTGTCTAATTTCACATCCCCGCCTTGAGCACACTGGCCACATCCACCTGCTCAGCTGCCACAGAACTCTGGCAGTGATTGCATCCACAGGAGCTTGGCATTTGTGGTCCGAGTAAATCCTTCAGGAGCTGCAGCCCTTCTATGCAACTGAGAAACACAGATTGCATCCCTCTCTCTGCCTGGTGCTAAGAGGAATGGGTCTTTGCTTGCCGGGCAACTGATCTAATTACTGCATTGTAGTAAATTAAAACCATGAAATTAAGTGGCAGTGTCATCTTGATGTTACTAACAGCATGCCCTGCTCAGGCTTTCCAAAGAGGAGCTGAGTCTGTCCATGGAAGGGAGCTCCTTCAAATCTGGATCAAAAATCAGCAAAATGAGGACAAGCAAGTCTTTTCTGTTAGAAAAAAAAAAAAGAGGGAAAACTGGGTAGAAAAAGAGGGAAAATGATTATTTATCTGCAGTAAAACCAAGGGGATGAGCAGCAAACAACTCAAGATAAAGCATGAACAGAGACATGTGAAGAGGCTCACACCCAAGAGAGGGAGGCTGGGCCGACCAACAAGAATTAGAGCTGCTCAGCTACGAGCAGAGATTTGACCTAGTTGGTTCGACTGAAACCTGATGTGAACATCCACATGACTGATTTTAAGAATCACCGAGTATAACCTATTGAGAAAAAAAAAGCAGGTAGCTAAACAAACAGGCAGTTGTACTCTAGGTCAAACCAGCACTAGGTTTGACTTAATTCTGGGAAAGACATAATTCTGAATGGTTATGGGTCGGCAAAGGAACAGCATGGGGTAATAGCAAACGTTAGCTGGTATATGCTGCCTGTCTTCTGCAAGTCTGACTAGAAAATAGGACAACCCTTTTAATAAATAAACAGAAAAAGAAGTGTCTGATGTGGAGGGCTTTGGTTTCAGCTCTGTGCACAGAAAATCTCAAACTAGCAATGCTCACATATACCCCAAGCTTGGGTGTTTTATTTTAGAACTTTGTAGCTCTAAAAAGTCCTACAACTGACACAGGGAATCCTGTATCAGGCTCTGCTTTGGCAAAAAAAAAACCAACCCAGCAGTTACAGAATTAAGCACCTGCTTAAGTCCAAGTGCCCCTAAATTAATTACACTGATGTCCACGCAGGAAGAGGATAATTCTGGAAAAGTGTGTACTGGGTGCTTTAAAAACAGTGAATGCCACACAGCCGAAATCAAAACAGAAAATACGAAATGGTGACTAGAAACTGTCAGGGAGTATTTTATTAGATGGCAACATAAGCACTCTTGTGAAAGGCCACAGTGTTTAATGACTTGCTTTTGTGAGCAGTGGAAAAACCCTGTTCGCCTGCAGCTTTGTGCTCCAGGGTTGCCTTATCCCCATCAAATAAGATGCAGCTTCTGTCAGGCATTTTCCCCGTGACAGAGGCATCCCTAAAGCGCATCTCCTGATGCTGACAGTGTACTTGAGCTCCTGCTCCAGGCTTCCACCCAATCTGGTAAACATTCGGGTCCTGAACCTCCATCCTCATACCTGTTCTCATAAACAAAGAGAAATGTGATATTCTTGAGTCCCCTGCCTTGCTGTTAGACCCTGCTGGGGCTGGGCTTCAAGGAGGGGCTGCCAGGCAGGAGGTGGCATGAGCCACTGGTAACCAACACACCAGCCTAACAACCTTCCCCAGGGGTTGGTGCTGCTGTGGGGTGAGCAGGGCTGCATGCACGGTGTGCCTGCCAGCTTCCTCCTCTGGCCTTGGTTCTGTGTTATCAGGAGATAACACACCTACAGCTGCTGCTGGTTTTTCCCTTCATTTAAAATGCCATCCATGGAAAGGTAACAAGAACCAGAAGATTTCCAGTTTACAGTTACCACTAACCAGTTATTCTCCACCCTAGCAGCATGCCTGCTTCAACCCAGAATCAGCAACAGGAGAACACATCAATGTCACTCTCGCTGCTGCTCTGTCAGGCACGGCTGTCGAGAGGCATCTGCCATCTTATTAGCTGAATCCTACATACCACAAGAGGGGTTTATGACTGATTTAAGCTCTAAATAAGCATTTACTTGCTTATTTTCATTCCTGCACAACTGCCTTTTTGTAAAGGTTTGGGAATCATTATCATTTGCAGTTGGACTAGATGATTGCAGAAGGCCCTATGAACTCGAAATATTTTATTTTCTACCCTATTTTATTCTATTCTGTTGTTTACCATTCTAATTTTGCTACGTGGCAAGCAAATACTTAATTTGCTCCTTACTTGGCCCTGGTTGAGCCAAGAGCAATCTCCCTTGGAGCACTCTGCAATATAAAACCAGAGCCGTGGCTGTTCCCACCCACCAGCCCAACATTCCCAGACCTCTCCAAAGAACCCCAAGGTCAGATGTCTATTAGACACCCTATACAGACTACAATGAACATCTGCAATTAAATGCAAGGCAACTGACCCCTACAGAGTCCAGAGCAGCCTCTATGAACCCCAAGACCTGAACTGAAGTCAGGGCAGTTTTGCATCTCTCACATGAGCTCTCACAAGCCAGAAAGTCACTGAGTGACCTGCAGACCACCACATGCTGCTCTGGGGAGCTGCTCTTGCAGCTGCGGATGTCTGAAATGTGTGGCCACCACTGTCAGAATGTTGGCAAAGCCCTTCAGAGCCAAAGGCAAACAGGCCTGACAGAAGAGTTGGCAGGTAATGATCTCAGTCCCATATATATCAAAGAGATCACTTCACAGATAGCTTTACAGGAGCAGGCACTACAAAGCTCCAAAGGTTTGAACAGGGTCTTCTTTTTAAATTATGTAATTGTTGCTGAGAACATTAATGATCTTGAACTTGAAAGAATTTAAATACCTCCCAGGTAAGTGCAGTGTCCAATATTCATTCTACTTCAGTGACAGGGAAAATCTGTTTCCCTGAGATAGCTGAAACTACATGTAAATCTCCCAGAGACAGTGGAAGCCACCTCTTGATCACAATGCCATCAGCTGCATGGCGTGAGAGGAGCTGTACAGCGCAATGATGAGAACCAGGAAAGTGCAGGTGCAGAGACAGGGCTTCACCCTGCCTGGGACGGACACAGAGATCCTAGAAAGGCCATGGGGTATCTATCTAATCCCTCTCTGTCTCTCTCTGGGCACTTAGGAGGTACCTGGAAGATCCAAGACAAGGAGGAACATTACCTCATCCAGTGAATGGGTGCAGTTGGAAGGTCGGCTTTGGACCTTCAGTGCAGGTGAAGCCTTGGAGTCTTTGGGGAGACCTGGAGGGACAGGAGGCATCAGCAACCCCAGCTGCTGGACCCGAGGACACTGCTGAAGGGGAGGATGCTCAGCAGGTTTGAGGTCATTAAGTGCCCCTCGTTAAGCATTAATTCAGGTGATGCTGAGGGTGGCCATGCTGCAGGCTGGACAGGAAAGTGAACTGCTGCCTACAGAGCTCCACTCCTCTTTACTGTAGGATTTGGAAGGTTTGCAATGAATGATGAAGAGCTGTGTCACAGAGTTACGGCCCTGTGACCAATATCAAGGAGCACATAGGGAAATAGCAGCTAAAACAGGGATAAAAGTCCCCAGGAGCCACAGAGAGGTGTGGGCTGGAGCCGTCCCTTCAATCTGATTTCCACTCAGCTATTTGATGTGTCGCCTCCGTATCCTTCCCTGGTACAACTGATTGCTATGAGCAAGTCATTTATGTGTGTTAAAATCACATAAAAGAGCCATGACAATCTTGAATATATTGTGGGCAGCAGAAAGGATGCTGGGGAGAGTGCCCCAGGCAAGGAGCAGCCGCTCCCCTCAGCCTTCATCCACTCACATCCTACATCTGAGCTTTGGCAATTAAAGGGTAGAAGAGCTGATTGCTGCAGTCACGCTTAACTGAAGGCCTTTGTCCCAGGAAAGCCAACACCATGAATTACTGCTCTGTATTTACAAAATGCCAGCAAAGCTGAAAGACAAACCATGGCATGAAGCTAAGGAATTTTTATGGCATACGGCTGGTGAAAGCTTATCTTGTAAATCTATGATTATAACCCATGCCCGCCCTCCTTGAGAGCCTCTCTGATTTTAATTAGCAGCGACACAATTTTTTGTTTAGTTCATTAGCTATTCCCTAAAGCAATGCAGAATGAAACTACCTGCTCTGGACTTAATCCTGTGGCAGGAACATGCCTGCTCTGAGAAGCCAAACCTGACACACAAACTTTTAGTAACAGTAACTGTAATAGACTTGGCTTCAATCTTTTTCCAGGACTGGAAAAAACCACAGAAATTCACATGATTATTCTAATTTTCAGATGCAGCTGGGAAAAAAAAAAAAAGAAGAGAAAAAGTGACGAGGTTTGTTAGAAAGAAACTAAAAGCAGCAGGTGGAAGAGTAAGAAAAGGAAGCTTCCATGGCACCTGTTAGCAAAACATGCACCATCAAGAAAAGGTTTAAGACATGGCCATAACACAGCAATATCATTAAACAACCAAGCTACAGGAGTAAAAGGTAATAGTCTGAAAAATCATCTCAAGTGGGAGAATTGTTAGGATAAAAATCTAGAAAGGAAGTGGGGGGGGG
>WBMY01016835.1:164948-177383 GCA_013397315.1 Donacobius atricapilla
GAAGTAATCAAAGACAAAGAAATAAGGGGAATCCTTCTTATGGGTTAATAACTTATCAGGATTTAGGACACCAAGGATAGAGGCAGATGGTCGGGTTTTCACAAGCAGAGGTGCAGGATTTTGCCATGGGATAAACAGGATATTCATAAATGGCTTGGGAAGAAGGGGGCATAAAGAAAGGACAAGTTTGCTGAGCCACGCAAATTTATTCAGGGTATTCAAAGCTAAAGCTGAATGCAAAGAGCTGTAGAAGGCTCTCCTGAGCTGGATGTCTCGAAACATCATAGCAGGTGAAATCCAAGGTCAAGAAATGCAGAGTAAGGCACAGAGAACAACCGTAGCCACGTATAGTGATGGGTTCTAAATGAGACTGATGCTCTGCAAAGAGTTCTGCAAGCCATGTTGGACCATTCTCAGAAAACATCAATTTAATGCTCATCAACAAATATAGAACAATCCACCCCCAAAAATACACAATTAGGTTATTTTGGGAAAAACGCATTTTGGAAAGCAATTCAAAGAGAAATGCAAAGGCAGCCCATTCTCTTCACTTGCTTCTGGCTTCCTTCCCCGCAAAGAATGGCACCAAGGTCTGGTTTTGCAATTCTCCCTTTTGCATGCAGGCTTGACTCTGTCCAGGAGCTGGATGGATTTCTGCAGGTGCTGGCTGGCTGCGCAAAACTAATCCAACACGAGCACCGTTTGTCACAGGTGGGTAAAAAAGGGGTCAGTCCAGGGGTCTGGCTCCAACACATCAACATCCCTGGTCACGTCCACACCATCCGAAGGTTCCCACACCTCTAGAAAACCTCCAGCCACAAGAAGTTGGTATTCAACCATTAAGAAACCGGGAAGACTGCAGGGCCCTTTTATTGGATGAGTTCCATCCATGCTCCAAAATTAAAAGCTGATGCAAAAAAATGTATCATTATCCATCTCCATGACAGCTTGAGTCAACCAAACTCAGCCCAGAATGAAGAACAACACTCATTCCAGGCATAAAAAAATCGGAAAATCCATCAGAAAGAGAAGTGCTGTTAAAAAAGAGGCAGTAATGACAGACCAGAAAGAAACTGGTTTGTATTTTTAGAAAAAGGAAAGGAAAATGCAGTTAAAAAGCAATTTCCAGGAGAGGAAATCAGAGTGCCATACTGCAGAGAGACAGGCAGCTCCTGGTGACTACACAGCAACTAAAAAATCCTGATTTTGCACCCTCATTTGTCTGAGCCTGGGCAAATGAAACAGAAGACCTATTTTTTTGTGTGTATCTGTGAAAATCCGTAGCATTTTTATCCATCCTGCAGTTTGTGTCTTTGCACCTCTGTGCGTTTTGCCTATCTCATAATTGTCCCTTTGACTCTTCCCCAGGCCACTTAGGTCCTTAATTCGATTTTTTTGTTGTTGCCTTAGGTAACCAGGAGAGCAGATATCCAAGGTGTGGAAGAGCAATTGAGATCATTTAGGCAGGGACTGAGGAAACAGCCATCAACGGATCCCCCACAAAGAGCTCCAAATACAGTGCTTGTAGAGGGGTACATGGAAAAACTGATGAGCCCACACTTCCCTGTGAGGAGGAGAAATCTGTGTCCAATACGGCCAGAAGCCTTTAAACAAAATCTTCACATCAGGTTGTGTTTCTCAGAAACACTTCTCAGCTGTAGAGGTTTCTCCCTCCTGACATTCCCTCCACCAGCTCACAGGGTCCAATAATATCTCTTATTTAAGACTGTGGTAGCAAGTGCCTGGTGGGACACTGCCCAGGGACTGGCACTGGATAGGCTCAGTATCAGTGTTCATGTGTCTTAGATTTGCAGTTTTTGGTTTTCAGAGATTTGAATTTGAATGACAAATCAAACTCAGAATTCTGTTTTTATGTGTAAAACTCATTATTCACAACAAGAAAGGTAAAGGAAACCCACGGAACAATACATTACTAATACTGTCAGAGACACCATCAACTTCAATATCTCAAGCTGTTTAGTTTAAATGTACTTTTGAAATAGGAGACTCTGAAATTCCCCTGCCAAATTCTTTATAGGATCAAAGGAAAACATTTCTCCAGCTTCTGCAACTCTTTGAGGCGCCTTGTTCCTGCCTGCATTTCCCTGCTGCACGTACCTCAGCCCAGAACATGTCCCCAAAGAGATGGAGGCATCTGCATATTTGATGTATCTGTCCTTGCAGAACCCTCGGAAGGCTTAGCTTGGCAGAAATGGCAGTAGGTAAAATTTAAGGCTGAGAAGTTTAGTTGGTAAGCGAAGCAGATTTTAGACATGCTGAGAAGCAGAAGGCACTTTATTCCTACCCAGAGCAGCTGGTTGGTTTTTGTTTGTGTATTTCAAAGAAAAATAAAGGTGTGATAATTTGTCAGTTCAGAGTGTTTGAGCCTGTATTTTCATTTAATAATAATAAATCAAAAGTAAGTTGGTAATCATGGATGTGGGTTGGATGAAACTGAGTTGTACGGCCAAGAGGAATCCTATCCTAATCCATTAACCAGTGTTTAACATCCATTAACAGTGCAGGAGGAGGAGAGACTGGAAGATGAGGAAGGCAGATAAAGCAGAAAAGGGATGCCTAAAGAGACATTTCTACAGTTTCCTCCCAGAGGGATGTTTCTGGAGGCCTTATTTTTGCCAGGTTGAGGTAATCACTGACATATAATGTAGTGATAGGGATCATCTTTTCCACTCCAACAGGAACTGATGTTCTATCATAACTGTAGTGTGTAACCAGTCAAAACATCATCTAATACAGTGGTAAATGGGCTCTGAAAATCACTGCCATCACAAAAGGTTCTATATAACATACTCTATATAAATGGAAACACCTCTTTTCCTGGTGTGCTCCCCAGCTACAGGATTCCCAAGCAAAACATCCACAACTTCGATCCAGGTGGGAAAAGGAGAAGGCTTGGGTATTTTCACTCCTTGGGACTACAGATCTGCCCTGAATACAAAGGATGGTCTGTTTTATAGGGATGAGAGCAACCCCCAACATCACCACCTCACGTAGGCCGGCGTCAGGAGTATTTACGGAAAGCTGCGCTGCCGCCTGCCCCGACACAATGTGCTCCAGCACTATCTGCTCCAGACATCTCCCTAGTTCATATTAGAGCTGGTGCAGCCCACGGATGTGTTCGAGACTGACAGCACTTCCCTCACCCTCCCAAGAGCCATTCCCAGCAGAGGAGAGCGGATAAGGTCCGAAAGGGCAGCATTCCAGGGGGTTGCTACCAATGCCTGCCCAGAGTGTTGAGAAATCCTGCGACGAGTGGGGAAGAGGAAACCTAAATTATAGTGGCTTACCATTGGGGAGCAGGAGACAACAAAGCTGATGTAACTGAGAGAAAATATGGGAAAGATCTGCACACTTGAAGGACAACAAGGGCTCTTAGTGTCCTATTGCTGGTCTGACATGGCCCACACTAATGGGTCTCAAACCTGGAACCCCACAAGTCTCAGACTGGAAATCAAAAACACAACAGAAATTCATAGAATCACAGAATGATTTGGGTTGGAAAGGACCTTAATGATCATTTCATTTCAATCTCCCTGCCATGTGCAGGGACACCTGCCACTAGACCAGGCTGCTGCAAGCCCCATCCAGCCTGGCCCTGAACACTTGCAGGGATGGGGTGGCAAGTTCTTCCCTGGCAAGTTACCGCAGATGAACTACTGAAGTAGCCTACAGCAAAATTAAAATCTAAAAAAATACATTTACTCCTTCCTGTCGACTTGGAGGTTGTTGCTGAGCACGATGAGAACAGTTGAGGCTGTGACCACCTCGGGTGTTTAAGCAGACCAAACCCAGCCCACCAAGGCAAGAGGCGCTGGCACTGCAGTGCCCAGCGGCTGCACAGCCCGACCTGCAAAGGCTGCAAACCAGCTGAGTTTACTCTGCCAGTTAACTGGGAAGTTAGTGTTAAAAAAAAAAAAAAAAAGAGATAGACAAAAAACCCAACCAAACAACAATTTGTCTCCCTAAGAAGATTAATAGGTGCATTTAAAGAAATCAGGCTGTAGGCTTAATGAGAGAGAGGCAGCAACATCCTAAATGTGAGACCTCCTACAGTTTTTCAGTCCAGCTGTACAATCAAGTAATAGTTTATGTAACTAGGATTGAAACAAAGTAAATTAAAAGTAATTTCATGTTTCATCCAAAGAAAAAGTACAGTTCAGAGTCAACATGGAAAAAGATCTAGTTCAGCCCTGCATTTTCCCCAGCCTTTCATAAGCTTTGTATTATCACCTGATTTGGTTTTTTTTTTTCACAAGACAAAGGCAAATTACCAAGTCCCTTAAAAACTTATAATACATTTCCATTTTTCAACTATTCCTATTTTATAACGCATAAATTCACATATCTATAAGTGAAATGTTTTCTTTAGAAGATGAAAGAAAAAAAAACCCATGCTGTTTTTCCTAGGCTGCAATCTGTTTTTTGGTTAAATAATAAAAAAAAAAAAGGGTGGTTAGCAGCTACAACATGTCAATCTTTGCAAGTAATTCCCACGCACAACTTCATCCTTTTGCAGACATTAAATATGGCAAATTTTTTTTGTACTCCTCATGTCTAGACTGACGAAGGAAGGGCACAAGCGGTACCAACAGATTCTTTCTTCTACTGGAAAGCCCATGGCAGACCCATTTGAGTTTCAGGTGGATTGTTAAGAGCATCAAACCCCTCTGGATTCATTCAATAGCTGAAGAAGGCACATCTCATATTGATTTCACACCTACATACAACTTCCAAGGATGGAGCACCCTGAGAAGAAGCATCCTGATACCAGGCCAGAAGAGGTTGCATACTCCAAGCGCCTAACAGAGCTAAAAATCCATAAATAAAAGCAATTTTCAAAATAGATCTCCCTGTTCATGATGCTACAACCCTCAGGATTGGTCCTGCAAAGGGATGTCCACTGGAACCAGGATCTGAGCCTCTCAGCAGTTGGAAAAGCCCATGAGCCCCCAAGGCCAGGAAAGACTCAGGACAGGCTAGAAAGCAATGTTCCACTGGTATGCAAGGAAACAAAGAGGAAAAAAAAGGTTCAGGGGCTGCTCTCAGGTATTGACATCTGGCCTCTGCAAATGTCCCTGCTCTGCAAGGCCTCCAACGCTCTGGGCCAGATGGAGGAGGGCTTGCCACCCTTGGACACCCCGGCTGAAACGCGGGATTTGGCCACACCTGCACCAAATGACATTTTGATTCATGGTGATTTTTCCTCTACGCCCTTCAGAGGAGCTGTCAAATTCTCATTCAGCATGGGAAACTGCTTTGTCATGTCTGAGAGCCTGTGGTCCCTGTCAGGTCCTGGAACTGAGTAAAGAACAGTTAGTCACACATGCCCAAAAACCCTCAAAATTCTGCAACATTTCTCAAGCAGCATGGATGTGTTTTCTATGCAGAATCTGCTTGCTCTAAGTTTAGTTATAGCTATCAAAAAAGGGGAAATCCTCCAAGAGGACAGGAAATGCTCTTCTCATGAGGACCTACACCATGACCAGAGAAGAGGTCCAGGTGGCTCTAAGGTCCCCCTGGAGCCTTTTCTTCTCCGGACCAAACAATCCCAGCTCTCTCAGCCTGTCAACATAAGAGAAGAGTCCCTCATTTAAGATCTCTGTCATTACCTTGTTAGTGGGGGTGTGATGGGGTGTCTAATGGTGTCTATCAGCACGTAATGACCCAGAGGTTTCCTCCAGCCCTGTGCTTCCACCTTTCCCCAGCAGTACCTTGCACTCTCCATTGCAGTCACTCTTTTCTTGGACAGCCATGCCCACCTCGGGGAGCATTAACAGTCTCCACAGGGAGATGTTCATCTTGTTGCTCTAGGGAGAAGGTGCAAAGTCCCCTCCTTCCTGTGCTAAGGACAGGGACAGGAGAGAGGGCTGGGAACAGACGGAGCAGGAGAGGTGGTTGTGTTGTAGCTCCTCTTAGAAGACGCCTAATGCACTCTACTGCATTAAATATACGAACATTTTTCTTCTATAGACAATGACCTAGAAACATAACTAAATCAAAAAAGAGAATGCACCAAACTATTTAATCACATCTTCAGGGGAGAATGAAGCCAGTAAGAACAGCTAATCTGCTGCTCATCACAGAGACTATAGTTTTGGACTGAGGGAGACTTTGGATATTCAGAGGTGAGGGTTTTATTTAAACCTTCTGTGATCATAAATCCCATTATGCCATCTGGTAAACTGCTTCTACACTTATTTATGCCCACTGTTGACATACATTTCATTACCATTTGGCTAGCATGGGCCTCTGGACTGCAGAGGTGTGCCTTTGCTAGCCACCATAACCACCTTTACCACCCAATGCCAGCAGCCAGGCTGGAGGGCACATTCCCTCCCCATCTCCAGCCAAACCATGGCACTTAAACAAATAATAAGAGAAAACAAAATAAAAATTGCATTCAGAGGTGCCTTTCTTGGCTTGTCTCTGGGGTCCTCAACATGGGCCAGGAGCTGCTGTCTCCTGCCCTCCCAACCCACTGTCCCCAGTCTGTTAATGGGGCTGGGGTCTCTCTTCAAAATCAAACACACACTAGGAGAGCTGCAGAGGCCAGGAGTGAGCAAGACACCACCATCAGTGTAGTTAAGTCATCTTTGCTATTAAACACGAGCAGAGCATCTCATGAACATCCCCTCTAGCCATGCCATAAAGCACAGGCCAGTGTTAATAGGGTCCAGCGATGCTGATTGCTCTTGCAGGCTCCTAAATAGCACGTTGGAGGTGCTGGGTGCTCTCAGTGAGGAGTCAACTCAACGTATTCAAAAACCTTCCCAGTATCAGTGACAAGAAAAGCAGTGCTCAGCGCTGACTGACAGGCTGCACAGCAGCACCTTGGGGTCACGCCGGAGCTTAGCACCTCCAGGCACGAAAAAAGACAAAAAACTTGTTCGTAGGAATAGTCATGCTCATAGACTGATACAAAAATAACAAATCTGTCATTCAAACCGACATTTGAAAACAAAGTGATGGCTCAACAGCGATGATCTCAAATTCAAGAAGAATAACATTTTACGATGTGTGGGACTGGGATGACCATCAGCACTTGCTGTCACTCACTAGCCAAAAAAAAATCCCCAAGGATGATCCTGGAGCAGCAGCGCTCAACAGCAAAGTCAATGTGATAATCTTATTGTCACATTTAGTGAAAAACCAGAATGCCTTTGCCATGAAACTGTTTCACCCTACTGAGCTACCTGTTCTTGTTCTTGGGAAGCACTCTTTGCACCCTGACTGCCTGTCCCATCCTTCCCAAGGGGCATCTCATACGCTGGGAAATTGGCCTGATGTTGGAAAAGGATTGCTGGAAAAACACCCTGGGCCAACCACGATGCCGGCCCCAGCCGGGGAAGCAGTGAAGACGGTTGTGCAGAGAGGCTGTGTGGCAGGCAGGCTGTGGTGTTCTGCCAGTCCAGATGCACATCAAGTATTCCCCAAAATCATATAAACTGCAGGAATACGCCACAGCACTGACTATCTGTTTGCACTGAATTGGAAACATGATGGGAAACATCAAGTATGTGCTCGATTCACACAGCAGAGAAAAGATACAGCTTTATTCCAGCACACTGGAGAAGCAGAAGTGGAGAGGCAGCAGCCAGCTCAACATGAGCAACAAGGTGGAGGGACCCACCAACCCCAAAGGATGTGGTCACTTGTGCTGTGGCTCCATTCCTGAGCATCAGCAGAGGAATCAGCATAGTCTGGGTTGGAAGAGACCCTAAAGATCACCTAGTTCCAATCCCTTGCCATGGGCAGGAACACCTTCCACTGGAAGGCTGACCATCAGCACTCAGCTTTCCAGTGCAAAGGAAGTGGCCCTGCTGCAGCTTCAAATTGTACCAGAAGCAGCCAAGGACTCCTCCAACCTTTCAACCAGCACAAGCCAACACAGCAAAGGATATCAATCTTTCCAAATTCTTCAACATCCTTTCTGAGCAGAAGTGGACACTGCAGGGACATCCCCAGGAGCCCCCCACCCAGCAAAAGCAAGAGGTAAAGATCCATGCCTGCAGCAAACCATCCAGGCTGGTTCCAGCAGTGAGAAACCCCGACCTGTGAGGCAGATTGCAAATCTGTGTATTTGTTTTGGAAATAAAGGCATTAAAGATTGATGCCAAACACTGTGAATATTGATGAGCACATTCCCAGAAGAGGTTTTGGAGTTACTTAAGCACCCAGAATTGTGCCGTCTGGATTCAGTGGCCTAATGGATGCTGTCAGAGCAATCACAAGTGCAGAAAGCACTGTGTCACAGCCAGCACCACCTGCCCATCACAGGGGGAAGATGAATTGAAGCCCAATGGGGTATTTAACACCGCAAATATTTTGACTTGATCCATCATGTACGCCATTTTCTACTCCTTTTACTTTTTGTTTAGCTCACACAAGTTTAATGATCTCAAAACATTGCGCATCCATTCTTCCCCTCTCCACTTAAACCGAGCCTCAGTTCCCTCCAAATGTCTTGCAGCAAATTAACTAATCCTCAATAAGTGCAGAAGCATGCCAGGCTTTTCCAGAGTGCCAGTCCATGGGAATAACTATTTTAATATTTGAGGAAATTCCCAGCAATGCCTCAGATGGGGATGCCTCTGTCCCATCCTGAGCAGGGCTCAGAGCCTTTGGGGAGAGCAGTGCACAGAAATGAGGATGGAGCTGGCTCTCTGGGCTCTCCAGGTGAGTGTAAGCCCTCTCTGCAGCCTGACTTCCCATCACACAGTCTGGTTTTACTTCTAGCACAGTCATATGAAAATGGACATCAACTGCTCATTTCTGCAAGGCTGGGAAAAGTGCCCATTTAAAAAGAGATAGGCAAAGTTGCTTTTTAAAAAAAAATATCTTTATGTATAAACTTCTTATCTCTGAAGCAAACAAGCACACTCAAGTGAGCTACTGAGAGGGTAAAAAGAAGCATCCAAACTGCAATGGTTAGTTCAAAATTTCTCTGATTTAAAGGGCTATTTCTTTCAGTTCTGTTTCTCCCATACTCTTCCTTATCACCAATTTTTTTTTACTTCAAGCCCCACCATCTGCCAAACAGAGCAATGCTGAATGTACAGCAGGGTAAACAGGATCAGCACTTGCCTTGCCATTGTTCCAAGCCAAGGGAAGGCTCTGGGGGAGCTCACAGCCCATGCCAAAGGTGCTACCACACAGTACTGGAAATATTCCCTCTTGGCCACTTCAGGACCTTCAGCTCACAGCAAGCCTACCTTGAGGCTTATGGAATACTGGGGTATGACCCACAGTATGACCCACAAAGGACCTGCCATAGGAGCAAGCTCCCTCCTGGCCTCATAGCCCGCAGCCTGCCTGGCTGCTTCTCCCAGCTCCAGAGAAACAGTGGAGCTGAAAACACTGCTGCTCCCACAGACAGCCCGTGAATTTGTGGCTCAGTGCTTCCTAGGAGACTGCCCCTCTTCCCCTCTCCCATCCTTCAGCCTGAGCTCATGCATCCAGGTGTCAAAAAACGCCTTTTACAAGCTCCACAGCTGAGCAGCAGAGAGACCAAAAACCTGAATGAATCCAGCATAAATCAGGCACATACAGTTAGAAGCAGCTATAAAGTCTCTCTGCAGGTTACCAGAAAAATGTAAAGCACTGTGCCCCAAGTTACAGTTCTGAACTTGGGCTCATCCCTGCTCTGCCATCCAAGCCTTTTTCATCCATCCATCCATCCATCCATCCATCCATCCATCCATCCATCCATCCATCCATCCATCCACACTGTGAAATGAGCTTCTCCCTTCTCCTCTCTCTGGAGGAACAGAACAGAACTTGCCAGGCACTGGAAACCTTTTTATCCAAATGCATCAGCAACCACTCTGGGTTCCTTTGATCCTTCAAGTTAATGATGCTCCAGCTTTTCACCTTTCAGGCTAGAGGCTCTGAGGAAAGGCAGCAACCCTTCCCTCCCTCCTCACATTCAACCTCTCCTTGCTGGGGTACCAGAGTCAGGCACAGCCCCCTCAGCAGTGAGATACTTAGCAGCTCCTTACACAAGGATGAGTTCTGCACTGAAAACACCTTGCCTGATGCAACCCTGCACCATGTTGGCCTTTCCCATAGCTGCATCCTGCTGGCAGAGCCAAACCACCCCACAGCTGAGCACTGCTCCCAGCTTCCCTCCAACCTCTGCCTCCCCCATGCCTTGCCAAAGCATGCAAGCAGAAAATCAAAGTTTATAAATAGTGGTAGATGTTGCAACCTTGTGAGAAGATGCTACTCCTATTTGTGATTTCTAATCTCTGAAGTACCTTCATGGTGGATGCACAGTTCCTCAGAAACTGTTATTATGGATTTAAACACAAGACCCTGAAATCCAGGCTACTGCCTATGAGGGATTCAGACTATTTCTCTATGTAACACAAAGCAAACTGTGAAAAATTACACAGAAAATTCATACTACTATGGTTTTCACTGGCTTACATGTGGATTTAAGTTACTTAATTCAGAGGAAAAAAATTTGCTCTGATACTGAGAGAAACTCACTTTCTCTGGTCACTTGAGATTTCTGGAGCAGCACCTTTTGCACTGCACACTCACTGCTTGGCCAGCACATCCTGTGCTCTGCTGAACCTCTCACAACATATGGTCTGTCTTATGTGCCCACTCCGGCACCTCACAAAAGCGATTTTCTTCTCGAGGCCTGATTTCCCTTCATTGCCACTTTGCTACTTTGAATTAAAATCCCTCAGTGTCATCTCAGCCCCCCCCACCCCTCCCACGCTTAGATTTTAAACACTGGCATGGTTCAGCATCAAACCCATCCCACTGGTGCTCCACAGTACAGCCCCACTTGGCCCACCTCTTTAATTGTGTTAATTAATTGCAAGGGAGGGCAGCTCCCAGCAGCAGCTTCCCAGGAGGCACAGGAGCATCAGCTCAGTGTAGGAGGGCTGGAGCATGGCTGGAAAAAACAACCTGGTGTTTCTGGCAGGAGAGGAGCCTGGATGGCCAGTGCTCCTCCACCTACCAGCCCTGTGTGCTCCAGGACCCTAAAAGCCCCTGGAACCCCCAGTGCTGCACAACTGCGAACACAGATGGTAATGGGGCAGCAGTGCCAAAATCAGACAGAGACAGCAGACTTGCATGGCTTCCTCAGCTCCTCTCATTAAACAGCCTCGCAGGTATTTAATTTTAAATTGTTCAAGCTGCTGAGAACAACTTTTCACTGGCAGAATCCAAAGCAGAGGGGTTGTGACTCTCCAGCAAGGGAAACTGAGAAAAATGTAAAGGAAAATGAGCACAATTCCACCCAGAGGTATTTTTTTCACACTCCTTGTGTGAAAGCTTACAGGGATCTTATAGACAGAAGCCTGCCCACAGCTTGGCTGCCCTGTAACATCCCTGAATCCCACTGGCTGTTACGGTGCCACCTGTAAGCAGTGATTGCAGCCCATTGCCAGGCAAGACTGCAGCCTCTCGCTCATACTCCTGCCTGGATTTTCCCTGTTTGAAGCGACATGACTGCAAGACCAGCAGTGCTCATCATTGCTCAGGCGAGACGAAGAGCCCAGAATACCACTGCCTTGGCCACACACTGAGGGCAAACCACCCGCTGAGTCCCCTGCATCCCTCCGTGCAACTTTCTGCTCCTCGCCTTTATTTTTCCAGATAGGATGTTTTAGGATTGGCTTTTTTTTTTTTTTTTTCAGAAAGGAATATCTCTTATCCCACACTTGCTTCTGAAGTATCTCCCTCCCAGCTGGTGCTGACTGGCAGAAGGAGAAGGGCTCGGTGCAGCTCCCTGAGAGGTTTTGCACCGATGACTCCTGGCAGGGCTGCATGTCCCTCCTGTTACATAACGACCTTTCCCATTTGGTGCTGGCTCCACTCGGGGTGGCCACGTTTGGGAGCAGTCACATTTGGGGTGGCAACGTTTGGAATGCTCAGTGCTCTCAGTCCTGTGCTGCCAGGCACCATCCCCCCATCCTGACCAGACCCACCAACCCGGAACCACCCTCCCTTCTCCTTATGCCTCTCCCCTTACTGCTGGACCTCTGCCCACCGGGAAGCACCCCACTTTCTCCTGCCCCCTAAACACGACACTCCTCCCCGGACACTCCATCCCTCTCCCACACCCAGTCCCAAACCTCACCTTTGCCCTCCCTAGTACCCACGGGTGACCCGGAGCTGCCAGCTCCCCTGGGGCGGCACCCTCCAGCAGTGACCTGCCTCGGGTGTCTCCATCACCTCCCTGAGCCCCACTGCACCTGCCTCACCTTCCTTCTCTCCCTGCTGCCCACTCCGCACAGCCACAGCTCTCGGCTCGCACTCCGTGCACACTCCTGTCTCACCTGCCCGCGTTCGCCTGCAGGTGCCCCACAGACCCGCACCCCAGGGCACCTCCTGCCCCCCAGACACCCCTGCACCTAGCACACCAGCTCCCATCACACCTCCCCGCCGCACCCC
>WBMY01016835.1:177471-200393 GCA_013397315.1 Donacobius atricapilla
CGCCGGCCAATCGGCGCCGCGCAGCGCTAGCGCCCGTGCTCGCCAGGCGGCGCCACGCGCGCTCCCGCGCTGGCCGTCAATGAGCGGCCCGGCTGCCGTGACGTCACGGCCCGGCGGCCAATGGGCGCGCAGCCCCGCATGAGGTTACAACCGGCAGCCAATGAGCGCCTGCTCACCCATGAGGTCACGGGCTGCTGCAAGACGTCACACACCACTGACCAATGAAGTGTTCCCTCCTCTGTGAAGTCATGTGTTGCTCCTGGAAGTCACAGCCTGACAACCAATGAGCACCTGCATCCTCCATGATGTCAGAGGCTGCCCCAGGACATCACACCATATCAGCCAATAAGCACCCACCTACCCCATGATGTCATGGGCTGCCCAAGAACATCACACCCTGCCAGCCAATGATTGTCTTGCACCATTGTGAGGTCATGCACTGCCTTGTGATGTCACAGTCAGTGATTGGCCTGCTTCCCGTAAGGTGATGGGCAGCCCTGCAATGCCACATGCTACTGTCCAATGGGCACCCTGTTACCTGACGAGATCCTGGCACTGGCTCTCAGCCAGGCACTGAGCACACGCCTCCCTGTGAGGTCACCGGCTCGCTGATGAGGCAATGGAGCCTCAGCCGATAACCACCCTGTCCTACCCATGGTCACCCCGAGCCCAGCCAGCGACCACCGCTGCTCTGTGACATCACAGGGCCAAACTGCTGGGCACACACATTGTCCCCAAGCGCCTGTCCCAGGCAGCCAGCACCTCCCTTCCCGTGAGGTCCCGCTCTCTCTGTGTGAGGTCAGAGGTGCCCGTGGCGTCAGAGAGCAGCGGTGCCCTGGGAGCGCCCCCAGCACCTCCGGGCTGCCGCCCGCCGCCTGCCGTTAATGAGGGGCGGTAATTAACGGCGCCGGTCCCCGTGCGCGGAGGGAGGCGCGGCCACCGCCGGTCCCCTGCTGCCACCCTGCGGCTGCCACGGCCCGGACCCCGCCTCGGGGGGACCCCCGCGGGGACCAAAAATCGTACTGGGGTGCGCCAGCCCTGCCGAAGCCGAGCCCGGGCGGTGCTGGCGGCTGCTTTTTATGGGCTGTGAGTCAACACACACGCGCTAAATCCTAAAATAAACGGGAAACTGGGTCCAGCCTTACCTCGGAGCGCACCGAAATAGCAACCGGCTCTGCTGAGCCCCAGGAACACGAGACCTCTGCCCCTTCCCTGCTCCTTCTCTATCCCCATGCAGAGTGATGGGGATGCTGGCACTGGAGCTCACTGCTGTCCCCCGAGGAGCAGGTGTGGGGTGTGAAAGGTATAAGACAGGAGCAAAAGAGCTTTGGAGGATATAAAAGCACCGAGTAAGAGAACAAAACAGCTTCAGTTCTGGGTAGGGGCAACAGACGTGCAATAAACCAGAACAAAAACACATCAGAAACACCGCAGCAGCAACAAGTATATTGAAAGTAAGAGTGCAGGAGTGGATGAAGAGGTCAGGATGTAGTATGTGGCCAGGACACACAAAAAAAGTTTGATTTGTTTGGATTTTTCCCTGAGGTGATATGTCCCCCAAACACAGGAGACTCAAAACATCAACCTTGAACACAGCAGAAGTTGGGGCAGCTGGCAGCAGCAGTGCTGGTGTAGGTGGTGCCCAGACAAGGTGCTCAAACCTCAGTTTAAACTTGCCATAGTATCAGAGCAGCCCCAAAAACCCTTCTCAACCCCTCCACTGAAGGCTGGGATCTGTTCACCCTTTATGGGCAGACAGAACACCTGCTCTCCAGCACCCCAACATGGAAGCCCATGCGCCCCACCAGCCCCACACCCAGACCTTCACTGCTGCCTTCTTCAAAGGGGCTTCCTGAACTGCAGAGATCCAGAGCAAGCCTCACCTTTTACAGCCACTTGACACTTACCTCAAAGGGACAAGGACAGCACACAGCAGGCTCTCTGCAGACCCTCTCCCAGGCTTCTCCTCTGCAGAATTCACTTTGCTTGATTAAGTCCCCCCACCCATCCCCCAAGCATTTTTTTCCAGCCCTCTGAACCCTCTCCTGGCTCCTCCAAACTCTTTCCCCATTCCACACAATTCTTCAGCCTCAAGTGATGCGGGTGAGACACAGCTCATGCTCTGCAGAGCTTTGCCTTGTTCACTTCCCTCGGGATTAGCATCACTGTCCCCACGGCTTCATCCCACCACTGTCCTTCCCTGCACAAGGGGCCTGTCTCCCAGGGCCGGCACCCAAAGGAACCTGAAGGGTTGAGCACATCCATTACCCCACATTCAGCACTCAAGCTCAGACCCCCACCCCGAGGTTCCAACAGAGTGGAAAATGCTCAGAAGCCAGTTGGGTTAACAAGTGTGCACAGTAATATATTTTATTTCCTAAAAAACATGTTTTTAGCCAGTCCAGGTACTACAGGTTCCAGCCTAAAGCAGCTGGAAATAGGAAATGTCAGACTTGGACAGTAGTGCTTTATTAGGTGCCTCACCACATCTGTTCCTTGCAGCTTGGACAGCCCTGCTTCAGACGTGGATCTTCTGTTCCACAGCTCCAAGCTGAAGAACCCAGACAGGTTCAGCCCCACCAGTCTACCCCTCCACAGAAGGGAGCCATTCTTTAGCACTTCTCCAGGCCATTCCAAACCCTCTAATCACAAGGCAGAACAGTTACAAAATCATAGAAATACTCTACACTCATATTAAAGAACAGAAATTAATACACAAGATTTCACACCAGCACACCTATCTCTGCTTCCAAGCGGAGCAGGGGGTCACCTCAGTACTTTCCTTCCAAGTCAGTAGTTTCAGTGCCAAGCCTGCAAGACCTCGACTTCATGGTCCGAAACAGGGCAGGGCAACACAGCTCCCAAATCCACTGTGGATCTCCCCAGCCCCAACAGGCCTGTGGTTGAGGGAAGGTGTTTAATTTGATGATGAATATACAGACACTCAACAGCCACACACAGGTTGCTCTACACACTTCTTCCTCCAGTAAACTTTCTTGGAACTATTTACACCAGGCATGGAGCTGGTCCAGGTCCCTTCTCCCTGCTGCTCTCCAGACTGACATCCCAGACACCCTTCCTGCACCTCCAGCTTGTGGCTGCATACAAGAAGTGCAGTTCCACCTGGTGCCAGAAAGCCCAAAGCAGCAGCAACTGAAGAGCTCTGAGGAGGCCAGAAGGCAAGAAAACCCTGTTAATTCTGCTTGAAAAAAGGAGGAAGGAATGGTAAAATGAGGAGAGTAACTCAGTCCAGGCATTAGCCAGAGGCTTGGCCTCCAAAAGCTTGCTGCAAGGGTAGGATTCTCCACAGGGCAGCTCATCTCACCCACAAGGCAGCATCAGTGCTCTGCAAACAGTACCCCAGGCAGTGATGGCTGCACATTGCCTTGTGCCAGACTCTGGGCAAGTGTGCTCTGCCCTGCAGCCTCTCCAAGCCTCTTCCAGGATGTCAGGGGCTCTCACAGCAAGAAAGTGTCCATCCTGGCCTGATTACTGCTGGAGGAAGATGCAGAAGGAGCTGCAGATGCTGGTCTGGAGACCTTCTTCTTGCTCCTAACTGATAATGGACGGATTTCTGCCAGGTTTGTCTGGAGGTAAAACTGTCAAGGAAAGCACAGATCAGTGCCCTGGGAACACAAGTGATCCAACACCTGTTGCAGTCCAGCCTGAACCATAGACCTGGGACCCAGCCATATATCCAGATCCAAGGACAAACTCCCAGCAGGACAGGATGGGCTTTGCTACCCTCTCACAGGAGTAGAGCTCAGACACGCATCTGTCCCATGTGTCAGGGAACATTTCCTGAACAGGAGGCTTTGACTGGATATTAGGAAACATCTCTCCACTAAACAGGTGGTCAAGCATTGCAACAGGCTGTCCATGGAAGTGCTGGAAGTCCCTGGAAGTGTTCAAAAAGCATGCAGACTTGTTGGTTAGGGACATGGGTTAGTGGTGGGCTTGCTAATGCTGGGTTAATGGTTGGACTCTGATCTAAGAGCTCTTTTCCAACATGAATGATTCTACACTATCCCCCTGCACATAAGCCTGCATTTTAACAGCATATTTATTTGAGTTGCAAGATCTTGTGAGCCAGGACACTGGAGGTGAAGGCAGTGTTGCCCTGATGTTTTCAGCCTTCTCTTCTGTTTCACAGTTTCATGGTTTAGGTTTTTTCTCACACTCAGGTGTGTAAACACTACCAATGTTTTTCATAAATTCAAGGATAGTTTTCATTCCTGTTCTTAGAGATACGGACAGCTGATGGACAGTTGTCTTGACCAATGGGATGGGGAAAGGTGCCAACCTTCTCCCCCAATCCCTGGCCTTTGTAGAAATACTATAAAATGGAATCAGATCCTTTTAAATAAATAGTTCATGCCTTCTCACCGAAGTGTGTATGTATGTGTCTGTGTGACGAACAGCGTCATTGGCAGAGCAGCCAGAGCCCACAGCCTCCCATGGCAGAGCAGTCCCAAGGCAGGAGCAGCTCTACACCCAGGGGGTGAGCTCAGCCCAGCCACGCCTCACCACAGCGGAGCAGCAGCATCCCACAGCAATGAGGGCTCTGGCTTCATGGGCTGGCAGGCACACAGCCAGAAGAAGCTGTGCTACACTGCTGCTATAAGACCTCAAGGGCACAGGCAGTCCCTGAAAATTACACTGATTTCTAGCTGATGTGCTCCTCTGAACCAGCCACAAGTGCTCTCAGCAAGTTCAGGTCCTTGACGCCTTTGCTGAGCTCTGACTTTTTCAGAGAGAAATTAGATCATTCCTTGAGGATCCCAAATGCGTTTTTTGTTGAGACCAAAGAGAAGGAACAGAAATGAGGTGCTCACAGCATCAGTACTGCCACATAAGCTCCAGGAAAGGATACTGGCTCTATGAACTTTGTCCTGCCTCCCATGCCATCGTAGCCCGTCCTCACCTAGGAGAGAGACACAAATGAGCCTGGAGCAGCACACAGAGCCTTGGCTACCTCCCATCATGCTGGTTATTGGGAAGGGGGAGTCTTGCAGACCACAGCTTCTGGAGATGGGCTAAAGGCACTTGGAAACACTCAGTACTTGCACTAAGCCCTCACTTTTGGAAAGACAGACCCATGGGTATTAACAAAGTTTGGGAATATTGGGCACTTTTTCAGATAAGACAAGCAAGGCTTAGGATTTTGTCACTGGGATTGAGGAGTACAAGGAGAACACCTCAAGCCCCAATGAAGAGGAGGAATAGGACATTGAGAGCCACTTAGTCTGCTGCCAGGAAGGGAATGAGCATCTGTCATCCCTGGAGCTCTGCAGGACTGGAAGGTAGCCAGGTTATGCTCCGAGATTTATTTTCCACACACTGTATGTGGCAAGGTAAAAGCCTCATTCACTTCCTCTTTCAGGGTCAGTTCAGGACAGAGGTGGCAGCACCAGCCCTGGGGACACTCACCAGGTGGACAGTTATACTCACAGAGCCCATGTTCTTGTGGGAACCCAGCAAACCACCCAAAGATGGTTTCTTGGAGAGAACAGAGTTCCTGATGAATGCTGGCAAGAGTCCTTTAAGTGCATCATCCTCCAGATCATCTGGCCCGTTCTGTCCCACAAAATAACAAGCAAAGCCCTTTAACCAGCACAGTCTGCTGAATGGAATCCACATATAGGCAGCACTAATAACACAGACAGCTATTTAAGGTAATGGTCACTGCCATACCACATGTCACGTTGAAAACCAGCAGCTTCCAACCTCCTACTGGTACTTCTGTGGAACAATGCCCAGGAGGCAGGACACTGCCCCCATCAAGCCTGGGCAAACAGCCACCTCAGCTGACCCCACAAACCCTTGTGGTCAGCTCCAGGTGGTGTTCGTGAAGCACATCTGGGGCAGAATCGTCAGCAAGAAGTAGGTGGGTCCCCACCCTCCCTTCTCCTGCCCAGTTCAGGACGCCTGAGGCAGCAACAGTGTTTCTACGAGACCATCAAGAAAGACTCTTTGAAACACTGACTGGTTCTATAGATGGGCCAGTCTATAGCCACAAGGGAGAGAAAATAGATCTTTTATCCCAAGCTTATTAACAGCAGAATCAAAGAGGCAACACAGAAAATCAAGATTAGTCGTTTTACCTCCACCGTTTCCTTCAGAACTTTCTTCGCCAGATTTACCACAGGAGGCCTGTAAGGAGCCCAAGGAGCAAATCAGCAGAGATTTATTGTTCAAGTGGAGCTGACAAGGACAGACAAGGCCAAGCAAATGACGACAAAGCTTGCAGCACGCCATCAGGCAGCTGGAGAGCTATCTGATCTCACATAGCAACTTCCAAAGCAGTGAGACTTTGATCTCCTTTAGAAGTAGAAAAAGCAGGGAAAACTCACGGCTTTTTATCCAGCTTCTGCCTTTTTCCAGGGCCGAAGGGAGCTGTGCCAGGCTGGTGTTCAGGGGTGTCCACATCGTAAGTAGCATCTAGATTGATCTCATCGCTGTAGGCTGGGCGGTGGAGCTTTGGATGCTGCAGTTCCACGGGACAAGGGCTGCAAGGCCAAGAAAAGCATCAGTCACTGAGCCACTGCCTGCCACCCTGGGGAAGGCAGAGCTGCACCCCACAACACTGAGTGCTCAGACAGCAGTGGCACCAGAAGCAGAGCCCCATTCTGCTTACACATCAAAGAAAGAACAATCTGAACCCCAGAGCTTGAATTCTGTGTCCCAAATTACTGCTCCCCCTCTAATGCTGAGTGCTGTAACAGCAGCACCCAGAGCCCAGGAATCACACTGACACAGTGCTGCTCTACGGACATAAGCCAGCTTGCTCTACTATGGTAATGGCTCCTCAAGAAAGGCTGGATAAAAGCAGATGTCATTTTTCAGGCTAGACTCCTCTGCCTAGCTAAGATCTTTGGTCCCCATACACCATTGCATGCTGATCACAAGGCCAACTCTAAAGCAACTAGAAGATCAGCTTCAGGGATGTTTCCCAGGCAGGACACAATGACAAAGACTTTGTCAAAACTCAGGCCACTCCTCCACCCCCTCCCGACCCAAGCCCACTGAGGGCTTCCATGTAAACCAAAGGATACAAGAAACAAAACAGCCATACTTCTGCAACACCTGCCAGACTAGTACATCGCTGCTTTCTCAGATAGTTAAACTGTCAGCTCTGTCTTTGAAGGACCTGTCACCTCCATGCCTGTGCTGTGTCTGAGGATGCAGCTCACTAACCTTTCAAAGACTAGCCGACTGAGTGTTTCCCTGGTTACAGATGGGACTTTCAGAGTATCCTGCAGGATGTCTATCTTCTTCTTCAAACTCTGGAGAGAAAAGGGAAAGCGGTCAGTGAGATAAGGAAAAATTTAGCAGTAGATACTTTGCCCCTTTTCCATAAATCAGCATCAGGTGGAGCGCAGAGGTAGGCTGGGAAATTTAGTCACTGAACAAAAGCCAGCATAACTCCTGGCTTTGCAGCTGCAGACCAGTCTGCAGTAACTGGCGGCTGGCCACGAGGAATGATATTCTCACCAAGATCTCCTTGTCTGCATTCTTCAGATCTTTCTGTGTGTTTTTTAACTCCTCCTTTGTCTCCTCCAACTCTGAAGTTGTTTTCTGCAGCTGCAAAACACACAGAGTGTGGGTTAAATTGACCTGGGTAAGGGGGACTGCAGAGCCCTATGACAGCAGTGTGCTCTGCACCGCATGCTACTTCCCCTGTTCAAGGGCTCAATTTTCCTGTTTCAGTCTTGACCAATCTCTCCTATATCAGCACAATCCAATCCCTACTTTAATTCCACAAGCTGCCTGCAGAGGGATGTCCAGGGCTGCTTGCCCGGCATCTACCCAGCTTTTATGCCTGACGGCAACAGTTTTTCCCTGCTCTAACACTTGGTGGCTGCATTCTGAATTCCTGCAGGACTTTGGACACACCAGAGCACAGGAATCACAAACCACAGGCTGGAAGGTGGCTGTGCATCAGCCGTGCTGGCACATGGACAAGCCTGATTCAACAGGGAAGCATGCCGGCAGCGGCGGCCAGGAAGCGGACTGCTACCACTTCAGACACTTTAGTGGGTCCAGGAGCCTGGGCCAGCTCATGGACTGTGGATACAGTCAGCTCTCTGTCAGCCAGGCCTGGAACCCCTTGTGCACTGACTCGCATCCTCCTGACCCACACTGGCCACCACAGCTTGGGTCTGACTCAGCCAGGAGCAGCCCAATTTCAGCATCAGCACCTTGTGTAGGGGTTAACTCCCCTGGGGAGCTCAGCAATCGCAAAACCTCCTTCTCCATTCGAGGGGACAACAGCTATGACTGAGTAACAGAAGTAGGCCAAATCCACCCACAGCATCTCACTTTGCTGGCTTAGACACGGGGATGCCCCAGGGAACACCTGTGCCTTGGGGAGTGAGGCTACACACACACTTTTCACAGGGATGTGCTACCAGAACAAAGACAGTCCTGCCTGGCCTGAGCTAACAGACTCCAGCCAGGCCTGGAACAGGGGGAACACAGCAGCAGAGGCACATCAGCATCCCCAAGCTTTGCACCAGCTCAGGACCAGCCCAGGCAGGTGCTGTGCAGGGCCACTTGGGTGTCCTCACTGTGCTTTGGGAAGCTCTCCTGCCTGGGCACAGCATGATGTGGGAGCCCTGGCCCAGTTCAGGTGGCTGAAGGCATAAGGCTGGGTGTGACTGGATGTGCCAAACCAGGACTAAGCCCTGCTCAACTGGCACTGGCTTCAAACCCTTTCCCACTTCCTTAGGAGCCCAGTTCTGCAGCAGGAGGAGCTGGCAGCTGAGTGCTCAGCAGGGTATCTGGATGAAGGAATTGCTACTTCCAGAACGCAGTGGGAGCAGCAGAGCACCTGTGTGCTTCTGCCTTCCAGCACAGGCTCCCTGCCAAACTCTGGTTGGCTCTGCAAACGCTGCCCCAGCACCGTCCCCAGAGACCACTCCTGGCAACAGCCCACGAGCTGCTTGATCACCCTGACACATCCTGACCCAGAAACCCCAGCCTGACCCTTCCACACACCTCTGCCTATCACAGTGTGGGAGGGGGTCACTGCAGAGACCTTGGGCCTCAGTTATGGACAGGGATCTATAGACCAGATGTCACCCTGGCAACTCACACTCTACCTTATTATTGACAGAAAACAGCTCCTTCTTCAGCTTCTCTGTCATCTCACCAGAGATCTTCCGAGCCTCCTTCAAGTTCTCATATTCCCTGCAAAGAGACCCAAAGAGTCACACTGTTTGTAAGACAGCTGAGCCAGAACTTCTCAGAGATAAGCCAAGACCCTCAAATTGAAGCTATGGACCTGCAGAGCCACCAGTGAAAACCCAGGAGACACAATGCCCTTTAAGGAACAAAGGTAAGTGAGTGTACCAACACTGTGTCACACATTCCACTACACCGTGGGGGAGAAAAAACCTGCATGGGGTACCACCAACAAAATGTGAACCAGAGCCAGAGACCTTTCAGTTGCCAGTGAAGAAGAGAGAAAACAGAGCACAGCCTCCATGCTGGCAGCAAACAGGGGACTTTGCTTTGACTTTTCAGAGACTTCACACTATTGGCCATGCACATTCATTCCCAATTACACCACAGGGACACTTGCCTCATTACAGCTTTGTACCAAAGCTGCAGTTATTCAGCTGCCATCAGAACAGACACAAAAAAAGCTGTGTTTTTTCCCCAGCAGGACCAGATGGATATCCAGGTAGGGGAGGGCAGCAGTGCAGGCTCGCTTTGCCAGAGGCCACAGCTGCACAGTGCAGTGCTGCAGAGGGCACAACCCAGAACTCTGCAGCCACTCACTTCCCCCCAGGCATGAGAGGAAAGCAGAGGGAATAATCATCATCACTCCATAGGTGCACTGACAACTCTGGAGACAGTTCCCATGGTGACACACATGTCACTACAGTGACAAGAGGAACAGTTCAGTGTGACAGGCTCCAAACTAGGACCCCAGGATGTGTCAGTCAAAACCCAGTGGAAGCCCTAAGAGGCGGCGAGAGCCCTGGAGAGCCCGTGTGCCTGTTGGCGCTCGGCACAGGGTTCTCCCTGGGCAGCCCCAGGACTGCACCAGCCAGCTGTGCCAAGCCTGCAGCACCTACTTTTTGAGGGAGACACAGTAGATTGCAAGCTGCTCCACCGCTGCCTGCCCGACTCCCATGTCTCTGATCATCTCCTCCACTTCTGGGCGCTGGCTCTGAAGCAACAGCTCGATCCTGCACAAAAAAAAAAAACACAAGCAAACACATAGCTCATGAATCACAAACAGACCTGGGAAAGAGACAAAAGCCCTGCTTTCTCCTCAAGGGGCTGGTGCTGCCTGAGCTTCTCCTGCAGGCACGCTGGATGCCATGGGAGAAGAGATACAGCTCCCTCACCTCAAGCAGGGCTTTTCACTGGGGAAAAGCAGCACTCGTTGGACTAGAGAAGGGGCAGCTGTACACACATACAGCACATGGAACTGATGCCCAGCTCTTGGTCCCTACAGCCCTGTGGCTGACTGTGTTCCTGGGCTGGCATTCTGCCTCATCATCCTCTGATAACAGAAATGGCACAGAGCCATGCTCAGTGCACTAGAGATGAGGCCAGTACCCTGCCTTGCTTCTCTTTAATGAGAGCAGCTGTCTGCAAACATAGCAGGGGCAAGAGGCATGCAGGGCAGCTAAAGCAGCCGTTCTAAACCTTACAGGTAAGATGATCCAGCATATGGAGGTGGGTGTTGCAGCAGGCCCAGCAGGACCCTCCTGCCCTCCCCAAAAAGGGAAGAGGTGTGCAGCCCAGCCTGCAAGGCCCAAGGAGCACCCTGGATCTCACCTCTCCATGGCTTTCAGCTTGTTTCGCAGGCGGCGGGCCTCGTCCTTTGAACTTTTGTTATCCTCCTGCTGCTGCTCCAGGAATTTCATCTGCTTCTGCAGGGAAGCAAGCACACACAGACTGTTAGTAAGACTTCAGGGGTTGCTGGAGAAACATCCTGGCTTATACGCACTGCGGGCAGCTGAGAGCATACACTGGCTCTAAATGCTATCAGCACCTCAGCGGCCCGGGATTATGGAGAGTTGAGCGCCCTCCCACTGCACCCTCAACTCTGCTCCCCACAAGCACAGCAGGGTCTCAGTGCTAATCACAAGGCAAGGCTGGAGCTGAAACCTTGGCAAAGCCCCTCTGTGCTGGGAATGCTGGAGGGGCTGCACATTGCCCTGTACGCAGCAGTGACAATTTGTTTCTCAAAAGCAGAAGGGTCCACAGCACGCAAACCTTGCTATTGCCTTCCCCTCCATGCACAGCTGATTGCTTCAGCCTCCCAACTCTTCTTGCCATCAGCTGCTTACAGCATAGGTAGGAATGAGTGGGTCTCTTCTGGGAGACCTCGGCCAAACCAGACACCCACCCCGGCACTTCTCTCACCTGCAGCAAGCCTGTTTCCTCTCCAGCAGTAACACAGAACCTCAGCTGAGCTGGAAATGCACACATCTGCAGTGTGCAGAGGATGGGAATAGCTGAATTAGCACCATTCTGATGCATCTGTGCTGTCTAGGTTTGTGTGTGCCTGGGCACCTTGCACAGCAACTTTGAAAGGCTCTGGTTTCAGCACCGTGCTGATTCCAGGGAAAGGCCTGGCAAAAGATCATTGCCTCGTAAAACTCCTTCCCACACAGAAGTTCAAGGATTTTACCCACATCCTGCCACAGAAACCAAACAGCTGTGAAACCACTGGGAAACTGAGGAGGGACAGTGTTGCTGGCTCATGTGTCACTCTTGCTTAATTGGAGCCTGTCTTTGGCTTTTCCCTAACCAGAACTCTCAACACCTCAGACCCCCACAGCAGTGTTTTGTGCCTGGTCAGAGCAGAACCCCCAGCTTCAGCCAAGCTGAAACTGCAGCAAACTGAGTGCCAGCAGAAGAAAGGATCAGCTCACAGCCTTAACCCTGCTTCACAGCAAGTTAAGCCTGAAATTTCACTGCAGAAGTTTAGTGCTTTAATCTCTAATGATGCAGCTTAAGACAGTGCTTGGCATTTAGCTGGGAAACCCCGTATGACACAGAAAACATACCTCCAGGTCCCTAATCCTTCTGCCCTGCCCAGCTTTCATTAAAGGGACTTAAGCATACAGAGAGGGTTTTGCAACAGGGAAGATAAACACAGAGCCTCCTTCAGAGGTGCCAAGGTAGGAAAACCAAGCACTGAGATGCTGAGTTGAGCAGCAAGTACCAACTTCCACAGTCACAATTATTTCTGCTGGAGTAGGGGGCATCAGAAGTATCCTGCATGTGACCGATCCAGAATCACACCAGCATCTATGGCATGGCCAAGATCCAGGCTGCCTTTACATGCAAGCAGATTGGATATGATCACATGGTTGGGCAAAAACAGTGGTGCTGGCTCACAACAAGGTCTGCCTGGCATTAATTCCTTACTCTCTGTCCTAGTGTCAGACAGATCTCCCAGATGCTTCCTTCCAGAAGAGCCCAGATGCAGGTGGCTTATAGCATGACAACACCACAACACATCAACAAGCTCTCTCTGGGCTGTTTGGCCTTGCAGGTCAAGAAACACAATGCAGTTCAGGATACAGGGTCAAACAGTTTGGGAAGTGCAGTAGATACCTATGCCACTTTTCAGCCTGCAGCTCAAAACCCCACCTGCTTGCACCCCACCTTCAACAGCACAGACTGCCCAGCCCAGCACCAAGGCAAAGCTGCTCCAAGACATCCCAATGAAGCTGCTCCTGCTCTTACCCTCTTCCTCTTGCTGTTTATGCATAGTACATGACTACACACTGAGTCACTGCACACTGAAGCACAACAGGAATATTTGATCCCTGGACTTCACAACGTTACTAACCTAACTGAGGCAAAGCCCTGGCAACAGAACAGAGACAGGAGAGTTAGCTGGATCAGATTCCACTCAGCTGAAGCCTGCAACTCCCGCTCCCTATTTTTCAGTTTGATTTCTCCCCCAATCAAAGTAAGAAACTAATTTTCCTTGAATCCCGCTTGGCCTAAACCCATCTCAGAACATTCTACCTCAGGGAACCAGTGTTTCAGCAATGGGGTGCTGGGGCTAGTTCCCACACTAGACTCCTGCCATTACTGTTATGACCAGCACTGCCACCTCATTAGCGAGGCTCAGCCACATTCCTCAGGCTGGGCTGGCATTTCTCCCTCACCAGGGACACCTCTGCCTTGAGCACCTGTACACAAACCACAGGCCTGTAGGATTTTAATGCCTCTGAATCACCTCAGGCAAAGCACAAACAGGACCTCGAGTCCAGCAACAACACTTGCTTCAATTAATCAAACCAAAATGAAAACCCAGGCACCAGACCCAAAATCCCACCAGCACAATCTCTTTATTAGCAGGATCTGCAGAGATCTTCAACAGAACTAGCACTGACTGCATGATGGTTGGTCCTGCTGGGGACAGGAGGGGTACCTTGAGAGAGGAGCACAACATCTCTGTCTCTCCCAGCATCTTCTGGAGTGACTCTATCGTGGCGTTCCGCACATCCAGAGTCTCCCTCAGCCCGTCCACAACAGCCTGGCATTCCCGCTTTTCTTTCTCTGGAAAAGAAGAAGAAAGAAAAAGGTCATGGCCTGGTAACCCAGACTCCAGCTGCAGCACAGCAGCAGGAGCACACAGACTGCTTGCAGGCTCAGCTCCAGGCTGCCAGGATTTGGCCATTCCTGGAGAGAGCCATTTCTCCAAGTGCTGTCTGCACCAGGGTCTGTACTGAGCAATTGCTTCTCTCACTGCCAGCAGGCTTCAAGCTTTCTTTACTAAAGATAAAAAAATTCCCTTTAATAGCTTTCCAGAGCCAGCCCTGCTAGCATTAAGATGATGTATCTTAACGCTTGCGTTTTCTCAAAGCCAGGCTTGCACAAGGAAATAATTCCTCTCGAGTTACACCAAGCTGTCATAGAGCTGGAGAAGAGAGCTTTGTATCCGTCCTCTCTATATGGAATCTTACGTGTCAGGAACCTCTTTGGGGGGCCATTGGATAGCTATATGCAGGGGTGCACCATGCTACTGCTGCACATGCCCTCACCAACCACTGCACCTACACCAAAGGGCAGGAGGCAGTGACATCACAGGACATATGACAGCTTAAGTAGATTCCCCAAGTGCCCACTTTTGGCAGGTCACAAAACCTTTGCATCCTGCTCTCCCTCCCCTTGGCAATTCAGGAGCAAAGCACATGCTTCTGACCACCAGAGAGAACATGGTGGAAAACACCATCAGATTTCAATTTGTTTCATGGAGACAAAGGAAGGACAGCTCAGAAAGCAACAATCACCATCAGGAACTGCCAGACCTATGCAGAGAACAGCCAGCACCACTGAGAAGGTTAAAGCAGTTGGGTAATGAGGGAAAGCAGGAACCCCTCCACCTAACCCTGCTGAGAACAGGGTAAAAATCTTCAGCTCAGCATCTTTGGTCTTTGCTAAAATTGCCTGTGGCTCCAACCCGGCAATAGTAGAGTCAAACAGTGCCTTCCAAAAACTTTGTTCCCCTTGCAAGCCATCCAGTTTCAAATTCTGCCTCCACATCCTGTGGAAGCATGACCTGCAGTGAAGCTTCACTGTTCAATCAGGGAGTAAAAGAGCCATGTGGGACCAAGGAACAAGAGAGGAATGTGTTCCAGCAGAAGCACACGAATGGCTTCTCCATTGATCTGAATAACCCTTTCCCACCAGAGGCAGTGCCTGGAGATGCTCCCTTGCATTTGCAGGGACTCCACACCCACCGAAAGCATTAGGGCTTCCCCCTCCTCCGTTCCAGCTGCCCAGAGGCAGATGGCAGGAATCAAACCCCTCCGTGCTGCAGGAATGAGTTTGCAGCTCATTCAGAGTGCCTCCCATAGAGCCTACTGGGTCTGCTTGGAGCTCAGCACCTCTCGAGCCATTTGCAGGCTGATCAGAGCCTGGCAGCTCCACACACTCACTGCAGTGCACAGCTTCACATGGAGAACTTATACACAGGAACCAGCAGAGAGCAGAGTACCCACAGCAAAGGAGGCAGGAGGTGGGAAGGAGCTTCACATCCCCAGAATGAAAAGAGGACGGGACAGGGAATGTCAAATCCAACCTCTACTCACCAGAAGCCGAGAAGATTAGCAGGCCTTCAAGCAGTTTTTCTTGGATAATATCCTACCAAGAATCCCAGCCACCTTCCCCAGAAGATCTGGCTCTCTACCAAGTCACTAAACTCAAGCAAGCTGGCAGAACAGGCCTCAGAATAGAGACGTGCAGACCATCCAATTCTGCTCTCAGGCTAAGGACTGAATCCTCAATCTACTGGCTATTCATGTCTGTCTCGTGCATGCAGGAACACAGAGGAAAGACAACTCTTGGGGCGTGGGTGAGCCCCCAGCATTCTTTAAACACTTTTTTTTCCCCTTCTGCTAGCATGTTTTAGGATTTCTGTCACTTAGACTGACATTTTCCTTTTGCTGCTCATGACTCATGTTCTGATGACAGGCTGCCTACAGACGATGCTTAAAACCCATCGACAAGTCTCCAGGGCTTTTGCTTTTCCTGCCTCCCTCAAACATCCTCTAAAATTAAAGATGGGAAGATGGAAGTGCATGCACACTGAACTCCGTCTGCTCCTTGCATGACACAGGTGGCACTGCAACAGCCAAACAAATCCAAAGCCTTCCCACTGTTGCTTTTGGACACCACTTTCACCCTCTCATCTGTTGGAGGGAATGAGCATTCGCCATATGCAGCTGTGAGTTTCCTAGCAAGCAAATCAAGGCTTTTGCTTTCAAGCCTGCTCTGGATAGAGCTTTGCTGCAATTCTGTAAGCTTGTGATTAGGAAGGGGGGAAACAATATTGCATCTGCTTGCCCAAACTCACAGTGAAGTCCTGAGTTACACCAGAGCTGGGCCAGGCTGTGGACTCAGGCTCTGTCATATAAGCTTTGCATCACCGTAGGTGTTCTCGCCTTACGAAAAGCTCTGAAGAAGTTCCTCTAGTGAAACAGTTTGCAGCCTGAACCATGCCCTCAGCTTCAGAGAGGGGTGGCCTCTGCACAGGGGTTCCCCAGACCTGAGCAAGCCACCTGGCACAGGTAGAGCCCAGGAGCTGCTGATTGTGGGCTGCCAATCCCCTGCAGGCAGCAGGAACTCACCTTTCAAGGAGAGCTGGGCCTTCACCTTGTCCAGTTCATTCTGAAACACAACACAGAGAACCCCATTAGGAAACGCCCTGTGGAGATGCTTTCACCAGATCTTCAAACGACCCAAGCAATTTCTCAGCAGGACTTTTGGACGAGGTAGGTACTAAGGAGGGAATGTGGAAACAACAAGCACAGAGTTACAAGCTCAGACTATCACAGGGAACAGAAAGAGCACCTCCAACTGGCATTCTTCGGGGCTAGAAGAGAGGATCGCAGCTTCATCTTAGCCTTGTCAACCTTGTGTTTCTCACTCACACTGTCAGTCATCCTGTTTTAGCTGAATAATTTTGGAAGGCTCTCAGGGAAACACAGGAAGTCAGGCAAGAACAATTTTTATAATGTTTTACCTAAACAAGGCAATAAGGGAGGGATGTTGCCAGACTAACTGGATTACTGAGAGTTCTTTAAACTGAAGTGAACTTTAATCAGATGCAGGTGGGAGACAGAAGGGCACATCCAAACACCTGAAAAGGTAACCAAGCATGCACTCAAACATGCTGACAGGCACTGAAGTCACTGCAGTTCGAGATGCTGATATGAGCTAACAGCTCAATTCAATGGCTGGAAACAGATCACTGAGAAACCAATCCATAACACACCAGCTGAGAGTGCACAATATCTCCTGGGTACCACAAGGGTCTGAGGAACATCAAATATTTCTAACACCTTCATCTCAAGGATCAGAAAGAGGCAGCAAATGCCCTGTAGTTTTAATTAGAGAAAATGAAGTGATATAACTTAACACTGGCGAATAGCCAAAGGAAATGCAGAGAGGTTAAAAAGAGAGGCTATTTATATCTATATATATATTTAAAATAAAACCAGAGAGATAAATATATGCAGGAAAGAGTCAACAGAAGATGACTTAAAAAGCTGTGTTAGAGAACTGCAGAGGAAAGCACGTAACAAGTCAGGCAGGAACTGCAGTGGAATAAAACCACAATAAAATGCCAACACAGGCACACAAATCTGTGCAACCCGGAATGCTACATGCAAATCTGTGCCGAGAATAGCACCAGCAGTGACCACGGCTCTGAGGGGACTGGAGCTAGGCTCTGCTAGTGACAAAGGCAGGAAAGAGAATGTGGGATGTAAAGCTGGGTAAGCAGAATGGACTAAATGCAAAACCTAGCAGAGCTGACTGGGATTTGCCCCAAGGGGCACAACTGCTGGAGGGCTAATGTGGAATTAACTCTGCTGCGGGAACTATTCTGAAGTAGCATCCTCAGAGTCCTATTCAGGAACGATTAGTGAGCTCACAAGATGTGCTAATTATCATGATAGCAAAGAAACCCTGGGCTACTTCAGGCAGCTATGTAACATTACCTCATTCATCAACTTAATCTGAAATCCCTCATCCTCCACCACAGCTCCTAAAAGCTGCTCCCAATTTTCTCTCCTCTGAGAGAAACTCTCTCTACCAGGCTGAGTTACAAGACCGCATTTTCCTAAGATCAAACGAGTATATCCTGACCACAAACAGACAGCTGTCCTCCAAGGCTTCTACCTTCCCCAGCAGGTTTACAGGCAGGAATCCTCCCCCCACCTCCTCTTTACCAAGCTGAAACCTCATTTGGAAGAACTCTGCATTCCCCAGATCACAGGTGGCTCTTGACAGATTCACTGAGGTGCTACACCCCAAAACTCACCCTTTTCCTGCTCTGGGAACAGCCACATGGAGACTGTTCTGCTCACAAGGACTACCTTTAAATTCAATATAGGCTAAACCCAGGTTCAGTAATGAAAGAAATGCTTGCACACTTAGTCTGTGGTCTGCAGCTATTCCAGGGATCCAGGTGTTTCTATTGAAGTTTTAGCCTGGGGATGGAAAGCAAAGCAGCCCCAGCTCTCCTTTGACTGTAAACATTTCAGAGTAACAACAGCAAGAGTGAGGAACAGTAACAAGGACAATTACTGCTCAAAAGATAATTTAGCTAATTCTGCAACAACAGGAAGGGATTTCATATCATGAGGGCGCTCTTCCGACCACTTCGCTGGGTGCCAAAGACTGGTTCTCAGAAGAGAATCCCAAACTTGTCTCCCCAAGATGACAAGCAGACCACAGCTACACATTTTGCTTTCTAGCACATCCTTTTGATGGCAGGAGGCCAAATGCTCATTCCAAGACAGCTGTGGGCTGCACAGATACAGCTCCAGCTGATTACAGAGATAAACACCACTGTATGCCCAGGCTCTTGGAGGGGCTGGCAGTGGTTCATCACAAACCCTGGAATTTTTTTTTTTTCAGGTGAAGTTGCTTCTGGCTGAGGATGCCAGAAATTCTTATCTCATCCTCTGAAGAGCCCAGGCTTGGCCGAACATGTGTTTGCTTTGAACTGCTGCCTGGCCAGAATCAGACACTCCATCAGAGACAGACCTCACACCTAGGTGGACATTAGTCCCTCACCCATTGTGAACAAGGCATTTGTGTTCTGAAGGTACTCCCTGCCCTCCAAAAACAAGGCAGCACACCACATGAAACCGGTGACAAACAGCAGCAACCCATACAGCGCGCACAGCAGTGAATACCCACACCAGCTAACAATGCTGCTTTACCCAGAAAAGTATTTGGCTCTTTCCGTTGGTGACCTCAGAGCCCTCATTAAGCAGGTTCTACACTGAGGCTAGATGTTGCTCTGACAGACACACACAAGAATTATAGGAGCAGGAGGAGCTACCATTAAGCTTGTTGTGCAGGAGCAGCTCCACACTCCTGCCCTTGAGCAAGGGAGAAGCTCTGCACACACAACCTGCCTGGAGCAGAAGGTTGGGGGAACCCATTTTGGATCCTAGGGTGGGGGTGAGAGAAAACAGGAATATTTTCTAGGGCAATTTTCTCCAGGCAACCCATTTCCAAGTCACTCATCTCATTACACTTGTGAGAACAGATCTCATCAGGTACGAAAGGAAATGTCTATCTGCGGCAAGGGCAGACGGCTCCCAGCGCCCAGAGATGCTCCTCCATCCCTCAGCACACTTTGGCCTTCAGTTTTGTTACTGGCAATCTTGGAGAAAGACAGTGCTACTGACATTCTAGTCTGGCTGGCTTTATTTTAAAGACATACAAGGTACATATAGAATTGTCATGGCAACTGCTAATTATGGTAATTGCTGCACATGCTGCTTCTAAACACAAGAGGGTACAAGCATCCTGTTACACCAAGGTCAACCGGCCACCCTTTTTTTGGAACAGATAATTCCAAGACAGAAGGAGCCCTGTTTCATCCACGCTACACAAAGGAGAACATGGAACAGCCACTCTGTGTTTATCCCTACTCACACCCAACTCTCTGCACCCAAAGGTGGCGCTTGGAGCACACCACCCAGCATCCTATCTCCAGCCAGGATCCTGTCAGGAACCAACCTCCACGTTGTTCACTGCTGCTGGTGTGGCTTCAGACAGTCAGTCCCCTTCCGAACCTCTCTTGAGGAATCATGATTTTATCATCACCCTGCCCCACACCTCTGTACCCTCATTCCCAAGGGAGGAGCAACAGTCCAATGTGATGTTGTTTCAGGAGGTTTCCAGGTAAAGTGAGAAGCAGAAGGAAGAGCAGGAAGTAGAGGAGGCTCCTTGAGTCACCACATGGGACTTGGTCAGGGGGAATGCTAAATCACCACAGAGACTGACATGCTTCAGGTCAGAAACATGAGCACAGCGAGCTCCAGCTTGAGAAGCACCTTCTGGCAGAAGACCAGTGGGCCAGGCCACCCTTCCAGGAGGTTGAAGCATCACATGAGGAAAGAACCCCTCTGTCAAGTTACCTGCAAGGTCTCAGCATCCGGTGCTGCTTGCTCCTCCAGGGTAACATCAAAAAACAGCTTATTGATGATGTGTCTTTTGCTGACCTAAACACGGGAGACAGAAGAGTTTGATGGGCACAAATATGGAAACAACGGATATGGAAGACAGATGGAGGGGGAGAAGCTACTGTCTTGTGACAAGGCCATGAAAGGCAAATCAGATCACGTGTTTGACACCATTAGTGGTGATGCTCTGCTTTGGCTCAACAGCACAGCAGCAGACCCCCCACTCAGTTTCTGGGAGTGTGACTCCAGCCAAGCTCCTGAGCCGCAGCAGAAAGACTCAGACATTTCTGAATCCAGCGCAGTCTGTTCTCTGGCAGCTCAGCCCCAAGCAGCTGATGCTGAGCTAACATGATGCCAAATCCTAAGACAGAAGTATGTGCTGCTTTCTGCAGGCAGAAGGTGCTGTAATTGAATTTGATAGCTCTCCACACCTCCCCCATGCAGTTACAGCTTTGTGTTTTAAGTATTATATACAGTCATGACACCAGCTAATTGCATGGTTACTGCCACAGAAGATGTTATTTCGCGATAACTCCATGGTAACCCAGAGATGTAAGAGGCAGAGAAGAACAGAGGGAATCAACAAGTCAGGGAAGGAACAAGGGCCAAGACCTTGAGAGGAGGAAAGAAGCACGAACACAGAATAAGCCCAAGCAGCAGCTGGCTAAAAATTTACATCTGAGAGCGAGAAAACATCTCCTGCAGCCACTACGCGCCAAGACCTACTGTCAGCATAAAGGCTGGCGACACAAGGGACTTCCAAGACCTTCAGGTCCCAGTTAAGCCAATAGAAACCCAAATAGAAACCCAAGCCTCAGCCTCCTATCTCAGAAGCAGAGCACATCCTTACCTCTCTCCCCAGCCATCACTTTTCTCAAGGGAGGGTTGAGTACTGCTAAGCCAGAAGGGGTTGTAAGGCCCACGTGCAGCAGAATGGGCTGTTCACCTGACAGCAAGGGGCTGGGCATGCCAGAAACACCAGTCAGGCGTCCTCGTTAAGCTCTTGCAGCCCCTCCTGTCATCAGGCCAATACTTACCTAGTCTAAGTAAAAGCTGTGAAAACCCAGCACCCCTTTTAAAGGAGCTGCAGTGCCAACAGAGGCAGGGTACCCTCAGCCCACTGCAACCAGAAGGGCTCTGGCAGGGAGTTCATCCTCTCAGCCTCTGGGGAGTCTCAAGTGACAGAAAGTCCCTCTGCTTTTTACCATGAGCCTTTTTCCGGCATCACCCCAGGCCACAGCTCCTTGCTGCCATTGCAGTGCACTGTGCCACAGGTGATGGCTTTACCTGGTTTCTGCATTGCGGGCATGTCCGGCTCGGTGCAGTGTCAAACCACTGGAAGAGGCTGAGAAAGAAAAGGAAAACATACATTAAATTCTTCAAGTCCTGAAACACTGCTTCCAGGGGCCATCCCCCAGCTCCCCAGGAGACAGCAGGATCTGACTCCTCATCACACACTAAAGCAGAACCGCAAACCTTCAGTCCAGCAGTGTGGCTGGCAGGAGCTCAGTGCTCCACACGCATGCTCCACCCGCATCTCCAAGACAATTCCTGGCTGAATTTAGCATGTGAGCTTATCTTGAACAGGGCAGAGCTTTTGCAGAGCACAGATCTCTCTGGGAGACAGGCTTTGAACAGCTTCACAGGAGCGAGTGGACCCACACACGAGCTGCTCTATCAGGATGTGACAGCTGAGATCCCAGCCCAGTCAGCTCCAAGGGGTGCCACTGAACACTGATCTGTGGAGCGAGGGACACCAGGCTGTGCTCTGCTCTGGGATTATGAATGTAAACCTGCCAGGCTCCCCAGGAGAGCCACTAATGCATTTTGCAACCAAGCCATCACGTCACATTGGAAAGGTTTATTTTGGGAGCAGGGTAAGGATTTGGAGCTGGCAGGTTACCTTTGGAAGCTCTTCCTGCTCTTCTGGCTGTTGGAAGAGAGCAGGCCCGAGCAGCACTGCTGAGTGAGAAGTGACAATCACACCCGTGGTCCTCTCCAAGCTCCTCAGCCAGGAAAGCAAATGCCCACCCTCTCCCCACACAAAGTTTATTTCCTCAGAAGAACCGTTTCCTTTCAACACAGACACTTGCAACACCGTCCCAGAAAAGCATGGACTTGCCAGGGCGGCTTCACCATAATCCAACACCGCTCACTCCAAACACCCTGTGACACTGGCTCTTCCAGAGAAGGGAGCCTGCAGGCAGCACAGCGACAGAATCACAGAATCAAATATGTCAGAAAAGATCTGAGACCATCGAGTCCAACCTGTGACCGATCAGCACCGCCTCAAGTGCCACAGCCAGTCTTTCCTAAAAGACCTCCATGGACTCCACTGCCTCCCGGGACAGCCCGTTCACATGTGTCACCAGCACAGCCCGGACTGCTGCGGCAGCCCCGTGAACTCCTCAGAGCCCTCGCGCGGGGCCACAGAAGGTGCCCGTGGCTGACACCCCACGGCCCGGCGCGCCCCCCACCCGCCCCGGCGCTCACCAGGCCTGGTGGAAGGTGTGCCCGCACGGCACGGCCGCCACGTCCCGCTCGTTGTCGAAGAAGTCGGAGCAGATGGTGCAGTGGGCGCGGATAGGCATGGCGGGGCCGGGGAGGTTAAAGGAGCCTTCCAGAGAGCCGCGGCCCCGGGGCCAGAGCGGCGGCGCGACCCTGCGCGGTTTAAACGCGCCCGCGATGGCGCCGCTTCCGGCCCGCCCCGGAAGTGACCTCAGGGGATCCCGCGCCGGGGCTGGCTCGGATGGGCGCGGCCTCTGGGGGCGGGGCAGGTGGGAGTGGGCGGGGCTGCCTCCCCGGGCCCAGCCCGTGCCCCCGGAGCGCGGCGATGGCGCCCGGGGCTATTCCGGTGGCGAGCGCTCACGGCGGCCCGCTGCCCTCGCTGCCCAGGCAGCGGTGCCGCTTCCAGCCCGCCGCGTTTCGCTCAGCCCCGTGCTGCCG